>VYXD01007607.1:361287-444458 GCA_013397195.1 Hylia prasina
GACAGATCCTGCTTTACTGGCTTGTTCACCTTCTTTTTTCATATTTTTACATAACTTACAAGTATTTTAATGGTACGAATTAATTTTTTTCAAGGATGCACCCTGAAATCTGAAGGCTCACTGGGTGAACTGCATCCATGCACCCAAGTTTTCTTCTCATAGAGCAATTAGTGTATCAGGCTGAATAAAACACATACAAATTAAACCTGTAGTAAGTTGTAATAGATTTACAGCAAATAACTTGACATATCACATTGTCTGCGAAGCTTTGTTCATACAGAAGTATTGCATATAAAACTTTTTTCCCTAAATCTGGATTTCCATCATACTGGAAGAGAACTTCTCCCCCAGACTCAGGGGATAAGACTCTTGCCACAGAACTGTCACAGGATCTCAATTTTGTTCATGTGGGTTCAAAATCTCTCACCTGGGTTGTGGATGGAGAAATGGAAGTGCTTTTATAGTTGCTGTTTAGTGGCTCTTCAAATGCCACCTGCTTGACAGAGATGAATTAGTCAGTGTGGTCTAAGTAGCAGTCCAAGGTGCTAAGTCATTTAATGCTCAGCTACAGAAATAGAAACATTTACTGATGACTAGTGTGTATAATTATAATTCTGGATATTGCACTGACTTTCCTATGGTCTTCAGCTGTTTAATAGAATCATATTATTTAATTATTTCCTGTGACTGGGTACCTCTACACATACATTACACTTCTATTTTGTATAATTTGTTATGGTTGCTGTTAGTGTAACAACTTTTAGTTCACAAATTAAAACAACCTTTTTTTAACTACCCATCCTAAAAAGCTCAAGTTGAGTTCAAGGAATAAAGTCACGTTCCCTGCTTTATGTCCCTTTACCACGAAGAAGTGGCTGCAGTTAACATTTCCTTCAGAATGCTTCTCCCATCCATGAGCTGTCTTTCTGCACATACGTCTCTGAAGTGCTCACTAGGCCGTTCTCCAGACATCTGAATTCATTCTCTTACCTAAGGCTGTGTCGTGCTGAAACCTGCCTGCCAAGAGATCTGGTTCTTTGGCACACCCTTTTCTCTACGTGTGCTGGCATGGATGCTCCCAGGGCAGCAGGGTCAGCAGGAACAACATCTGAAGGATAACTCAGATCTAGTCCCAGCTGATCACACACCTCTCAAAAAACAATCCTACCACCGAGAAGGTGGTAGGACACTGCTGCAGCTTTAGTGTTGGAGTAGTAACTCCTGACTAGTAGTTTATGAGGCTCATAAACAGCATTAATTTGAAACGTTGGCAGGTTTGGGGGTTTTATCTGTGTGGGGCAATGGGCTGTTGTGCTCTGCACAGGCAGCTTTGTGTGTGGAACAAACTGAGTGATGAGGTGCACAGGGCTGTGTGCTGTGCTCCCTCTGAACCAGCTTCAGTCTGAAGCAATGGAGTTGCCTCACTCTGCCTGGGTGAGTGTGACTGGGTTGGTGTTTGAGCCCGAATCTGGCCCCTCCCAGGAGTGTGATGCATGGCTGGGGTGGGCTGGGGTGGTTTCAGCGCGGCTGTCTGGACACACGATCTGGAAGCAGTTTTGTTGATACGAGGGACTCCAGGTACCTGGTCAGCCTGTACCTGCTCATCGTCCCTCCAGGCTCCTCAGCCTGTTGCAGTCCAGTAAGTTCTGCAGAAAGGAGACACTTTCTCCAACAGATCCCATAGCCTGTTAACCTTTGGCTGAGGAGCTGTGGAAAACTGCAGGCAAATAACTCCTGATGCAGCTCAACTTTCCATTAGAGCCTGAGCCACAAACTTGCTTCTTCATAGGCGTATCCTTGCACTCTTGTACTTAGCCCTCCATGGTAGTTACTTAAAATAGACTGCAGAAAAGCACCCTTAATGTGAAATAAACATTCAAACAGAATTAGTGTGCAATAGCACTACACTCTGGGGGGAAAAAAAAGATTATGCTTTGTCTTTTGGTGGAATGAATAGCTGTTAACCTAAGTATGTTTTGGATACATACCTCAGAAGCAAGTGAATTCAATGAAATTCCATTTCTGGTGTGATCAGAACTTTAGAGGAGCAAGTCAAAAGATTTTACATCAAATCAGAGTCAGGAAAAAAATTTAAAAATGGAATGGTCACATTTATTTCTGTTTTCATTTGTGTGTGCCATCCTCTGTACTTGTGTTGCGGTGAATAATAGTAGTACTACTTGCATGTGTGAATGTGAATCTTCTCCAGGTACATTTATAAGGTGTTTTACAAAGGCCTTTTACCCAATTTACCAAATTGTTCACTTTTTTTCCCACCTCTGTAGTCCAGGAGTTTTTTTCCTCATTCAGAATTGAAACGTTCATCCTCAAATTTGCTTATAATTACTTTTGTGTAAAGTTACTTATGAACTCTGTAATTTAGAGAGCATGATCTAGACATGTAATCCAAATATTCTTTTCACATGGTTTTGCTTAAATAAATGATTGTCTGATATCAGTAAATGGCCACTTTTTTTTTTTTTTTTAAGCAAAATATGAATTAAATGACAGCGTGCCAGTTTTGTCATTTTGGATCAGTTTGACCAATGGCTTGACAAATTATTTTTTTTCCCCTCAGTATTGTAGGATTCTCTACCCATACTTCAATGTTTTCTCTTAAAGGAATAACTTAAATATATAAGTTACTGAAGCATTGTGGGGTTTCAGTGTGTTGTTGAGTTCACTGAAATATTTAGCAGGCAAATCTTGAAGTGGCTCATTTCTGCCTTCTGCTGGTGCAGGACCTGTAAAGTTGTTCCATGAGCTGGATTCCAGATGAAAAATAGCTTTGTGCTGGTTTATTTTTTCAGCTGAATTTGTTCTGTTGTTTGTCTTGTGCATGACAGTGTAGAAACGTGTGTTGACATTATGCTGGGAAGAGAGCATGAAGACAAAGAACTGGTCAAGGAGGAAGGGGGAATTGAATGCAATTTGCTTTTTGTTTGTGTTTTCTGGCAGAAGTGCTGTCTTAAATACACATCAGCTATAGCCTTGATAACCCTTGGGAATCCTGTAGAAATAATCCAGAGAACCACTCCAGTTTGAAAATCTGATTTAAATTCTAGCTTTAAGTGTACTCTTTAAATAAATATTTAAATTGTATAATAAATTGGAAGAACTGGCATAGCTGTGCAAACAGTGCTAAAAACAGCGCCAGAGGAAGGTCAGTTCCTTAAAGTATTTTAAAACTTCGTGGATATTTGACATTTGGTGGTATTGAAAGAGAACTATTCAAAATGTTGCAGGCTTAAAGAACTGCCTTACACAGTGAATGAGGGCTGTCAGAAAAAATTGTTGTGTATGACAGCTCTGTATTGTGTGTTCCTGAAACCAAACTGAGGAGCCTCCCATCTTAATGTTTTTTGCACCAGTGAATGCCTAAAGAATGGATTTAAGTGCTGTGCTTTTGTTCATCATTCCATCAAACTACTTTTAAAACATTTGCTGGCGCACTGCTTTCAGGAACAAGAGCTGTGTGAAATCTGTTGTTAGGAAAAGTAGTTGTGGCAGTATAAAAGTGTCTTTTCCCTCATGTTTTTCAAGACTACAAATGGCAACTTTAATCCTGGTTGTATTGAAGAGCTGCTTGTGGGTCGTACAACGCAGCTATTGAGGAGGGGGGCTGAAATTTTGGAGCAGTTTTATGAGTCTTTGGTGGTGAACTGAAAACAAACCTGGTTGACTTGGTTTGAAATGATGCCTCTGAAGCTGCAGTCATGGCTCAGTGGCCCCACAGCAGAGACTTCCAGTTGAATACTTCTTCCAAATGCAGTTTCTCAATCAGCAGCTGCGTTCAAAAATCCCAAGAAAACAGGAAAAAACCACATCTGCTTTTGCATAAACGTTCCCTCTGAGGTCTCTGTTTTCCATTCTCAGATGAAATCACACTTTTTTCTTATAATAACTTGGTCTGTCACATGCCCTGAAAACAACTCAGTGAGTCTATTAAAAACAGACCAAACTGTAAGTGAACTTGTAATAATAACAATAATTCTGAATTTATGGCCATGGGATAAAAAATATCGTTGGTTATTATACAACACTAAATTGAATTTTGTACATAGTTTAAACTTTGTATCACAGGTTTTGATGCACTGAATAAACTGTTAAAGGATTATAATTTAAGTTTTCTCTCTTCTTCAGTAGTAAGGTTGAAGCCACAGGCAGTTTAGGCTGTGGCTGTGCATTTTTGGGGAAGAGGCTGAATGGAGGGTTCCAGGACTGTGCTGTACCTTTCACACTTTGATCCAGTTAAGGCCTCACATGTATTAATTTCTCATAGGATTCTCTAAAGAAATGTCATGCTTTTCTGTGCCAGGACCGATAAAATGTTGCCTTACCTATTTCATATAATTCTGGTATCTGTTGGGGTTAGATGGACCCCAGTGGCACCTCAGCTGTTGCTGCAGTGTTTTATCTCCTGTTCTGTGACTGCACCCACTGAAGTCCCAGCTTTAGCTGCACAACAGCAAGGCTGTGAGATGCTGTGCCTGAGCTCAGGGAGCTTCTCCTCCAAGACTGGCATGTGCCTTCCAAGGGAGCTGGAGGAATGGTGGGCTGGGAACAGCCTGTAAAGTCTTTAAATTGTTGAGGTCTGTTTCTGCTTAAAAAATGAGTGTTGCCTTAGGATTTGATGAGAAAAATGGCTATTATGGAAAGGGATCCAAATTTAAGCTTCTCTTGTAGATGTAGATAAATTGCAAAGATTGCTGTTTATAGATACAGGTTGTTCCAGTCCCTTCATCCCTAACAGGAAATAAATGTCCCAAGTGGTTTTGCTCATCTGTGTACTTATGTCAGGGATTTCCATGACAGCACTGAGTGAGTCAGAAATTCACCTCTTCAAGTTCTGTGCCCTCCTGTGCAAGCAGAACTCGTGCCTGAGAACTTCTGGAGGCAAAGAGCAGCTGGGTTTTATTTGAAACCATAAACTTTGCACACAACAGCTAAAACTCAAATGAAATAGTCGTACTGCTAAAGATGAGGGAAGGCTGGGGGTTTTAGGGCTCAGGTTAGGATTCTAATTTTGTTCTGTTTTCTTTAAATAGGCCCAGTCATTATTTTCATTTTTCTTAAGAAGTTGTAGGTTAACTGAAATGCCTGAAATGCCTTATGTTTGATCAGTTCTGTATGTGATCAACTTGACTGTGTGGATGTAAAAGAGAAACCAATAAAGGCAACATCTTTTTGGGAGAAACCTAAATTCATCCTGCCGTAATACTCTATAGCTTTATTCATTTTTACAAATTTTTATTTGAATTTCAGCTGAAATTTATCTCATATTGCTGTCTGCTTATAACCTGTTCAAGTCCTTTATCATCACAATCGGTACAGTGTGTATTGAAAGCTTAGGGAAAATGTAATTTTGTCTGGTTATAAAACTGAGCACTGAACAAGATAGCTGCATATTAAAATTTTAGCTATAAAAAGGAAAGAAAAATGTGGCTTTTCTATTAGCCATTTAGAGATGTCTTTCTGCTGTATGAGTTTTTGTTCAGTGAAATGGAACTGTTTCTCAAAACAGTTATGGGATGGCTTTATTTTTAATAGGATATATTGGATAACCTAATTTCAACCAAAGAATAAGAAGGGGAAGCTGAAAGTATTTGAATTACATTTTTCTAAAATCTTAGTTAGGGAGGGGGCAAAATCTAAAATGTCAGGTGAATTGTGTTTTATTTTAAAGTACTGTCCTGCAGCAGCAGTGCAAGGTTTGCTGTCTGCCAGTGAGAGAATCCAGCACTGTGTGTGATGGCAGCTGCATGCTCTGGAGCTCAGGGAATTCAGATACTGGAATGATGGGTGCTTTATTGCACTTAGGTAGGATGAATTCAATTTAGTGCTTTCTTAGAATTGGTATTAATCAAGTAAAGCTCTGTCAGAAGATGGTGAAATTGTAGGTATACAGGCCCACACTGTGACCTGTTACTTATCTTGTGATTCTTTTTGCAGACTAAGAACATTATAATCTTTAAACTTAATTTCCATTCCATTAAAATGTGGTGGACAAGAAAAAGAGAGGCTTTTACTGTATCTTTTGCAGCTGAATTGATGGTCAGTGGAAATGGGGGTTGTTGGGATTCTGCTCTTGCTTGCAGTGGGATGAGCCCTCAAATTCCCTGCATGTCACTAAGGGGTCTAAACCCAACCAAACCCAACCAAACCCAGTCTCTTCTGCTGCCTTTGCTTTTTGTCTGCTCTGGTTCTGTGCCTGTGCCCAGCACAGGGAGCTGGGAGGGCTTTGCCTGGCTCGGGGGATCCGGGCAGTCAGACCTGGTCGGGTCCCTGCAGCTGCTGCACTGTTGCAGCCTCAGTCCAGATATTTGCTTTCCTCTTAGATTATGCCACTATTTCTTCCAGAAACCACCAGAGGGAGTGATAAGCTCTCAGAAGTGTCCTCCCATTTTAGGAGAACTCTCAAGGCAGTGAATACAAAAAATAAAAGTGTACTCCAGTGAGCTATGTCCCAAATGTACACAATTCCTCATAGGAAATTGTTGGAGAAACTTTGTAGCTAGTTCCTCTCTTGAGTTTAAGGTTAAAAAAAAAGAGACCAAAACAAAACAATGCTCCAAAAAGTCTTCCCTGTGTACTTGTTGTCTAAAAAGAAATTATATATCTGTAGAGTACATTACAGAGGCACTGCTGGTCTTTACGTCCATTTCACTTCGAGCAGCTAACATATGCTGATGTGAAAGCAAGTAGATTAATACTGATGGCTTCTAACACTCAGAAGACAGCTCTGATAAATTGGAGCCTGAATTCAATTGAGAGGTCAGCTAAAACATTATTTGATGCCCCAAGTGCTGTACTTTTACATTATCTTTAGTGAATAGGACTTGCTAGGATTGCTTCATTCTTTCCTTGTAGCTATATCTAAACATGTTGTAGATGAAGAATAATTTGTTACTCTTAAGACTGATAGTTCTTGTCCTGTCTTTTTTTTCCCCATTAATGTCAGCAAGATTTTATTGTGTAATTGCTTCAGTGAAAATAGGTCTGGTGATAATAACATCAATATATTGTCTTGATGGAATTACTGATATGCTGCTGGAAAGGAATGGGTATTTCAGAAGATGACAGCAAGAGAATCTGATCATGAGACACCAGTGACAGTTGTTGTTTTCCTGACCTGAAAGAACGTAGTGTGAATATTTGGATGGCAAGAGAGAAGGGGGTTTATTAGACAGGACTACCTTTCAGATAAGGCTACAATAGCAAGTAGTTTATCAATGAAAAAAAAAGGAAGTGTGGGTAGCCAAAAAACAGCCCTTACCAGAAAACCAAGTATTCAGGATGACCTAAATATTTTCTTTTTCTTCTTTACCTTACATAGTTTGTGTGTGCTGCTTGGGCTTGCCACTATTGCCCAATAGCAATGGTTGCTGTCAGCTTTGCCTGAGACAGTGGTGGGAATAGCTGAAAGCTCAAATATCACAATTTCAAGCTGGAAGTGAGTTGACTGTTTAGAATTCCCTACTGGGGAGGGGAGGGCAGAGGGGGTTTGAAGCTTTTTTCAGTGCTTCAAACAGATAATAAAGAAGAGGTTGAGTAATTTTGCAAGGTAGGTTAATGTGCAAGTTTGAGCACTGGTTATGGACATGAACATTCTGTTTTCTGATCTGGGCTCCAACAGCTTAAATAACTAGAAAGGTTAACTTTTTTAACTCTAATAATGACAGCAGGCTGTACTAGCTAGGAAGTAGATCTACAAACATGTTTAAACATGAATTTTGTATCTGCCTAAAAGGGGTAAAAATCAGGGAAAGTTTCTGACAGATACATAATTTCATTTGTGCAATTCTGCCTGCACAGCTAGATTTTGTTTTATGGACACTTCCCTGAAAGTAGGAGAGAAAGGAGGAAGATGTGAATCAGCATACTGCTGAGTTTTAAAATTTCTCAAGTCCTTTCTTCTTCCTTTCATTTTACTTTCTGTAAAGGACTGCATCTCATAAGTATTTGTTGAAGGTGTTTAGAAAACTTCTTGAAGTGGGATATTGTATTCTTGTTTTTTGACGGATTCATTTTCCATACCATGATGGTGGGAACTAACCTACTTTGTAACAGAAATTGCATCTTGTTTAATGTCACTAAAACATGATGCAAAAATGCTTTAGTCTTTCTGTGTTGGTTTGAATAACTTTCTTCTTACTGTATTTGTTAACCCACTGATCTGTTTTTTTTCTGTTTCAGTCAAAAGACAAAATGATGAGAGGCTCACGCCGAGGGTGTGTTAGACTCAGGGTAAGTGTTGTTTTATTCAGTACTTAATGACTTACTGTGTATAATGTGTCCTAATGGAGAGAACTGCAAGGAGACTTTTGAGGTTTGGGCTCTATTCCTGACTCTGCAAAATGCTGAAATAGTGAAAGTATTTAAAGAAAGAAAACATTAGAGGTCAAGTGACATGCTGGGCTAATTACGTTCTGTAATTTATATATGGTATAAAAATACTATACATTTTATATGATATATTAGAAGACATTCTGTGGCAGAGTAAGATGGGATATTAGTAGGATGCTATGAAGAATTTGCTGTTTGCAGTTCTCATTTCTCTGTGTGTGGAGGTCCATGTGTATATACACAGATATATATATGTGTATATATTGTCGTGTACCTACAGAAGTCATTCTGAAACTGCTCCTTCCGTCCTGATTTGTTTTTCTTCTCTTACCATGTCCTCCATCCTGCCAGTTTGGACACTCCTTAGGCCTAGGCTTGAGCTTAGTGAAGCACAGGAGGACTGGAAAGGGAAGGGAGAACTCTGCTGGCAAAGTTTTTGAAATGTGGTTGGAGAGGGGTACACAAACTGAGGAAATAGAGGCAGAAGATGCAGAGTGGGAAAGCTGAGCAATACCTGTTTGAGGCACTCTGCCATGGGACATTTAGCCTCAAGTGCTGCTGTTGTAGCTGGAGGTGGCAGTACTGAATTGAGGTGAGTGCTGTGATGTTTTTGAACATGCCCAGTTTCTACCTCCTGGTACCAAAACTATTTCTTGCACAAGTCCTTTTCCCATATTTTTTCCCCATTTCTCATAGAATTTCTTGTTCTAGCATGCAGCAGTCTTGTGAAGAGCTGGAGCAAGTAGGGGGAGGGAGTGAGGAGAATGATGGGTATGAATGGGAGCATTTTGAAAGTTGGAGTAAGAGAAGTCTAGAGAAGGGGATCTGTGATCTTACAAACAATGTGATGGGTGTTGAAGGAAAACTGCATTTTCCAGTTACTCCTTCCTTTTGTTGTTAGTCCTTTCTAGTCTTTCTGTGGGTACC
The DNA here is from genome assembly GCA_013397195.1 of Hylia prasina. Lineage (NCBI taxonomy): Eukaryota > Metazoa > Chordata > Aves > Passeriformes > Sylviidae > Hylia > Hylia prasina. Next base: position 370,561 of record VYXD01007607.1, read on the forward strand.
TGTAGTCTTCTGAGACTCAGAAAATCACCTTTAACTTGGATTCCAGATGACTTCTTTGAACTTTGCCTTGCTTGATGTATTGATATATTCGTTCAGAATTTCTTTAAGGGAAATGTATGCTCAAACCACTGTCTGGAACAAGACATTCCCAAAGATTCATGGGGAAGGTTTTTTCCTTGTGCAGAACAATTCAGTCCAAAAAGCCATGCCTGCTTTAATAATGCTCTGAGTCTGTCACTGTGGAGGTTGGCCTCAGCCTGCCAGTTTAGGAAATATTAAAAGTGAACAATCTGTTCAATATTGCTTGGTCCATCTTTATATGTATTTAACATAAACCAGACCCTTTCTCTTCTCCCAGCTGCTCTTCCCTCACAAATTGTTCTTTGGAGTTTTCTAAAAACTTATGGACTCCCCCAGCCTTTCTCTGAATACATGTGATTTGCTTGTTTGGTTTGTTTGGTTTTTTGTTTTGTTTTGGTTTTTTTTTTTTGTGAGGGAGTAAGTAATCTTCCCTTTTTCTGCTTTTGTAAAGCAGCTCCCCTGGCAGATGACAGTGATACTGATAGCTGAACAGATGGGCCTTTGCAGTCTGAAATTCTATCAAAGAGGTTTTCTGTTTAGAGTAATTGTTGATTTGTAACTGTAGGTGTGAGCATAAACAAACATGTAACTTAAGCAATTTGGCTAAAATATTTCCTTTTCTCTTGAATGGATTATGAAAAGCTTGTTCCTTACCTTTTTGCTCCTCATGAACATTTCACAGGCCTGAAGTTTTCATCTTCAAATTCTTCTGCTGATTGTCTTAGTGTACTTAGGAAAGTGTAGTCACAAAGCATTCTGTGTCATCTGCACTATCCTTACACCCTGCCAAAGTTTCCTGGAATATCTGTAAACTTTGCTGCTCTTATTTTTAATTTTACTTGTTCATGTATATGATCTGCATGACAGAGGAAGCATTTTCTGTGCTTCTGGCTCAGACCCCCAGTGTTGCAGTGACAGTATGTGCACTGTACACAGGTCTGTGCTGAGTTCACAGGCCCAGGAGAGCTCTCCCTGCTCCCACACTTAGGTTGGGGCAGGACTCACCTGTCTCAGTTTACATTAGTTTTACCTGTATCCTCTGGGGAGAATATCTTGGTCATGTTCTTGATGTCTGACTTACAGGTTTTTGGTATCTTTAGCCTGGAGAAGAGAAGGCTCAGGGATGACCTTATCACTCTCTACAATTCTTTGAAATGAGGCTGTAGTGAGGTGAGGGTCAGTCTATTCTCTCAGGTGACAAGTGACAGGATGAGAGTTGCACCAGGGGAGGATTGGGTTGGATATTAGAGGAAATTTCTTCACTGAAAGAATGGTCAGCCATTGGAACAGGCTGCCCAGGGAGGTGGTGGAGTCACCATCCCTGGAGGTGTTCAAAAGATGTGTGGCTGTGCCACTTGCTGAGATAATTCAGTGGTGAACACGATGGTGCTGGGTTAACAATTGGATTTGATAATCTTAGAGCTCCTTTCCAGCCATAGTGGCTCTATGACACAGCTGCTGAGAATGATATTTTACAACTTGCAGGGACCTTCTGATTTACTGCACAGCAAAGCATGTACCTCAAGTGCCAGATATGCCTTATCTACTGGTATATTTAAAAAAAAATCCGGTGGTTTTTGTGTCCTGGCACTGAAAGTATTCAGAATTATACTGGTTTGGATATACTTTTTAGGTGCCTCTTTTATAGTGATCACAGAGCTGTCCATGAAAAGCCTATATGGAAGATAATCTTGGAGAAGTGGCACATTTTATCAGTGGAGGGAAATAAGAAACTGACTTGGAGCTGTCCTTTCCTGCTGCACTGCCTTGGATTACAGATGGTTGGTGCTGTTCTTACCTAGGACTGCTCCTGATGCTCTGCAGTGGGGCCTGTGCTGGTCCCAGCCATGGAGGACCTGGTCCCACAGGCTGTAGATGTCACGTAGGGACTGTGAGGAACCTGTGTGGGTAACACTGACTCAGCTCCCTCTGCCCCCAGGTCTGGACCCAAACCATCCTTGGGTTTTGGCCAGCCTGGTGGATCCCTGACCCCCAGCCCTGCAGCTGCTCTGGGGCGCTTGGCTGAGTGAAAGAATCACTGGTAGGAATTGACTCAGAGCTCCTGCTAGTGCTGGTACTCTTTGTGTACTCTGAGAGTAAGGGCAGAATTTACCCTTTAAATATGTGCACCTTTCCAGGGATGTCTGTCTGGTTTGTGGGAGGGGGAAGGATGCAGCAGATCCTGGGGCTGTGTCTCCTTGGAGAAGGACAAAAGAAACTGAGTAAATCCACTGGTGATTTTTGAGCTAAGTATTACAATTTATTGGAGTTGGCAGAGACTTTGAATTGTCCTTTTTTTGTGTCTTCTCCTGGGTGAAACTTATTTATTATAAGTGTTGGAGAGGGCAGGAATGAAAATGCGGATGGATTTGTAAATAGCTAAGCACAGATGGTCTTTAATTAATTTGCATTTTCTTGTAATAATTCATGAAGAATTAGAAGACAAAGCTAGTTGTTTCTGATATGTCCTGATTACTTACTGTTAGTATTTACTTAGGGACTGAAAATTAGATTATGCAGTGTACCAGTGACATGACATGATGGGCCAAATTCATTCTGCTAGAATGATTTATTTTTCATTACAGGCTGGTAGATAAAATCAGGTCAAGAGCTTCTTTTTGTAGAGTACTTATGAATTATTATTTTTATACACTGAAAATGCATATAAAATATTACTTCTTGCTCTTCTTTAAAATACAAGTTGAAATGTAGTAGGGAACTGCTGCAGCTGCTGCACCTCCATTACAAAAGTAAAAGATGCATATTATTATCTAGATACTAGCTTCACAAACATTCACTGTTTTTTTCTGCAACTAAAAATTTATTGTTTGAAAGAACCGACTGCATCCTGACTGAACAGAGAATCTTTCTGCTCTTTACTGTATTCAGTTTCCTTCTAATTTGTCAAAGCTTTTTAAATTCCAGTGGTGTAGTGATAGAGTGTCTGCTGCTGATGTCACTGCTTGCCTTATCAGGATTTTGTTCTTTGTTTCACAGGGAGCTGTGATTGGTATAGACGATGAGGACGACAGCACCTTCACAATAACTGTTGATCAGAAAACCTTCCATTTTCAGGGTGAGCTGAAAGAAGAGATTGTTTTTTTCTTATAATAGGTTCCACTTGTATTTGATGGATGATTTTAAATGTTTGGCAACAGAACAGCATGAATGAGCACACTGAGAACATTCTGGATCCAGGGGTGCTGCAGGTTAGGCAGGGATTTATATCTGCAGTGGATACATATGTGCTAGAAAGAGACTGTAGCTCTGGCAGGATTTGGAGATGAATAATGTAAAGAATAAATCACTCAAGGGGAGAAAGTAAATGTGCTTCTGATTATGGGTTTCGCTTACAAAACGTTTCTGATCTTCGTTATCAAGATACAATTATGCATTTCTTTATGAAGAGAATCAAGACTGGTCTGAAGGTTGCAATTTGTATCCAAATAGAACTTAATGCTCAATTATGAGGAGACTAGAGGCAACGTTTGGCTTAACGGTGGAGCTTTGCTTCAAGATTTACCAGCTTGCATTCATTTCATCTACATTTCTGTGTCTTGTCTGCCAGTCACCATTTCTCTGCTATTATCCTTTTATTCACATTTCCTAACACCAATGCCATCTGCCACTGCTATGTTTCGTCATTGCATGCTATGGCTCACCGGTAGAAAGGGTAAGGCTCTATATAATTGCTATGTACTCCTTAAATTATTTTGTCTGCAGCAGTAGCACAAAATACTGTGCTAATATTGAGCAGAGAACTTCCTTGTTCTGAATGTTAAAAATCCTGGGGAAGTGTGATGAAAATATTTTGCAGCTAACATTTGTTAGTCCTTTTGCTTTTCTTCTAAAATGCAGTGACTAAATAATTGCTTTGTATAGAGCTGTAAATATCCAAGAGGCATACTTGCATTTAAGCAGTCATTTTAATTTATGTAAAAACTGAAATAATTCTGTTGTACTGTACATATTTTTAAATCAGTGATTTGCAGATGGGAATTATCATCAATACTGTTGCTTTTGTGAGACTGTCTCTAATGATAAATACTAATTGTACACCATATTGTCACTGGCTTCTGTATTCCTTGTGCTGTAGTTTTTCCTAAATGCTGCTGCTGTCCTCTGGCTTTTCACTGCACTGAGCCTTATAAATATACCTTCATAATGCTGAGCTCACAGTAATACTTAAATCTACTGTTCCCAAGGATAACTGTTAAAATGCAAGCTAATTGCTAATGCAGTAATGGAATGCTGTACTAGGGCAGTCTTTCAGCACTACAAAGCTCAATACTGCTGAATATTTGAGAACTTGATACAGGTAAATCTAGAAATCTCTAATCTTTAGGTACTAAGATAAACCTTTTTTAATACATCTTGTTTTCAGTGATTTGTTATATGCTGTATTCTCCTTTGAGTAGCCAGATGTCTTAAGAAAACTGATAGTATTTGACATAAGTAATGTTCTACTCTAAGTAATATTGATAATTTTTGGACAGCAGTATTGTCACATCTTGTGCTTTATAATTTCTCTTTCTCTCCATTTCATATTAGGCCAGGATTTATATATCCTGCTTTAGTGTACAACTAAGATATTGTACACTACTTTCTGTATTCTGCATTTTCTATTAACATATTATTAAGATAATGTCCCTGATACCCAGGATTTTATAATGATAAAAGCACAGTATTAATATACGTGGATTTAATGCAAAAAGGTATAAAGACAGGTAAGATATCAGTCTTGTGATATTTCAGTGTAAAAAAAGCTCTGTAGAACTATATATGTAGTTCTTACAGCCACTGTAAATGCATTCTCACCTCATGCAACCTCTGTCATATTTATGTCAAATGTACATTATATTAAATTAATTCAGTATTACACAGGTTTTAACTTATGCAAAATGTAGGTCACTTTCAGTCATGAATGGCAAGTGGTTAATAATGTAAATATTACAAAATATATGCTGAGACTACATAGGATATGTGGGGCAGGTTTTGGGAACAATCCAAGAAAACAGACAAAATTCCTAACAATTTCTTCCTAACTTTTAATACCTGATTGAGATAGAGCTTTTGTTCTACAAGGTAGTCATAGCTATAAATTCATTCACCCTTTTATAAAAGAGGTCTTGGACAAGAGAAGACTGCAGGAATTACAGTCCCTTCCTTCCTTCTTGCTGCTTTCCTTCCTTCTCAAGGACAGACAGGGATTCAAGCAAGCTGGAGCCTCTCTGGGGAAAAAACAGAACTTTAAAAATCCAAGCTTTCAAAGATCTCCTGACTTAAGTTGGGGTCCCATCTACTGTGGAAGTTTCTCTTTCAGGTTCTCCATTCACTCAGACTTTAAGTACTGATTGGTGCCTCAGTGAGATTTTGCTGACAGCCAGTGATAGAATTTGAATTTGTGAAAAATAAAAGAAAAACTTCATTTTGAGTTAATGAATTATTTCTTAATGTCAGTTGCTGAAAATTGCACATCTGACTGCAGTCTAGAGATAGAAGTAATGGGTTGGAGGGCAAAGAAGTCATTTAAAACCAGCTGACCAACCTCTGACATGGAAGTTGATTCCATATGTGTGTGTACATGTGTAACTGAATTTCTGACATGCCAAAGCTCCAGTATCTCCCACTAAAATTTGCCTGTCACTGGATTTTGGCAACTTCTGAGTTCATATTTTATTTCTACCTGTGACAATCTCCCTCTTTTCTGTTCTCAGCTGTGCTTCCTAGTGGCCACCCCTGTATTGAACATCAGTAAAAGTTAAAAAGTTTTCATTACAAGGATATTGTACTGAGATCCATATCCTTAGCACCTGGGTATAAAGGACAGAAATTAATCGAATAAATATGGGCAGTAAAACAAGAGCATGTTTTGTTTTTACTATCAGCTTGACTTTAAGCTCTGCCAGAGTGCCCAGCAGATTTTTTCCCCTGTATTTTGTTGTTATGTACAGGTATGTTGATGCTTGTTCGTGTTGGAGGGGGAAGGGAGGTAGAATGACCTCAGAAATTTTAAAATAGATATAAAAGTAATGTATTTTATCTCCTGATTGGTCCTTGTTTGGTCATGCTGAATATTCAGTTTCATGGCTTGCTTGTAAGGCTTTTGAATTAGGTAGATCTTAAAGTATTCCCTCGTGGGGTTTTCAGATTAGATGCAAAAATCCATCCAAGTTGCTGTAAGACATTTGGGATAATACTTTTAGTTTAATTTACCTTCCTGTCGGGAAGCTTTTTCTTGGTAATATATTTTTCCTTGCTGCAGTACATGTCCCTGTTCTAAATGTTCCATAACTTTCAAACACTGTGGGGGTTGGGTTTGTTTTTCTTTTAACATCTTCCTATCATCACCACGCTTTAAGCTCTTTCCATTTGGAAATTTACTTCTTCAATCCTTCATATTACTTAGCTGTTCTTTCTCCTCACTGGGATGCTTGTGACTTAAATTCAAGAGTGGGAACATGATGTTCAAGAGAGACTCTGGCAAGGGTATTGTTGTATTTCTTCTTGATATTTGATTTGCTGTCTAACCTGAAGCAATAATAGCTTCTATCTGGACTGAAATACTTCACTAAACACACACTGTATGCAGAAAAAAGAATTCGTATTTTTTTAAAAATTGGATTTTTAAATTCCTACCTGAAAAACCAGCTCTTATTCTTACAGCCTGCAGTACAGTTCCTTGGAAGGCAAATCAGTCTTGTATAATAAAGGATGGAAAGATTGGAAGCAGTCCAGTGCATTGATCTGAGATGATTTTACTTTAGCTTTTGTCTTTCCTTTCCTATTCCTGCCACAAAAGTATCTGAGAAATGAAGCGTGAATGTTGCTGTGCAACTTATTCTCCTGTTACATGAAAGCTGTCAGCTGGTAAGGTAGATTTCTCCTTTTTCCCCATCTTTTCCCAGTTTTATAGCTTGATTTGTGTCTGCCCATCATCCCAGCTGAGGAAAAAGAGAGATATGCCCAGCAAGAGGTTGCCATAATGTTCTAAAAGCAAGGATTTTTTGTTAATGTGGGAGGCATTGAGGATATACTGGGGTCCACAAGGCCTTAGTTGCTGAGCAGTATCAGAATTTGAGATTTTAAGTATTTGCATTACATACCAAAATTAATTATATTGGTTTTATACCTGTGTTTCAACATTACTTACAGAAATAGTCAATATTTATAGTCATCTAGAAATCTTTGACATTGCCCACCAAGTAGGTGACAGGAAGCTGACTGCTCTTGTGGTAGAAAGAGGCACTTAAGTCTATCACATTACCTGATTTAAATAACGATTCATAAATTGCAGCCTTTAAAAACCAAAGATTTAGAGCTTTTAAAATTTTATATTGAAAAGTGCCTGGAGAGAGATTTTGGTGTGAATTCTTGGTCTATGCTGGTTTCTTCAGTGATGTCTATAACTGCTGTGACAACATTGTTTGTGCTAAGTTAACATTTTTCTGGGTCTTTTAGGCTTTTGGTGGTGCTGAAACAGTGAATTCCTCCATGCTATGCTCGACTGTGCTTTTATATTGCAGAGGAGGATGAGCAGCTATGATCAGAGTAAAGCTGAGCTTCCTCTCATCCTCCCTTTGCCTGATCAGGTCTGGACTCCACCAAGTTCTGGAGTGCATCTCATCCTCCCCTGATTGACATTAATTGCAGAAATTCCTCTGTGAGCCAGAGCTAGGTTTAGCTTTTGCAGTGATTTTTCTGTCTTCCCCTCTCCTCTCTCTGCCTCCTTTTTGCTCTTGATGTGTTGCACTGGTATTTTGAGTGGTTGGAGCATGTGACCAGAGTGCAGGGAATGGTGCATGGTTGTGCTTTTCCTGTTTCATGCAGGTCCTTCTTGCACCAGCAGCATCCTGTGTTGTAATTGTCTGTTTTCCAACCACCCCATGGTTATGCCATTTTTAGTGGGACTTCTGTACTCAATTGTTATGGTCATATATAAACACAGTCTGCTTTTCTGTTTTTAAGGTTGAAGCTGCAGATTTAAAAATTGTTAAACTTGAGAGTAGCAAAGGAATAATACCATGAAGCAGTATCTTTGTGATGTGTTGATTTGTTTTCTTTTTTTCTTCCTCTGGAAGAAATTGTCACTTTTGGCATCAATGTGAATCTTTTATCTCAACTGTATATGTGATTGCAAGTATTTTGGAAGGGGAAAATGGCCAGAAAAGGTCTCTCTATAAGGAGGGGAGGGATACTGAGTAGTTCAACACTCTTTTCCTTCTGTTTTAACAAGAAATTCCAAATTAGGAATTTGACCTGTTAAATTGACAACTATTTTATTGGCTTAAAAAATGGTTATTTTTTTATTCTTCTATTTTGATTTTTTTTTTTCCAATTCAAGCCAAAATATGGTTTCTGCCTTGAACTAGTAGTTTCAGACCTTTCTCAGTGGGATCTGCAGTGGAAAAAATCCTTTACTGTGAGGGTGGTGAGGCCCTGGCACAGGTTGCCCAGAGAAGCTGTGGCTGCCGCATCTCTGGAAGTGTCCAAGGTCAGGTTGGACTGGGCTCTGAGCAACCTGGGATAGTGAGAGGTGTCCCTGTCCATGGCAGGGGGTTGGAATGAGATCATCTTCAAGGTCTCTTCCAAACCACCACACCATTCTGTGATTCTATGATTAATTTTAAATGCAAACATACCTTAAAAGCCATTTCCACAGAACATACCATATGAAGTATTGTTTAGTGTTGCTATTATTAATATTTGAGTATTATTCTCTAGTGAAAAGCCATATACTTGCAGATTTGTCCCACACTCAGAAATGTTTAATTACAAAATTACACATTATATATGGATTTCCAGAGAGAACTAATAGCAACTTGATCATGTGTTTTCCTTTGTCACACAAGTTTCCACCCAAAGTTATGTTCCTGGGCTGATTATAAAGCTTGCTAAAAAGGCTTTTGAGCTTAGGTAACAATAAAAGAACAGTTTAGTTGATTTCTCAGATTAATTTTTACAAACACATTGTACACAGGAGACCTTTTGATGGCTTTTGTTTGGGCATGACTCTGTGTCTTGTGACTGCACAGGGGTTTCCTGTAGGGACGGGGAGCACAGGCTGGTCAGACACCTGCAGAACAAAAGGAAGGTTGATTTATGTGTGTGGGTGGAGAATGGCATCAGGGAGAGGATTGGGAGGAGGGAGAATAATGATTCTGACAACTCCAAAATTAAGATGTACAGGAAATAATGTTCAACCTACTGCCAGATGTGGGAGCTGCATGTGTGAGAAGAATATTTGTAAGCAGTGGAAGTACAGTGTTTTGCTAGGCTTGTATGAAACCCTGCTTCATCTTGCATGTTTTTCTATGGTTTGAAAGGCTTTCAGTGACTTTAAATAGCAATTTATTTAGCCATGGAACAGTCCTGTGCTGCCTGACTTTGCCACCTTATTGAGCACTACTGATAAAATCTCTCTCCATTGAGAGTGGTGGCAGAAATCCTATCGATCTCAGTGTAGCCAGGATTTCATCTCTATTATCTGGTGATTTGTGTGTAAAGATACTACATTAGTTCTGCACTTGGCTGAGAAAATACAGGAATTTTGCATACAAATCAGTGGAAGTTCTGTCAGAATAAAGGCTGCATAATTGACTCTATTGACTCTGTGGGTGTAATAGACTCTTCTTACTGAGTTCTGCCTGTAAGTAGGTCACAGTGAATGAAAATAAAATATGCATTTCTCTTTGTGACAGTATGGTGTTTTTATAAGTAATCTAGTAATTTTTTTTCACTAATTCTTCAGGTTTTTCTTTTGTCCTAATGCCCATGTAGATGCACACACACACAAAAAATAAGCACCAGTATGCAGATTCTGAGGTGATATATTTTGTGTGTATTCTGTCTTCCAAGTACTGCTGTGCATGACCTAGAAATGCTGGTGGTAAATGCTGTATTGTGGAGCAGAGTTGTTAAACTTGTTTATATCTAATCTTTAGATGCTATCAAGCTTAGGCTGGAAAAAGTAATCTGTTTTATGCTGTACTTCAACATTTGGTATACATTATATAAACACATATAATCTCTCCACAGCAAAGTAAATATTGTAGGAACTCTAAATTATAAAATTTATTCTCTATTTGGGAAATTGATAGAGGCTGAGAGTATCTAATGTAGTTGCATTTCATTTGCCTTCTTATCCTCACAGAACAGAACTTTTAAAAATCCCTGATATATCTGATTTAGCAGTTTGGGAAGTTCAGAGATAAAGGACTATTTCATACAACAAAAGGGAGTTTTAAACCACATTTTTTTTAAATTACAGAAATTCTTCAACAGAAGCAATAATTCTTGTGTTTAGTACTTTTTTTTCATTCTATAATTTTCTCTTTGATCAAATAATTGCTTTTCTTTGGGCCTTCTCAAGGAAAGAGTTCAGATTTTTTTTTTTTTTAGTATAAGATTGCTGTTAAAATATCTTAGGAATAAGCTCAACCAGACAGATCACAAAAAATACACATTAAAAAGTCATATTAACACTCACTGTAATGAATGGCATACTTTTCAAGTGTGTTTCTCTGAGCTAGTCATAAATAGGACTGTGATCATGTTAAGTACCCTGTGGTTGTCTTAGATATTCTTGAGATGTCACAGTAAATTATACAGGTGTCTTTCAAAGGATGCACCACAGACACAGAGGAGTGAGGGCTTAGGCATATGGGAACAAACTGTAATCTAGCTCATAAATACTAATTCTACTAGGAAAAAAAAGGTAAAAAGTAAAAATAGCTTAACTGACATAATCACAGTAAATTGTAATGTTTCCACTAATGATTCCAGTCTCTTGCACACAGCAGTGATTATGCAGCCCTGTGTGGATTTAACTTCTTTCACGTGCAAATGTTCACTGTTAAATTGCAGTAAAAACGGAATTAGAATTCTAGCACTTAAAATAAGAGAAAGACACAGGCATTGTTAGTGCCCTCTTCAAGTGCAGACATAGCATGGCTGGTTTTGTGGATAGTTAATGCTCTAGTACAATTTGAATTTCAGCTGACCAGGTAACTCTCTCATCCCCCCCTCAGACTAAGAAACACCTTTATGTTTTTAAGTGTCAGCTGGTTCTCATGTCCAGGTGTTCTTCAGTGTTTCTTGTTTGTTTTTTGTAATATTGTTGTTCTAGAATCAGCCTAGGGAAAAGCAAATCATTTATCTCTCTTGCCCTTCTTCTCTTGTTAGAAGTTTTGTGCCAGGAGGGACCAGATAACACTCCTCTATTTTTGTAGAAGCACACCACCAGTGTAATTCCTTGGACTAGATAAGAATTGCCTTATCCCAAATGTTTTGTCAGAAACAAATTCTGGAGTAGCTTTCACATAGGAATTGAGGAGGGGATTAACTTTAAAATGGAGCCTGATCAAATGATGGAAAAGTGAGAGTGAATTAGGGTAGTTGAGACACAGGACTAATGAGCAGGGCATTCTTGTCCCTACCTGCTAAAGAAATTATGTGCAGATACAGAGTGGATATTAGGTAATGTGCATCACAAACTTCTTAGGTGCAAAGGTATTCGAGCTTTTTCTTTGACCAAAGTTGCCTTCTTTAAATGGAAAACAGCCTGGATATTTACCTTTCCCTACAGATGGGTAGATAATGATCTCTGACCATTGTGTGTAGGTTTTTCCCATAAATTCTTTCTGAGTGTGTCGACTAATCTCTTTTTTGAATGTTCCCATTGATTTTTTTTGTTTTTTCACCAGTGATCTTTTGGCAGCTGTTCAGTTCTAAATTGCTTTTACCATTAGGGAGCTTTTACTTGCACCTAATCTCACAGCAGCCATTTTGATTAGATTTAATATAACTTTTCTTGCATCTTGCTTTACTAAAAACTGCATCCTGCTGGATTTCTCCGTGGTTTTCTTAAGAGTCTATGGAGGAGAGCCAGGAGGATCTGCTGTTGATGATAGATGGTCTGAAATTAAACCAATGTCCTGAACAGAGAGTGCTTAAAAGGTTTTGATGCTGTGTTTCCATGCAGTAAGCATGAGATCTTCTGATGGCGGTGTCCCTGGATTTATCATGCCCAAGACTTTCTCTGAGTAGCAGGATTGATGAGATTCATGTGTGCTCCCTGAGGATTGATCATGCTATGCCAGAAGACTGCAATGTCTAATATATGAGGAAAAAATACAGCCTTTTCCCCCTCTGCTGAGCTCTGGTAGAGAGAGCTATAGAGGGGTCATTGGAGAAGCAGAAGTTTCACAAATGTAGTTTATTAATGAGCATGGAAAATCAGTTTCATTTTGGAGCTGTATGGATTGGTTGGTTTCTAGGTCCTCCCTGCTGCTCTAAGGCCTCTGTTCTGGTGGGGGTTCAGATATAAGTCAGAATGTGATAACCTTTGTTAATGGGCTACTGTATATTGAGATTAGTATTTAACTAATACCGTGACCTCTTTTTGCTGGCAGTATGGAAGATCACAGGAATTCTGCTGCAAAACAAGGATTAATTCACTGGTCTGCAGCTTAATTGTTTCCTTTTTAGTTTAAATAATCGTGGGAAAAAACCCTTCAACATAGGATATTTGTATCCCATGAATTACTTAATAACTCCTCAGTGACTTGTATCCCAGTTTCCCAGTAAGATGTTTTTTGTGACTGGAAGATGGTGATTAAAAAAAACACCACAGAAAAACAGAAAACAAACCCGAGAAACCTTACACACATTGAAATAATGCTAACCACTGTTGGACTCACCTTTGAAAATTTAAAGCCCTGATACATTTCAAATACTGATAAATTAATGACACAGGTAACTATATATGTTTAGTGGTGACTGGTATAGGAAGAATAAACTTGATTGGTGTGTCTGGCAGGACCAGGCCAAGGGGCCTGGTTTTGGTAAGCAGAACCAAAGAAACTAAAGAAGCATTAGAATTTATTCTAGTTAACTAGTTCAGTAATTGAAATTAGTGTTAAGGTGTAAACAATGCTGTGCAAAAAGAACAGTGTTTGTGTGTGTATGTGTGTACAGAATGTGAAAAGAAAAACTGTGGTTTGCATGTTGCAAAATGTCATTTAGTGTAATGCAGTCACTGGACAGGGTTCACAGGGCTTCTGTCCCTCCATCCTGTCTGCTTTCACTGCATTATAAACTTGTCTTCAGTGCCTGCTTCAGCTTCCCAATTAAAATATGGATCACCAATAAGGAGAGTCCTGTAAGTTAGATGTTCTTTCTAATAAGCTATTGAGTGTATGACAATGGCATATCCAGCTTTTTAATACTTGCTGCATTTCCTGCAGGAAAGTCACCTGCTGTTCTGAGTGACATTTAATTACTTTCACTTCTTCCTCTTTTTCTGTGGCTTTCTCTGTGCATCTGAAAGCATTTTGGTAGCCACTTTCCCTTATGTCTAGGGAAATAATTTTAATTTGTTCAGGTTAATGGTATTGTGGCTGAAATATCTGTGGCTATTGATCATACTCTACTATTTTAAAAGAACAATGAGTAAGGATTGACTTGTAGTAAATTGGAAAAATGTGTATTTTTAGGAAAAAAACTAGATAGAATTCAGTCTTTTACCTTGTGTGTAGTGAAAGTTTTGCCTCACTATTTTGTGCGGCCACCTCATCACTTAGGCTCTGAGCAACTTTATGTATTAAAAGGACATTTGTCATTATTTCTCACAAACACATACATTGTCAATTCTTTCCTGACGGTTTTATTAAATTGACATAACTAGTGTATATATGCTGAAGTAAACAGTGCAGTATGTTTAAATTAGTAGGGTTATCTTTGGGGAGTTTAGAAAAATCTACATATTTAGAAGACTTGGGGCATTTTTAATTACTGATAGGTTTAAGCTGCAGAATTCCAAAAAATGAAGGCAATGGAAACAAAAGGGTGAGGAAGAGAACACCGAAACAAAACATTTTGAGCTGGAGAGTACATTTCAGTATAACCTAAGGATATTTCCTCTGAACTGCTTAAAAATAAGTGAGATAGAAATCTCAGCTCACTGATTCATAATAGGTGCTAGCTCACTTAAGCTTTCCTTGCTTTTAGCAGGCTTCCTGTTTTTTTTAATATTTTCCATTTGAGTGAGGAACTAGAAACAATTGTTAATAACTATTCTCAATCTGTTTACAGGCCAGTTTGTTTACAGTCTGTTTAATGCCTCTGGGATTTTCCCTTTTTTCTTTACCTGCAGTTCACTGACTCTGCTCCTTTGTTTTTTAAGCACTCCTAGAGTACAGCAAGGTACTCTTTCAGACTAGTAAAGTAAAAGTGGCATGTCTGTACTGGGAGAAGGGGGGAAAGAAAGCAGTTTTAGAGTAGGATTTTCTTCAATTTAATATGTGTTGTATATTTAAGATTATTCTTTGTGCTTCATTATTCACACCAGTGACCTGTTAGGGGTGTTTGTCATGTATTATGAATCCATACCTGAAAGTTACTATGTCCACTGAAGCAGAATTTCTGGATAATTTTTTACAGGTTATTGTCTTGTAAATTAGAAAATTTAAAAATTACTTAATGAATTGAGGAGTGTCTATGCAAACTCTTTGCATGTGTTCCCCTAAAGATGGACCAGAGACAGAGCTGTGACCACAAAAGACAAAATGATATTAAGACAACTGTGGAATTCTGTGCTTGGTGATCAACAAAGACAGTATGATTAATTTCCATATTTAGTGTGGACATCAGATCTGTTTGCCCATGCCTTTTAGTATATAAGACTGCATGTAATTTAACAATATCTTTTGAATACTTTTTCAGCTCGAGATGCAGATGAGAGGGAGAAGTGGATCCATGCTTTAGAGGACACCATCCTCCGCCATACCCTCCAACTTCAGGCAAGTTTCACTTTCAGTTTTCACTTGTTTTACTTTTTTTTTCAAAGCAATGAAATACAGTGGCATGACTGCTAATATCCAGCACATACTGTATAATATCTGACTGTTCTATAGCCTGTACAATTGGATATAGTAAAACAGCTGTTTAGGTTTGAGACTGTCACATTTTTCTTGTCCTACCATAATGAAAAGTCAGAATGAGACTTTCCCTTATTAACTCATATTTATAATATATATAGTTATAATTAACTCATATTTATTTATAATGTATATTTATGGTGAGGTTCTTGACTTATTGTACATTTAATTTGGATTTGGGGGGGGGATTTTTTTGTTGTTTATTGTTTAAAACTAGGAGTCCTTTTTGGATCAAGCCTCTTGTGTGCTTGTATGCCACCTAACTTGGAAATTAAAATGAGACTGCAGCATTGAACCTCTTACTGGATGACAAAAATGGTAAATAGCTTGTTTGGAGCTGGATATTACTGTGTAAGCTGAGTATCAGTGGTATTCTGGTTCTAAAGACAGATGGTTGGATTGAAGATGGTTCTAAGCTTTAGTTACCTAGTTCCAGGAGTTGAACTCTGTCATCCTTGTGGGTCACATCCAGCTCTGGACACTGTGGTTCTACGATCTAAGATGAGTTTCTGGTGATACTCTAGAGCTGGACATGTCTGTAAGACTTGCTGAATATTTATTTTTGCCCTGGAGAGAAACCCAAACTCTCATGAAAGGGATTTGGTTTGTACCATATAGGTGTCTGCTGCCAGTGTAGAAATCTTAAAGCACAGGTGTTCATTATTTGTGCTGAATAAAGCTTTGGTTGGGTTTTTGTAGTATGGCAAGAGAATTAGGTCTCTTAACATTTGATTCAGTGTGAAGAAAGATAAAGTCTCCAATATCACATAGAGAGAAGCTTATGAAGACTGATTTAGATTACATTTGCCCAATCTAAAGGGTTAGAACAAGCCTGAATTTGACCCATCCAACTTTAGACACTTGTACTATCTCAGTCAATTTGCCTGTTAGACAGTGAGTTTCCACCTTCTTTCATGTATTAAAGACCACTACAAATTTGCCAGAGAATAGCAGATCCCTGGATAAAAATTCCCATTCGACAGTCAGCTTTTTACCCCTCCTACCATGCCATGGGTATGTTAGAAGTAATCTCTCCATCTGGACACACTAGCTGACCCAGGGCTGAAGAACCTCACTCTGCAGTGGATGTGAGGAGACAGGGATTACCTCAGGAGCAATATGTGCATGAGAAAGGGCTGAGCTCCCTTCCAAGGGATGCCTCTTTCCCCAGCCTCAGCTTAGAAAGTGAATAGGTTCACATGAGTGGGCCTGTTTAGGGTCTGAAATTAAGTAAAAGGAATCTGTGCTGTTTTCTCAACCTGGAAGACTTTTTATGGCATGGAGATACAGCGTCAAAGAATGAAACACCAGAATATACATTGAATTTATCAAAATGTACACTTCTGTGCTCTCTAGAAATTGTGAGTGTAGTTATATTGGTAGAAATAGATTTCATGACAGCAGTTTATAATGGAACTGTTTCCCATTACATTACTGCTCAGGTTCCTGGTGTTTTTCAAGCGAGGAAGGCATATTTAGGGGGAAAAAAAAAAGTCCAAGTTAGTAATTTATCTTAGTAATGTTTGAGGGAATAATTAAAAAAGCAGAATTGAGTACCAAGAACCATATCCTCCATCCTTGTAAAAATGTCTACCATTGAATGTAATACTTTGTGGGCCACTGCTGTGTGCTCACCATTCCTTTTCAAGAACCTTCTTCAGTGTGTGGGTCATGTAACCTTTTAGCCTCTGGCCCTTGTTTGCAGAGTCGGTGGAGTAGCGTTCGCTTACACCCCCATTCAGGAACTGCCAAGGTTTGCCACTGGAGCTGCTGAGCAGTCACTGATTTAAGAATGAAACACGACTGCACCTCCTTGCCAAACCTCTTTCTTTCATGGCTTAGGAAGTGTGGTCTTCATTCTGTTCTCCCTCACCGGTGGGACGTGCGGGCGGAACGAACAGGGGCCGAAGTTTCGGGGGCTGCTCGCAGGGCCGAGTGCGGGATGAGTCCAGGCAGAGACATCCCCGCGCCTCCATGGCCGGCCAGGCCGTGCTGGGCTTCCCCCCGCCCTCCCCTGGCCGCGGCTCTCGGGGCCGGGCCGCCCCCGCTCCAATCTCCGTTCGCCTTGTTCGTGACGCGCTCGGCGGGGCCGCGGCCGGGGGGTCCTGCCCTTCCCATCCCGCCCCTTCCCGCCCCGCTGGAGGCGGCGCTGCCGGGGCCCGGCGGGCGGGCGGCCAGCCCCGCTCCTCCGTTCCGCTCGTAGCACCGAGGGATGGCCGGTGTGAGTACGGGGCGGGAGGGGAGGGAAGGGGCGAGGGGCTGCGGGTGTCCCTCGGGTGTCCCTCGGGGCGGGCAGCGAGCCCCTGCCCTTGGTGGCCGAGCGGCGCTGCCCTGCCCCGCCCGCAGGGACGGGAGCGGGGCCGCGGGCACGGAGCCCCCGGGGTGGCTCCGGGCAGCAGCGAGTGCTGGCAGGACCCGTGCGCCCGCAGGGATGGATGCCGCTGTCCGGATACACAGACACGCCTTGGCTTCAATGGCCTTTGAATAAAACGACGTTTCATGCGCTTGATGTGCTTTTGCTTTCCTTTTCTTTCGGACAGAACAGTCGAACGGGTTCTTTGGGGGATTATTGGCTCAGCGGGATGGCGGGATCTGAGTGCCGCGGCAGAGATTATTTTCTGTAAAGGCATTTCTTAGCTTCTTCGTTTCTGTTGCTAACTAAACATGTGGTTGACAGTCACTCAAAACCTTCAGGCGTCTGGTTTTGTCCAAAATGTTGTATCTTTCCAGAGTCTTTTTTTTTCATATTTCCATGCTCCTTTTGGTCTGCCTGCGCTGGTACAGGAGTGTTCAAGTTTGAAAGTCAGACTTAAACTTGACTTCACTGTACCAAAAACTCATCTGAGCTGTGAGAAACTGTACCAAACCCCGGGTGGTTCGTGTGTTGTGTGAACCAAATCAGGAAGGATTACGAGTTAATGCGAGGTGGAAAGGTGAAGTGGTATCTTGTGTTCTCTAGCCTGATTAAATGTTGCTGGTTTTATTTTTGCCTAAATGTTCTGCTGTGTTGTCCTTCACATTTCTATAATGGAAGTACTTTTGAAATACAGAATAAAACACACTTCTTCTGCCCCCCTCCCCCGAAGTCTAAAATGAGCTGCAGTCAAGGAACTGAGTCATAAATACATAGAATGTGTAAAAGGGACCCAAACTGTCCAGCGGGCTGACAGTTAGTAATGTTGTATCCAAAGGGAACAACAATAGGGAGGAAATGTTTCAGATACCCTTGAAGCCTGATTTGTTTGAATTTTAAAACTGAAGTGTGCTGTGTTTTTGTATGCACTTGTATTAGAGCTATCGCTAAAAATACACATAGTTGTAGTATTAGTTTAGTCTGTGGAAAAATCATTGAACAGATGGTGTGATACTACTGGAAATGTCATTCTGAACCCCCCAGAGTTTTTCCCCTTATCCACCCCCCCAAAAATTGTTACCATTGTGGCATTAGCAGGTCTGTGGCTTTGCAGTGGCAGCACAGCAGTTGCCTCATATCCACAGGACCTAAGGGGGAGGTTGTGCACAGGTGAAGGCATATTGTGGCTAAAGTTTCATGTTTGTGTGGGGAGATAAGTTATCACATTTTCTTCAGTTCCTCAGCAGCATCTGATGTCAGCCAACAGTCCCATTCAGACAGAACGTGGTTCTAATTGTCCTGCTTTCTTTGCTGTCTGTCAGGTACACCCTGGCAGCACCCTAGTGCTGCAAGTGCTTTTGGGCACTGGAATTTGGCTCTGGAATTGTCTCCTGAGTTATAATGGATAGCTCATGTCTTTTAGGACCACAGTAACACAGTAACTCCCTTATTTGATCTAGACTAAACTACTTCAGCCTCTAAGTGGACTCTGTAGAGACAAAGGAACTGAAATTATGAAGGTGGGCCTTTTCTAACCACCATAAAAGTGAAAAGAATTAAGTGAAAATTAATTGCTTTGTAGGTTGTTAATTCCATAATTTAAACAAGATGTTTACTTCCTAAGTAGCAAATGATAAGAAATATTGATTGTAATAAATGGGTCTGTGCTGGCTGCTGTGAAGAGTAGATACAATAGCTTAAAACTGAGTTACACCATGGCTTCACCGAAATGTAGGAGTTGGTGCTGCTGCTGGAAGCAGTCCTGTCTCACTTCTCCTAGCAAAAGGGAAGAGGCAGTGTGGCAAGAAGGGTAGAATTTGGAACTTAAAATTGCTTTTGCTGCTGCTTTCTCCTTCTGAGTTTATTTTTAACCCTGATTAGTTTTCACATTGAGTTGTTTATGTGACAAGATAAATGTTTATGCTGACTCAAAAGAAAGAGCAGAGTAAAGACTAGAGTAAACAGCCAGAGAACTGATTTGTTTCCCATTCATTTATGATGGTGCAAGGTGTTTATGAAATGTTGATAGTAGCAGCTCACTTAGTATCACATTAACCAGGATTTTTTCTGACCCTTCTAAAGCTGCAAGCAAGAACACAAGGTAGAGTAAAACTTTCTTATATGTTAAGTATAACACTCTAAAGTATATTGTATTGTTATTAACTGGCTTTTCAGTGCTGCTTCTAGTTTGAGTCAAGAATTCTTGCATAAAACTAAACCCAGGCTCTTTTAGATTAAGACTATATCCAGTGTAGATGTTTTTCAAGTGCTGGTGGGAGGGCATGGGGTTGGCAGCCATGCCGCCCTTTTCGGATTTTGCTAATGAAATAATCAGGATAGTGCCTGAGTACCTGTAGAACATGTGGTAGAGCATGTGCATTATCTGCACTGATTATAAATTATAATAGTTAAGGAATGGGACTCTAAGACATAGTTAGTGTTTGTGAGGTTTCAGGTTTGTAACCTATGCTTTAAAGGCAGAATTTTACATCAGTGTGTAAATGTTTCTGTCTTGTGAACTTTCTGTTCCCCTTGAAGATCTGATAGTATCTACAGCTACACAGTCTTTGCTAAGCATTTTGTGTTTTGCAAAGCAGAAGTTTTTTTTTTCCTGTAAGAATTGCAATAGTCTGTTTGGAAAGGTCATATGTTTTCCACAACCCATGTAATTGTTTTCAAACAGATTCTGAGCTTCAAATATTGCATAAAAATCTCACAGAGGAAAAAAATAGAGTTGCTTTTGCCACAAAAGTGCCCTTGTGTAGTGGCTTAAAAGTTTATTTCTTGTTTTTCCTCAGTTTTTTGTCAGTGATCCTTACAGGCAATGTCCAGCTCATCAAAATCAAGCATGATGTAGGCAGGGAACATGTTTCTGATGAGACATTGTGGATGAAAGAAAAACATTCACTCCTTCAAACTAACTTACAGAGGAATTTTTGGTTGGATTTGGAATCCTAATTAGATGAAGAATATAGAAGTATCTTCAAAAAGATAAGAAACTCTACTCTGTACAGCTTTCTGTCTTCCTCCCCCAGGAAAGCTATTATTGTAATGCTTTTATTTGAGAAATATAGTTGAATTTTTCTGGTATGCTTCTTCTAAGGATGATGCAATCTTTTCATCTCATCCGAGTTTGAAAGAACTGGTTTAAATGAGGCTGAATTACTTCTCAGTATGGACAAGTTTTGAATACAAATGCATTAGAGATATGTGTGATTTCTAATTTGGAGGACGAGGAAACAACATGAAACTCCCTTGGTGCTAGGAGTTCTGTAGTGAAAATAAGGCTCATAATATGTATTTTTAATTAGGTTATGTTTTGTTGTTGCCCTCCTGTTTACCTCCTCCAAAAAAAAGGGTTGTGCATGAAGGGAATGATTTTGCAGGACTGTTAGCACGTGAATTGTTTACTCGAGACCAGGATGGAAGCCCTTTCCTAGGAAAACCATCCTGTCTGGTCACTCGACATCACTGTGGATCACAGAGATCCCTCTGGGACACCTCAGACTGCTCAGTGCTGCTGGGCCCTGCCTCCTCCTGCAGACACTGGCATTGAGATGTGCCCTGGAGAATCTGGGCCTTAAGCCTTTGCTGTGTCCTGAAGGGGAGGGACGTTCCAGAAGTTGTGGGAGGGAGGCAGGATGAGGGAAAGAATGCTATGGTATCTTTTTCTCTTTTCTCTGGAGTTCTTATCAGTGTGATTTTCTAGGTGGGGAGCAATCAGACATCTAACAACTTGTTTTGACACCAAACTTCGTGCTATAGGAGGTGGTGGACAGGCTAAAATTTTTTAAATTACTTGCTTCTGCAACTATTTCATCTGTTAATTCTTTTAAACTTACATGAACACAGTCTTTGAGGTTAATAAAGTGTAATTACAAATAGATGTAATTACTCAATGGAAAAACAAGTTACAGTACTTCAGATAGGTACTGACAGTAACATAGAGTTAGTGTGTTTCTGAAGATCAGAAATAGTCTGGATCCTTGTTCTTCTCCATAATTTGAAGATACTTATTTTAGAATCACAGGAGAACTTCAGCTGGAGAAGACCTCTGGAAATCACCTGTTCCAAGCACCTTCTCACTGCAAGGCAAACTTGTACTTTAGATCAGGTTGTCAAAGGTCAAATCCCAGAGTTTGGAACTCTGCCCTCCAAGGGTGGAGGTTCAACAATACCTGCAGGCAACCTGTTTTGTCAGCCTGTGAATAGGTGAGCAGTGTATTTTACAAGTTCCTCATAAAAATTAGATTGCTCGTTGAGATGGGCAGATTCCTAATGTACAAGTTTACCAAGCTGTTAAATGCCATTCTAGTGACTCTGCTCATCTGTTTCTTTTGAAGCCTCATTTCCTTCATGGTAGGAAAGGAGAGAAAGGGTCCCCATTCAACCTTTACTGTGGCTTCGAGTGACCAGAAAATCAAGAAATAAGCATTTGTTCTGCAAATCTACACCTCATATATCTCCTCTTTCTAAATTACTGCTGGGTTGGAAATACTGATTGATTTTGTTTGCTATTTATGCAGGTTGTTTTTTCTGTGGTATTGCTCAACTTTTCAACTTTTCCAAGTATCTTTTGGTTTTTCAGTTCTAAAACTATGTGAGAACTTTAATTGTTAACCTAATCTCATATAACACAGGTCAATAAATTTGATGAGATTATCAAATTTTGTCTTAACTCTACCCAAGAGCAAACTAGTGAGGTGCTGCAGCTTTAAGGACCTGTGCTTTGAAAAATTATTCTCATGTTTCATCTCTGTTATGTTCAACTTGACACTATAGCTGGTTTTATGGCTTTCTCTTTACATTGTTTGAAGTTTTAGTTTTCCAATAGAACTTCTTAGGTTACAATTTTCACTCTGTGTTTTGTGTGGGTGTCTGCTCAGTTGTAACACTGAATGTTTTGATCAGCCTTTCCCTTAGTTCTGAGAGCCTGAAATTTAAGAATGGCATTTTATCTTTAAGCCACCGTTAAAATACCAGATAGTTACATATTAGTAGTCATAGAGTGAGGACTGAAATAAAAATCAGCATTTTGATGCAGCATACAGATAACATGCCTGGTAAACTATATTTCTGTGTATAGTATCTTCAGCAGTGTAGTTCACATGGTTTGGTATATGAAACCTGACCTCTAGAATTTTTAACTGAGCTTGCAGGACAGTTTGCTGAACTGATGGAGGTTGGCTGGTAACTGTACAGATAATTCCATTTTCAACTGGGAAATTGAATACTAATTTCACATGATTTCAGATGTAGTTTCAGTGTAATTTAAACTAGTTTGAGGGAGTATCAAAAGTTGCTCGGTTGACAGTGCTCTCCCTTCTGCCTATTAGTTTTTTTGATAACCTGTTGCACTCAGTGCTTTTTGTATTTATTTTTTGTCATAGTCAAAATGGTTTCTTTTTTTCTCATCTTCTCCTCCCTCCTTGTTTCACAACACTATTTCTAAATTTGACTGGTGTTGATTGTCTAATACAGATGAAGTATTTTTTTGGATTGCAAACCCATCTATATGGATAGATTTACTCCCGTAGAGCTGTTGTCAAGATCTGTGTGCCCATCTGTAGCAAATGAGTAAAGAATAATATTTTCTACAGTCAGTAGATGGGTTTATGTTTTAGGCTGTGTGTGATACTGTGCAAGTCATTCCCTACTGCACAAAAGTGCTCACACCTCTAAAGAGCCATCAATAAAACTCTTAATATGATGGCCCAATATCATATAAAAATAAGTAGTTGGTTCTGACAGAGCAAACAATGCCAAGGAAAGTGTTACACCAATCTGGAATTTTACAAATACAGATTGCCCATCTTCCTCCATGTGGAATGTTTTTCCCCACTGGGTGATCTTTACATGCTCAGACTCTTGAGATCCTCAGCAGTTCAAACAGCAGTTGGTGGTTTCATAAGAGTTTGAAGTTGTCCTGTTTGAGATCAATGTGAATACAGGTGAAAATACTGAGGCTGGTAGCAAAGTTGTTACTGCTGTGATGTTCTCAGAATTATATTATCTTATAACTGAAGTTTGCCTCTTTATCCTTCATGGGGTTTTCCTCCTATATATGTTTATCTTACAGTGTACAATTTTTTCCAACTGGGTGAGCTTCAGTGTTTGTTTCACAGTTCCATTTGCATTAAAGGTATTATATAAATAAACCTTTAACGTGTTTACATCACATATGTGCACGAAGGCAGAAATAATCAAGAATCCTCTCTTTCCTCTAATTAAAGATGTGGTCTCCCAGTGGGAATTTGTTTGGGTCTTTAAATCAATGGTGTATCAGTTTAAAGACAGGGATTATGTTATATGCAGAAGTGTGCTCTGAGTGTTATATTATTAGCAGTTTCTTAAACTTCCTAAACAGGTTTCCAAGCAAGAAAATATACGAGTAATCATTCTCATTGCACTGATACATTGTGCTTTGGTGATGTGTGTGCAACAAAATGTCAAAATTCAGATACAATGACAAGGATACAAATCATTAAAGCTGTAAAGGAACTAGGGCAACCAGGACTAATAATTTTAAACTTTTCAGATCAAAGGTATTTAAGAAAAGATTTAGCAGTTCTTAGCTGGGGAGCTGTGAGTTGAGCAATACTGTCTGAAGTGTGAAAAGTGCAGTTATCCCATTGGGTTTGATTTGGGCTTCCCTAGCTGAAATGTAAGGATGCAGAATCACAAGATCATCTTCAGAAAAATGTGAATTCTCCTTTATATTTTATAAAGAAGCTTTAATCAGTATAATTTAAGAGGATTTGTTCAATCATAAGTAATGAAATACTCTGGTGTGTGATGATTATACCCCCTCTGAAAATGTGGAGCAATTTACTGCTACTGATTTAGCTGCAAATGGAAGCCAAATGTGTTCAGCTGTGTGCCTGTGTTTGCACGTGGCAGGATGAGAGGCAAGGCAGCATTTTCTCAGTCAGATGGCAGGCAAAACCATATTGTTCTTGTATTTTTTTCTCCTCTGAAACAGTAATTCAATATTTGATTTTTGTTTGTTTGTTTATTTCTAGGGTGTGGATTCAGGATTTGTTCCCAGCGTTCATGATTTTGACAAGAAACTTACTGAGGCTGATGCTTACTTACAGATCTTGATAGACCAGTTGAAGGTATGGTAACTAAATGCTGCATTTACTATGTTGGGGGCCTGTTTGTCAGGCTGGATTTCAAGGCCAGCTTGAAAGGAAGCTCAACACAGAGAGTCAGTCAAGATGAAAATGCCTTTCTCTTAGGATTGTTAAAATGGAGATAAAAATTAAAATATCTCAAGCAGATTTATAGAAAATGTTTACAATGGCTAAAAGATTCTATTTTATATAAAACTTTTATGGAAATGGCAAGGATAAATACATTAAGTTTCATATAAAAACATAATTAAATCATTGTTTGCTCATAGCATTTTAGAATCTATCTTGAGACAATTTTGTCAAGTGATGTGTAACTTCAGTTGCAGATAGTTTCTGACTTTGTTGCAGGGTGGTAGATAATCCATGCTTTGTCCTTGAGTGAAAACATTCTGTAGGAATGTTGTACAATGTAGGAATGTTGTACAGCTCTTCTAAACTTTGTATTTTAACAATAGATAGGAATGCAAGGAACATTGAGGTCGTATCTCTCAGAACTCACCTTATTGAGAAAAAGACTTTTTGCTGCTGCTTAGGACACCTTTTTCCCATGACTCAGCAGGTTAAAATTGCTGTTAAATTGCTTCAGTTCTGCTGGGTTGGATTTTTTTTCCCTGATATAATGTGCAAGTATTGCATGTGGGATATTCAGCAAAAATTCACTTGGAGGGTAGGGTGGAGAGGGGGATGAGCACAGCAACAAAAATGAAGGTAGGCAGAAGAGATGCAAACTAAATTCAGAGCTGCCCTGCAATGACTTGGTCAGGAGCTGTCTTTGCCTGCCACTCTGGAGCCATCACTTCACTGACAGAAGGTATTGGAATCTTTACACCTTCTAATTGTGATTTCAGGCCAGCTGGTGGGAGGGGGATAGAAATTAATTAATAATGAAAGATGAGTCAGTTTGAGGATGGACAGAGACAGAGATCACGGTCTATTTTTAGCGCTAGAAATCAGCCCTCAAGGGAAAGGGAACACATGAGTAGGTTTGAGGCAGGCAGTTGAGTGAAGAGCTGCAGCTCACTTCCTAAAAATTACATCCTCTTCTCTAAGCTACAAGGGTGGATGTGATGACCTTTTAGCATTACCTGTAGTTTTTCTCTTCCTTGAACAACTTCATGGTTGTGTGTGCACCTTAGAGTGCCCTTGGAGACTTCTGTTAACCCTCAGCTCAACTTGTGTTAAATGTGCATACAGGCTTTTCAGTGAGGGTTTGTTTCACTTTGTTTTGTTGCATCTCATATCCCACTTTTAAGAAAATAAATTAGTGTTAGGAAGTCATATCTTCCCCAAAAAATGTACTTACAAATCTTCCATGATTTTGGATTGTGGACCTGAATTAAGGTACCTGGAAGGGTTGATGAGAGTTGAAGCTCTTTTGGTTAAATGCTTCATATGCCCCAAAGGTTTTTGCTGAAATAGAAGAAAGGCAGCTGGAGGTGTTCTGATGAGTTCAGTTTTTGTTCAAATTGTGGTAGAATTCTCAGGCTTAGCTGTGAGATTTGGTCTCTTTCAGGATAGGATGATGTGAGAAATCAGTTACAAATTTGTTATATCACAAATGCTGTAAAGAAACATTAGGCCAAAACTCCTTTGGATCCTAATACCAGGGTTGTATGACTTTATACTTACTAAATGTTTTTGATTTTGAAATATTGGTGTTACTGTCTGATTTTATATGGAAAAAATAACACTTTCAGTATTTTCACAAGTATCTCTTTCTTTTAGCTCTTTGATGAAAAACTCCAGAACTGCAAAGATGATGAACAGAGAAAAGCAAGTACATTTTGTCTTAAAAATTGCTTGTTTGTCAGGTGGTGTCGTGCATCAGTTTGCTGTAGTAGAACTGCTAAGTACACATTTATTGAGTTGTCAAAATCGCTTCAAGCAGTTTGAATAACTTAAAACAGTTGTGTTATGACTAAGTTGCCAAAAAAAATTTTAGTAATAATGGGCATCATAACATTTAAAAAGGTTTCAGTCATTCAGAAATAATTGTTCCTCTGCTGTCCATTATAGTGAAATGCTTCCAACAGTATTGAAAACATTTTGACTTAAATTCTCTATTTTTTAATCTTTTACCAGGATGAGTGCTTAATGTTGGTAGGAATTACAAAGCTATTCCAAAGGGGAAAAAATATTCCTAATCATGTATTTCACATAATCAATCTGCATCCTGTGTAGGTCTGTGACACGTTGGAAGTCTGAGAATATCACAATTCATTCACTAAAGTGGGAGTGCCAGAAATGCAGTAGTGGGGAGCACTGCTCTTTAAGCAAGATTAATTCAATTAAATGGTTTTTGTTCTTTGCATCCTGTTCCATCCCAAAGTCAGCTCTGCAGGTCCAAGTTCAAGCACTGTTTAAGAAAGGCTGGCAAACACCTTTGGTGGTGTGGGTTTGGCATTAAGTGTCATGCTGGTTTCGTGTATTAATTTCTGTGTGTGGAGGAGGGATTTGACAATTCCTTATGAAGGGTTTATTACAGAGGAGTTGCTTCTCTTCAGCAAATGCAGTAATTTCAGTATCATGAAGTAGTGGTGTATTTCATCCTTGTTCCCTCCCTCAATGTCTCTTGTGGAAGACAAGCTGTGTTCTCTTGGTGTTTGTTTCCTGCTTTGAAAACTCTTTGATGCTTTCTGTGATTAGTTTTACTTCTTTTTAATGGCTGTGACCTTTCAAGTGTTATTAATCTTGCCTGATGTGTTAGGTGGTGTCTTGCGGAGTTCTTTCTCATGTACAGGCTTTTAAAAGAACTTTGAAGTACCTCTCTGTCAGTGTGTTTAATCTGTAGACAACTGACCACAAGAGTAAGGTCTAAGGATTTTGTATTTCTCCTTCAGTGTGTCTCACTGGGAAGAGTTGTCCTTCAATTTTGACCTCCCTCCAGATGCTACTTTGCAGATCAGGCAGTACTTTTTTCCTGTGGCAATGCTCTTAATCCCTAGAGACTTTCCACATGTTGTGCTGACTTCTTTATTTGTCTCTGCAAGGTATCTATGGGACAGATGGATTGACTTTTTAGAGGAAGGAGGAGGCTCATTTAGAAGAGTTTGGCGTCCTCTGGTTTTAAATCTTGATGAGGATTGCTATTACTACAGATTCCATTTATTCTCTATTAAAAATGAAAAAGACTTGACAAAGCACTCTTTTGATCACATCTGTTCCTGTTCTGAGACCTTTTTTGATACAGTATTTAACAGTTTCCCTATTTGTTTATGGAAGTATGGTTCAGCTATCAGATTATGAGCTGAGTGTAATCTGCAGAGTGCTTCCATCAAACCCATAGTTCTTACCTCCAAGCAAACAAGTTTTGGATATTTGAGTTTTAAGTGCTTCCCAGCCAGCTGAGTGCTGTTCTGCAACTGTTTATGGCCAGGGATTTCAAACCTGAGCTGTTCTTACAACTTCACAGAGCACTGGATGAGCTGGCTTTTAGCTACAGAATATTTGATCTTTTGATGATGACATAGGTTATAGGTGTTCTGACATGCCTCAACATCTCCTGGATATCTTCCTTCTGAGATGTGGCAATCTCTTGCCTTTGGGTGAAGACAGTGCAAATGTAGGCCTGATGAAAATACAGGGATGTTCACGAATTGCCTGTGCTGCATTGTTGTTCTGGCAGAAGTGCAGCTAGCAGGGTATGGTGGGATCATGCACAACCAGCAGTGCTGCCAGTTCTGCTGAATCTTCTGGTGGGGTGTGATATTTGTATCTGATTGCAGAGGAAGGGAAGGAGGGGGTGTGATCTGATCTGATGGTGTTGCAAGGGGAAGACAAGACAGGACCTTGCTTTCTTACAGTGTTACCAATATTACTGGTGGGAATGCCAAAACAGCTTTTCTGTTCAGTTTTGTGTAGTTATCTTGACTGCACATCAGAGAGAAGAAAATTGAAGCACTCAGAGCATCAGAACAGCAAAGAGGTGCATGTTTGCAGGCTGGAACAAAGCTGATGTTACTTAACAGGATTTAGGAGGCAAGTGCAGCCTGCTTAAGCTGTTTGGTTCAAAAACAAGTGCTTTTTGTGAAGTAAATCCAAGGCTGAGCACACAGATTTGGGTTGCACCTTGCAGATTTCAACCGTGAGTCAGCTCCCCCTACATGCCTCTGCTGCCTCTCTGTGCTGGATGAACTCTTCCCTCTGTAGTCACATGATTGTTGAATGAGGCAAAAATCATGTTGGATGAGATAAAATTAGCTTTCTGAGTGATTTCCTAAAAAATCAGATGTTAAGGAGACGTAATGAGGAGCAAGTAGAGGGAGTAGGTTCAGCAGCAGCCTGCAGTTTGATTAGCTTAAATATAGCAAATTGCATTCTGCAACTGTAAATCTGCATTCTGCAAATGTAGATCTGCAGGAAATTGGTGTTTCAGATGAAAATATGTATATTCATTACCTAAAACTAGGGGGACTGTCTTACTAAAATTTTATCTTCATCAGTTTTGAAAGACTAGGGATGATGAAAAGAGAAATTTGTGATAAACATTAGTAGTAAATGTTTGGGGGGTTTTGGTTTGTTTTATTGGTAGTGTGTTTTATCTTCAACATACTTGTTTATGGTTTTCCTTTCAATTTTGTAGTGTCTAAATTACCAAAGTTCCATGTGCTGTGTTCTTGCAAGGTGGTCACAGAACACAAATGTGAAAAATGCTGGATCTATGCAAACTGTCACTGCTTAATTTGGCCAGCTCACAAAGGATTCATTTCCATAAAGGAAAAAACTATGGTTCTATAATTAGTTGAAAGGCCTTAGAAATCTGCTTGTCCTGAGGTTTTTTCCCCTCTCGATCTTCCATGTGATCTTAGACAAAATTACCCTTTTGTCTGTACCTGTGTGTAAGAATAACAATGTCTCAGTGAACTGGAAAATTACAGATGGGTGGGGAGAAACCAACATGACTGAATTGCATCACATGGCCTGAGGTCACTTTCTTATTTTCAGCAAAGGTGATGTCACTGAAGGGACTGAGATCTCAGTTTATTTGGTGTGTAAATACTCTATAACAAGTTGGGGGAAGAAATGGATAAAGAATGATCAAAGCTGCTGATGGCTGCCTCCAGCTGTGACACTGCATGATCCCCTTCAGCTGCACCATCTTTCATCCAACAAGATTTGTGTGTTTGGGTGCATTGCCTATTCTATTTTGGTGCTAAAAGGCTCAAAACTTCTATGCTGTCATCTTTAAAATGCTGTTTTTGATACGTGTTGATGAAGTTTAGAGTAGAAGGCTCGCAGAGATGTGAAAAACAAACAAAAACAAAGCCAAGGAATTTTTAGCTGTTGGCATGTTTCTCTGCTAGTAGCAGGAGTAAATATAACATAACTTCATGATATAACATCCCTCATATGATATATCCTAGATAAACATGATCCAGGCTTTCCAATAGGAAGGGCAGAGTGTGGGTTCTGTTTGGCCACCTATGGCCAATTAATCCTGAAGAAAATGTACAGCATCCTTTGAGTAATATCTAGAGCATAACTGAAAGTTTTCCCCCAGGAATTGCCTGAGAGGCTGTCACTGCATTTGTTTTCTTTTTAGTCCACAAATTGGGACTGTTCATTTCTGTGGATTTATAGCTGCATGTTCTCCTCTGATGCTGTAGGCTTTTGCTTGCAATGCCTGGTGGGAGGAAAGGATCCTTTACACACTTTGATTATTCAAGAATCAAGAAGATTGTGACTCAAGTCACATGAGACACTCAAATTAATCAAAACAAAGAGGTCCTGTAATTGCATTAGTAGAGGTTCAGTGCTGAGTCCAGTTTAGTGATTTTGATTTCTGCAGACAGCCAAGGACATCAACAGGAAGCATCTGCTCCTGAACCAGGTCACGCTGATGTGGAACATGGCATGCAGATGCCTTTTGCATGCCTGGGGTGCAGTTCCACGCAGGAAATCTTTATGAACCGGTGTTTCTAGATAAAATGAAGTAGGCAGATTTCCAGATGCACTTTTATTGGAGGCGTAGAAAGAGCAAGAACATGTGTGCAGTTATTTTCTGTGATTTGTTCCAAGCTCTGCTTAACTGCCAATGTTTGTTGTACTTGAATGATGGTCACTTCATGTAGTAGTGTTGAAATGTGCCACCATTCAGTGCACTTTGTAAGGACAGAAAATGAACTTAGCATCTTCATGCTGCATTTCATTTTTGTTGATGTTATACAAAAAAATGAAGTATAGATTTTAATGGGTAAATGTGTATAATGTCACTGTTAAAAAATTCTTAACCATGTCATCTTTAAGCTTTAATTATCAGTTTTACTTCAGTCTTGTCTTGAAAGTTGTGTCTATATATGGAAATAGTCTTTAACATGTTGGTTAAGGGCTTTTTTCCCTCCCTCAATTTTAAATTAAAATATTTTGTTTATACAGTATTTAGGTCAAACCAGATGCTGGAAATTCTGTCTTTAATCACATTATTTTAATTTTTCTTTTACAGAAAATTGAAGGCCTCAAAGAAACAACTAGTGTAAGTTTTTTAAAATGTTGTAACTATTATATATTGATTCTGAAATTCACCTTATTATCTCCAGAAAGTTTTTAAAGCCTTTTTACAGAAAAATGAGAATCCATATTAGGTCCAACACTGGATGGCAAAGAGAGCCTGGTTCTGGTGCTGTGTTCAGGTTTCTGTCCAGCACCTTGGAATCATGGAATAATTGAGGTTGGAGGGATCCTCTGAAGGTCTGTAGTCCAGCCCTATGCTCGGAGCTCCATCAGCTGGAACAGGTTGCTCAGGACCAAATCTAGTTTGGGTTTTGAGTAACTCCAAGGCTGGAGGTTTTACAGCTTCCCTGGACAATCTGTTCCAGTGTTTTACCATCCATAAAAGAATAAAAGATGTTCAATTCTGTTTAAAGTGATTTTCCTGTATTTCTGTTTGTGGCCATTGCTTGTCCTGTCACTGGGCACCACTGACAAGAGTCTTGCTCTGTCTTCCCTGCCTTCCCAGGCAGATATTGATCCCCCTTGATAAGGTCTCCCTGAGCCTTTTCCTCTCCAGATTAAGCAATCCCAGCTCCCTGAGCCTCTCTTGCCATCATGATTTAACTACCTGCAGCACTCTGGGAGTTTAGAGCTGACCCCCATTTCACCTTTACAGCCTGGCTGATGTGTGGCTTTGGAAACTTCAGTTTTCTGCTGCTGTGCTTTTGTCTCTGGAAAAGAAAAGGGGGAAGGGAAATTAGGGGTTCTACAGAAATGAGTGTCCGTTTAGTTCACACTCATTATTCTATATAATTAATACATACAAAAAATTAAGGGATAGTAACACAATTTTTTCTGATATTTTTCTTTTCCTAGAGCATGGTAGAATCAATAAAACACTGCATTGTGTTGCTACAGATTGCTAAAGTAAGTACACTGTAAACTATTCTAAATTTTAGTGATACACCATTAATCTCATTGAAATCTAAAAGTGCCTTCTGTATGATCCAGGAACAAGAAAACAATTATAAGTTGATTTATGCTTTTATTTTAATGAAGTTTCTGAAGTACTGAGTTCCATGGCAGACAGTCCTGTTAATGCTCATGGTTACATCATGTTGGTTTGAGTTTTCTTTCAGATGAACTTTTGAGTTTGCTATTAGACTAAAGAAGAACTTAGACAAATGTCAGGTTGACAGAACAGGAACTTAACAAAACTTTCTGCTTCATTTTGAGAGTGTGGCTAAGTAAAAGGGGAGAAAGATGATGTAAATAATGAAACTGGTTTGGCAAGGTCTCTCACAGGTCTGAAGTTCATGATGATGCTGGAACTTCTTGAAGTCAGAATTGCATTATTTGAGAATGCAGTGTGGGTACTGCACTTATGCTTTTCACCTACATGTTTCATTTTAAAACTTGGGGAGTTTCGGATCTACTTTTTGTCAAATTCTGCCCTTAGGGGTTTAATATAATATATTTAGGATATGTTAATTATGAACTGCAGATTTCTATCTTGTGACCAAAGTGGAGGAAGGTGATATTTTGTGAAGAAATAAAGGTATTTTCAGGCTGATTTACTCAGAACACATTCTGATTTATCCAGAAATAGGCATGGACTCTTCAATTATTTTTTTCTGTAATCTAGATCAACTATTTTTTTGTGGCTTTAGAATGCAAGACTGCTGTGTGTCTTCATTTTAGATGCCAGGTATGTTGTATAAAATGTTGAGTCCAGTGAAAATTGAAGGCTTTAGAATCTTACAGGATCAAAGCCATTCACTGAAAGGGTCAGTGCATGTTTTGTGAAGTTCACTTTCCATGTCTATTACTTAAGAATTTGGGAAATGTTTGTTAATTAATAGGTTTGTACAAAGCCAAAGCCTTTTTATAAGCACTAGGGTTGAAACACTGAAATAGTTTTGTGCCACGTGACTTTGGAGCTAATAAAGTCTTCATTTTAACATGCAGTGATGCTACTTCAATCCTTCACTGTAGTGCCAGCAAGAAAAGCCTTTCAGTATTTAATTTGCTGTTATTTAGTCCTGGGTATATTTAGAGGTGTTTTAGTGCAGTGAAGTCAGTAGACTATGTGTCATTTTTTTAGGGATTTGATGGAGTCAGTTGTAGATAGGTTAGATGGTAATATGCTGATTTTCTTGTCTATATGTGATTTGTTGTATTGAGGAAGCTGTTGGAGAAACTGCAAGGAATTACTAGCTCATCTTTTCTTAATTACTGTATAAATGTGTTTAATAGTTTTTATTTTCACAGGGGTTTAATTCCTATGAAATTTTACTCTTTTTAAAAAACTCTGCTATGTAATTAGCAAATGTGAAATTGCAGAGTTACAATCTGCTTTTCAGGCTGTTGATCAGAGCTGGTAATGGGTGGCTGAGTTCTCTTTCTTGCTTCTATTGAATATCAAATCCTGTTTCTGCTTGCTGTGAGTTTATTGGGAGTTACACAAACATGACCACGTTTGCTGATGCTGAGCATATTTTGGAAGTTCTGTAGGTGTTTTGCTGATGATAGACAAAACTGGTAGTGGCAGGTGCAGTCATTTAGCTCAGGTTCAGTACTTTACTGCTCCAGCTGCCATGTTGTGTAAAGGCAGGTGGAATTGGAGTCCCCCAAAGGTACTAACACTTGGCTTTTTGTTGCACTAAATCAGACCTTGAAGTCCTTGTTTCAATACCACTAAATATTAACCAGTGTAAATAGGTGAGCTTATCCACTAAGGAGTGGGGTTTATTGTTTGGGTTTCTGCTAAACCATATCTAAAGCTCTTTTGGAGCTGCTGAAGACAAGGTGGGTTAAAGAGGTTAACCTTTATGCCTTAACCTTAAGCCTTATGGAGAGCTAACTGCAAAATGTTGATCCACATACAGTGAAAAAAAAATCCCAGTATTTTAATAACCTTTTTTCTGCTTCAGCTCTTCACCTTCTTTCTCTCTCAGCTAACTGTAATTGTTGACTACAAGGGAATTCTGTCTTCGTTCCCCCCACCTTTTCGATTAACTGTGTTAGTATTCTGATTTCCTACTGCTGTAGAAAATTTGTAATACAGAGAGGTTTGGGGTTTTTTTCCCACAGTTCTGTAGATTGCTTGTGTATGATGCAATCTCTGTGTAAAAATGTGTTGTGCCTGACTGTAGCTTTGTGCTCTCCATTAGAGACCTTTTAAGATTCTAAAGGGCTTTTTCCCAAATCTGTAGGGCAAGTATGACTGACACTGCTGAAAATAAATCATCTTAACACCACCCTGCACTCCATTTTTACTTCTACAGTGCCTTTCTCATTAGGACCAGACTTGCCAATCTGTGTACCTTGATTGTGTTACCACTTTTCTATATGCTTAGAGCTCTCTGTTTCCAACACACAACCATTTATTATGTGGATTATTTTAGAACAGTGAAGCAAATCTGGATTTTTGGTTGTTGGAGTTTTGTTTTGTTTCTTTTTAAATTGTGTGTTCGGTTGTTCTGTTTCATGGATTTTTACCTGTCTTAGTATTTGGACAGTTACATTTTCATTAAACTTGCTGGTAAATCAAGTGTGCAATTATGCCACTTGTACTGAGGTGACTCATGACATGTTCAAAATAATGAAGTAAATACCAGCTAAACAGGAATATGTCATAATACATTCATTGCTTATCAAAAACAGTCAAAATAAACAAAGTGGGATGGGCAGGTGGAGCATTTGGCCTGTGTTTTCCCTTTGTGTGTGTGGCAGTTGAAGATGTTCAGCTTTGCTGATGTGTGTGATGTAAAATACATGAAATGTTCTGCCAGTGATGTGGTAAACCTCGGTCTCAGAAGTATATGTGTGTTATGAAGTACCCTTTATAATTTAAATATTTAGATTTGCATCCTTCCCTTCTCTTTTTCACTCCATTTCTGGCAGTCTTGCCTGCCCAGTTTTGTGGAATTTCTGCCTTCCTTACTTTATTGATGCTGCTACTGGTGCATTACTGAGGTAATCAAGCATCAGTACTCTGCAGCATCTTTGTGGTTTATTTCTTAGGTCTTAGAGATGGTGGACACAACATGGGGGCTTTATGTGTTGGGGAAAAAAAAAGGTGCATTTTGTAAATTTGCAGCCCAGTGGAACTTGTTGTTCTTGGCGTTCTTCTTATCTTGGAAAGCCAGGCTTCCAAAATGTCAGCTAGCAGACATGAAATAAGGACAGCCTATTGCCAACTGTAAGCTAAGGAAGGATACATTAAGTATCAATATATAAAGACGTGCCAACTTTCTTAATACTTCTTACAGCCTTTTTTTTTTTTCCCTCCTTTAAAATGTAACTGGAAATCCAGGGGAATACTCTGCAGACAAGTCTTAAGGTTCACACTGGGCAAAGCTATGGATTTATGTACTGACTAATATGAACTTTGCAGCAGAAGGGAAGGCATTTGGCTTAGTGTTCAGTAAAATTTATAGTGTTGCTGGTAAAGTGTTAAAACTGTGATTGGCATTAACTGGTCTGCTGCTCATGTCCTTTCCCCTGAGGGCAGATGTTTTTCCATACATTGCCTGTTCTTTCACATCTGCTTCTAGGCAAAATCTGAGATAGTAAATAACCTAAAAGCATTTTGAAATCTAGTGGATGCCAAAAAGCAAAAGTTAAAACCTTTCAGGTTAATTTAACTTCTGCCTTTCTTGTGTGTTAATCACAGAAACTTGAGAACTTAATCTTTCAGGGACTTACAGGAGCTTCAGAGCATATTTTAGGGAGCTCTTAGGTATTTGAGAGGCACCTACATTACAGAGCAGTATTGTACTCTGCAGTGCAGAAGGGATATTTTTAAAATTGTTTGCACTCACGTGGA
The DNA here is from genome assembly GCA_013397195.1 of Hylia prasina. Taxonomy (NCBI): domain Eukaryota; kingdom Metazoa; phylum Chordata; class Aves; order Passeriformes; family Sylviidae; genus Hylia; species Hylia prasina. Next base: position 406,330 of record VYXD01007607.1, read on the forward strand.
CAGGCCTTCAGAAAATGCTGAGGGGCAGTGACTGTGTGTGGAATTGTGTCTTCCAAGTTTAGTTACTGTATCACATGATGAGGAACAATTTATGGCTGAAAATGTAAACATTCCTGAGGGAAACTCGCTGTCTCACTTAGCACAGAACTGATAAGTCATGCAAGATTGTTTTGTTGATATTTTTAACATTTTTTCCTTAAGGACCAAAATAATGAGGAGAAGCACGCAAATGGACTTATAGTAAGTTTAAATCTAATCTTTATCTCCTTTTAATTCTGCAGAACATGTGAACAGAGACCTGAATATTTCCACTCACTTTGCAACATGCTTCTTCCTCTCTCTAATTTACCGCTTCCAGTGTCTTGTTAAAATTCCTGTTGAGTCCTTAGCTCCTGAGGTTGGCTAACACCCTTGCCTTTAGAAAATAGAGTGGTCAGTTCTGTATGGTGGAGTGTCTTGAACAGCAGTGTTGTGACTGAACACTTAGATGAAAGTCTGCCATGTGAACAGATGAAAGGGAAAATTACTGGGATAGAAATAGTTCTGTGTTCCATCTGAAGTATATTTGTGTAGGAAATAGATCTGCTGTCCATGTGCTTCAAGTAGTTTGTCTTTTCTACAGTGCTGCTCCTTTGATGCGGAGTTGTGTAATGTCTGTCTAAGCAATGTTTCTTCTTTAATAGAATTTATGCATTATTAATATAACTTCTGTCATTTTTGGTTTTGGTCACATGTGATTTCTTTTTCTTTGTTCTATCTTTGTCACTTGAGTACATTTCAGATACTTTTAATAGGAGATTGGTTTCAGTAAAAACTCTAAAAATCCTAATGTGCTTTCATCAGAGCTGACAGTAGTTCCCAGGGATTAGTTGTTTTTCCACTACAAACAGCTTTCAGCAGTAGGATTTTCTGGTGTGAACCTTGGGCTGAAGATGCACATGCATATTTCAGTTTTGTGCTTATCATAAATAAGGTGAATTATTATGTGCCCTGCAGATGTAACGTAATTCAGGTCTTAGTATGAGGGAACAGGTTCTGTGATGATCCCTTGGAAAAGAGAAGCTGTGCAGGTGGACACTTCCACAGGCACAGATGACCTGCACATCTGGTCTGCAACTCAGACATTTCATAGGGATATTGCAGCTTGATATAGTCTGATTAGCTACTGATCTCATTATCTGTGGACTGGTTTGTACTGGGGAGGAAAAAATATTTCTGTAAGAATATATTAACTATGGATCAATGATTGTGAAGTCTGAAATTGTGATGCTGTGAAGGTCAACATCACCTTGGGCTGAAGGTCAGGATTTCACTTTAAACTTGGGCAGAAATATAATCATTGTTTGCTGCCATAGGGGATGAGTCTTGTTTCTGTGTAATAGTTACTCAATTGTTATTAAACTCAGAGTAGGAGACTTTCAGGTCTGCCTTCATCTGTTTGTAGCCCGTGAAGGCATCCCTCAAAATATCCAACAAGAAACTCCAGTTCATGTTGCAGTATGGAGAATTGTTTAAGGATGAGGTTACAATCTTGAATACAAAATCAGAGTTACTTTGTTCTTGCTTTATCATATCAGCATTCTGTATCATGTGGATTATTAGTTTCCCTAAAAAATAAAGGAGACATAGATAGCAATAGCATCCTGTGTATCACAGAACCATCCTGGGTTTTAAATCTTAAGATGGGATCATAATTTTAAACTCTGAGGGACAGGTTTGCTTCCTTTGTTGAATATATAATTCCACAAGGAGGTGAAGTACTGGGTAAGGGACATTGTCTTTATGCTGGAATACAGTGGACTAATAGTACCTGTACTGGATTGTTTGTATATTGGTTAGTAACACCAATGGAAATGTAGAAAGCTACTTTTATGGCTGTTTTTAATGGAGGATTTTTTTTTTTAGTGATAAACAGAAAATAACAGTTCTGTTTTCAGTTAAAGAAATCCTGTGCTATAAAAAAAAATAGAACTTTTCACTGATTTTTAGTCATACAGTGTCCTGAGTTGAAAGGGATCCACAGGGATCATAGTGTTCCAGCTCCTGGCTCTTGACAGGACTGCCCCAAAAATCACACCAGGTGTCTGAAAGCATTGTCCAAACATCCAAATTAAGGATAAAGTTGAGAATTTCAGGTAATCAGGAAAGAAGGCAAGAAAGAAATCTGCCTTTAGTAGGAAAATGGGAGGAAGGTTAAAATGAGCCTGTTTCCCTCAGTCTGAATGCAAACAGAAATTAATGGACTAAAGGGAGAGGAGAACAGTTGTAGTAATGTCTTTAGATACTGATGTAAAAGAGAGGATAGGGATGAACACACTGACTGAATTTCTGAGCAAACTGAGCAAAAAATTTCATAGTTCTAATAGATCAGGCATTTAAATTGCAAGGTGATAGGGAAAGGGGTTTATGTGCCTTTTACTCAACTAACAACCCAGAAGTTCTGGTGGTTGTGTGTAAACATAAATAACAAACAGATGGTATTTTGGATTAAAAGACATTTTAGTTTAGATTTCCAAGTCTTGCTTCATAAAAACCAAGGACATCCTCTGAAGTCAGTGACTTTTGGGAGCATTGAATTGACCTGCTGCTTCCTTTTCCAAGTGCCCACATTCAGAAGTAGGTTGAGATGTCCTCTGCTGAGCTGCACTGAACACTCTCAGCTTGCTTTGGGAAGAATTTTGGCAACAAAGCTGCTTCATGGCTCTAAGCATGCTGATGATTCTTGTTTTGATTTATGGGTTGATCTGCTGTGGTCTGGACAAATGAATTTTTGGGGGGGGAAAAAAAAATGAAAATACAGATTACCTATCCTAATTTTGGCTAGATAATTTGCATCTAACTTTCCACTCTTTGCATGCATTATTAATTAATGGACATTGGGTGGCATACCAGAAGCAAGAACCTGAAATAAGAATTCTTTATAGGAGGCTTCAAATCTGCATCAAATTCAATTTAGTGTGCAGTCTGTGTAAAGAATCAAAATATTACCACTTCGAAAGTATTTCTCATGTCCTCAACTGTCAATTTGTGTTTTACTTCCTCTCTCAGGGATTCACTCTCATGCTCACAATACTCTTGCTATCTATGCTTTATTTTGTTTTAATTGAGGGGGGGAAAAAAAAAAAAAGTGCTTTTCCTTCTCTTGCCTAGAGCACCATCAATCCCGTGGACGCCGTGTACCAGCCCAGCCCCTTGGAGCCGGCGGGGATCAGCACGATGCCTTCCCAAGCTGTCACACTTCCAGGTAGGCTGGGAACAGGCAGGGGCAGAGCAGTACCTGCAGGGCAGTGGGGAGGGGACAGCTCTGTGTCACACAGGGCAGGGCACCCTGCACTCTCAGCTCAGAGGGGCTGTGCCAGGGCAGGAGCTGGAGGCACGGAGCATCCTCACCAACCTGCCCCTGGAGCCGGGGAGAAGCTGATGTGTTCCACTTGCTCTCAGTTAATGGATTGCATTTCTAACACTCTTTTAAAATGAAACTATAATTTTCAGCAAATGCTTTCTTAGCTAAACAAATGCATTTTTTTTAAAATGCCGTCTTTGCTTAATAAAAAAAGGACCTAGGTAAAAGTGATGGCTACACATTTTGCTGTCCAAATGGCTTTTATAGAAAATGATTTAATTTTTGGAGGCAAGATGAAATAATGTGGAATGTGGAATCTCCTTCTGAATTTTGGGGTTAACATATCAAAATATCCCCTAGAACCTGCTCAGTTGTGCAAGTCAGAGCAGCGACCCTCCTCTTTGCCAGTGGGACCTGTAGTAGCATCGCTCGGAAATCAGACTCCAACACCAAATAGTACAGGTACAGTCCTGGGTAACTTTTATTGAAATACAAGAAACCCTGTAATTAGTCATTAAGACAACAGTATATTGGCCTACATCTTGCTTTTAATCAACACCAATTTCAACTGTTTTGTTAAAACCAGTAATGCTGCTCTTTCTCCTCACCATGTACACACAGTATGTATGAGTTTTACCAGCTTCCCTTTGTCTCTCCAGCATTGCAGTCTTGCAGTAATTGGGGAAAACACGTCCCTTAAACTTTACTGGTGTTCTGTGCTCTTCATTTTCCTTGTGACTTTCCTTTTGTCATCTGTTAAACTCAGTATCAACCTGCCTAATTACTGCTTTTAATTTTGCACATTTCTCTTCTGAGTCCACATCAGTCTTTATTGATTTGAACAATTCTTGTTTAAGTAGATTTTGAAAGAATTTGTTTTTATTGAGTCTGTAATTTTTAATACTCCGCAGGAAGTGGACAGTCAGCACCTAGCAGCAGTCTCACCTCTCCAAGCCATGTCAACCTGTCTCCAAATACAGTCCCAGATTTTTCTTACTCAAGCAGTGAGGATGAGTTCTATGATGCTGATGAATTCTACCAGAGCAGTTCTTCCCCAAAGCGATGTATGGAGTAAGTAGCTGACAGTGTGCAGTGTGTGCTGAATGCAGTTTGTATCTGCAAGGGCATGGCTTGTCTGCTTGCAGAAATCGGCTAAAAAAGGTGGGGGAGGTAAAAAAGCCACTTTGTGTAACAGTGAGATCACCCCTGCCCTCAGCCACAGACAGGTGTATGTGAGGGAGGCATTTTCTTCCTCTGCTCCTTCCCATTCCATCAGATATATGGAATATATCTTTGGAAGCCCCCAGCTCAGAGCTGTAATCTGAGGCCGTGGTGCATTTCACGTGCATTTGCTGCAGCCTTTGGTTAAATGGCCAATCCCTCACACATTTGCTAAAAGATGTTCTTTGAAGTTGGCACCCTTCCTCCAAAATCTCTATTTACTCTTCATTTTTTATTAATTCGGAGATTAATTTCAAGAGATGCTATGCTTTCCAAAGAAGAATTAGTCAGCTGTTTTCTGCCTTCCTGTGTTATCTGAGGCTGCAGGCTGTCCCCTTCCTTCAGCTACAATCCATTCTGAGCTTTCTGTGAATTAGCATGCACCATGCATATGAATGTCTGCCACTGCACATATATTGATGTCTATCACTGAATTCCTTGTCTGTGAATGACAAGAACTTGGTTTGAATTACTGAATTTGAACTGTGAGAATTTATTACTCTCCTTTAGATCTTCAGGGTCTGCTGCAGTCCTGACTCGGAGCAGCACAGGGAGCAGCCTGAAACGTCCTGATACCACGGAGTCCCTCAACTCTTCCATGTCTAATGGCACAAATGATGCTGGTGAGTGGCCTGTGTGAACTTACAGTAAGGAGTTACTGTTAATCTGTGGGTAAAATGGGTCAATATATGCAAGATCTTATATATATATGGCAAGGTACTTATGGGTAGTGGTTTATCTACTGTTTCTTTACTGATGGAGGATTGCTGAAGTTGTAGGATTTAAAACCTGTATTTTTTCACAGTTATATAAATGCTAATTAGATACAGTCTGGTTTTGGATGTTTAGAGGAAACAAAAGCCATTTGGTCTTTCAGATCTCTTTGATCCTCCCGACGATCGAGAAGATGATGGGGAAGGAGAGTCGGTGGAGGAGCACAAAAGTGTTATCATGCATCTCTTGTCACAAGTGAGATTAGGCATGGACCTAACCAAGGTAAACTTGCTGGTGTTCATGGGGATGGGAGGGGCAGTAAACCCAGAGTTCTGTGTAAAAAAAAAAGTTACATAATTTAACTACACATTTGTTCTAAGAGCTAGTTAAGCTGTAATCTCTTCAGCATGGTACTTTTGGAAGGGGAAAAGTAGCTGCAGAATATCCAGATTCTAAAATCTATTTGGGAAAATAGTTTGCTATGGAGGGTAGCTGTGTGTTCTCTTTGAACCTAATTCTTGGGAGTGCTTGTGAAGCTGGCATAAGGGGAATGCTGAAATGTTAGTCATGTTTTAGCTTCCTAGAGCAAAGAGCCACTAGATCCCTAGGTATGGTGACATTCAATAAAACATTAAGTAAAAGGCAGAAGTAACCATATAGTGAAAAGCTTTGCTTAGTTAGAATATTAATGAATAAATTAGTTGCCTGTGTATTTTGAAGTGCTACACTTAGGTCTGGCAAGGAAAGGGTTGGGTTCTCCACGAATGACATTCATGCTGGTGTCTGTCTGAAGGCAGAATGAGCAGCATTCTGAAGGTGTTGGTCTTTGCAGGCAGCTTGGATAAATTTAAACAAGTAATTCCAGAGTGAGAAAGGGCAGGAGAGATCAATCCTTATCCTTTAGTGGATGAATTGAACTGTCCAGCCTGGAATGAGCAGTAGATAATAAAAAGATAACACTTTTCTGGGGAAACAGCCAGGAGCTCACCAGCAAACTGCTCAAGGCAGTTCTGAATAGGAATTGATCCAAACTCTCTCTGTCCTGGGAATTCCTGGAATAGTTGAAAATTACTGATCTCAAATTAGGCTGCCAGAAATCTTTATGAGCATGTACCATGTTAGCAACAGTAATTGACAGTGGATCACACTGAGCAGATCCACAAGAATGGACCTTTGGGAGGCAGTAGGGAAGAGCTTAACCTTCATCTTGATAGAGACTGCAAGTGAGTGCCTGTGACTGAAAACTGACAGTGTTCACAGAGATGAAATTAAATCAGCAGTGATACTGCAATTCAGAACAGCCTTTGATGTGCTCTGAGTGGGACTAGAATCCATGTAGGATGAGACTGTTCCTGTTGAACCTTAGGCTTTGTAGAAGATGCCAACTGACCTGCATATGTCAGAACTCATTAGTGAGCTTGAGCTCTCAGTCAGCTCAGAGCACACAATGCTGTGGGTGCTCTGTTTGCTATTTACAGTTGGCTTTTGTACAGGATATTTAGATACCTTCAGCTAGATGAGTTGTTTTTCTTCACTCAGGTTGTTCTTCCAACGTTTATCTTGGAAAGAAGGTCGCTGTTGGAAATGTATGCTGACTTCTTTGCACATCCAGACTTGTTTGTCAGGTATTTGACTTTGGATTCTCATCCTGTTTATGGCCCTTGTGGGCTGCCAGAAGTTGGTAGTTTTGAAGAGTATTGCTTGGATTTTGGTTTAAACTTCAGAAACAGTCAAATCAGTCAAATTTCTAATTGTAAAACAACCAAGCACCCATAAAACTTTCCTGTATCCAAGGTCCCTGCTTATATTTCACTCTGCCTGTCCTTTTTTTCTCTCTCTCTGTAGCATTAGTGACCAGAAGGATCCCAAGGAGAGGATGGTTCAGGTGGTTAAATGGTACCTCTCAGCTTTCCATGCAGGAAGGAAAGGGTCAGTTGCTAAAAAGCCTTACAATCCCATTCTGGGGGAGATCTTCCGATGCCACTGGGTGCTGCCTGGCACTGAAGATGACATGGTGAGTTTGTGGTGGTGCTGCTTTGGAGCCCAAAATGCAGAGATGCAGCCCAAAGCTTTCTTAAGTCACTGACTGAAATGGATTGTGCTGTGCTTAAGTAGCAAATCAACAAGCTGTAATAATTTCTTAACCAATTCTCCCCCTTCCTTCCTTGTTTTCTTTGGACAGAAGTATAAGATAACAAAATGTATTGTTTCTAAAGAACTACTGATGTGTTGAAAATATTCTTTTTCCCTGAACTTTTTCATAGCACTGATTATGAATTAGTTTATTCCCAAAGTTCTGATTTTTTTGTTTTTATTTTTTAAACCAATGCAGCCCAGTGGGTTTGGTATGGTTTTGGTTTTTTGTGGCTTTTTTTCTTCTCTTTCTTTTTTGGCACCTCATTTGGGCTTCTTGCCTTAGGAAGTTGCCAATGATGGTGTGGGAGGTGCTGTTGTGAGGTGCTTCATGTAGCCTCAGAGTATTACATCTAAGTCAATGTGATTGTTTGGGTATTAACCATGTATTTTTCCCAATTCCTTTGCTTCCCACTGATTTGTTTGTTCAGATCTTGTTTTTGAGGTGAATATTTGCACTCCAATTTGCTGGCATAAAGGCAGTGTTGTATTTGGGCTTCTGTTGCTTCTAACCATGAATTAATTACACTTTGCATTCTTTGCCACAGGAAATGAATATTAGTTTATGGCTTTGTGGCACATGAAATCTGACCATTATTAATATGCAGATCAGGCTTTTTCAGAAGCAAAACCTGTTTCTGCCACTTAAATATTATTTTGTAATTGGGTTTATACATGAGTCTTTCAGTTTAACTGTTTTTTCTGGGGACCACTGAAGACATTCATACTTAAAAATAAGAGAGTAGAAACTTTATCCTTTAGAAAGGATCGTAGTTCCAGGACTAAGGAGTCCTGCAATACATTTTTAGAAGCCTTTAAAGATGGAGGCAGCTTCTCTGGGAAGCTTCCAGTGTTTGCAGGCACTGTGAGTGATGGAATCCTCTCCCCTGTCCCACAGGAGCCAGTCTCGGAAGGACCAGTCCCCTGGGTCAGTAAAAGCAACGTCACCTTTGTGGCAGAGCAGGTCTCTCACCATCCTCCAAGTAAGTTGTGACAGCCCCTCTGCCAGGGGAGGTGGCAGCTGGAGAGGGGTGACAGTAAAATCAGCTCTTGGCTTAAATCTTGGATTTACACTTTGTCTCCAGATTTAAAAGCTGAAAATTTATAAAGGTTAAAAAAATTTAAACTGCTTTGGTGAGAAAATAACTGCAAACTCTGTTGCCACTTAAGTGTGAGGCACCTGGGGATATTTCCCAAGGAATGACTTTGGAAACAAAGGTATCAATGTCTTGTGCTGTTGTTTCTAATACCTGCCTCTTTCTTCAGTTTCAGCATTTTACGCCGAGTGTTTTAGCAAGAGGATACAGTTCAATGCTCACATATGGACCAAGTCCAAATTCCTGGGAATGTCTATTGGGGTCCATAACATAGGGCAAGGTATGTGTGTGTAAATTGAACAGCAGAGGAGAAATTAAATTCTGCAATTAGGATTTTTCATGGAATAATTTACATAAATTATTTAAAAGTCTTCATACTAAATGCAAGCAATGGTTGAATTTATGTAACTGGAGCTTATGTATCTGGGAATCAGAGATTCCTTCCACACACTCTGTGTGCTGAAAACACCTCGGGCCCAGTTTTTCCCCAAAATCCAGCCACCCCTGCCTCCTCCAGAAGCTGGGCATTCTCAGCATCCATTAAAAATCAAGCTCCTCACCTTTCCTTTTCATATTTCCTTTTAGTGGCATATTTCATGAGATGATCATGAAAAGTTCTGCAGAGGTTTTGCTTAATGTTTTTTAATTCTATTTTTATTTTTCTTTAACAGGGTGTGTTACATGCCTAGATCATGATGAACACTATATTTTGACTTTTCCTAATGGCTATGGAAGGCAAGTAAATGCTCTAATTGGTATTTTCATTTTTAATGCCTTGTAATGTTTCATGCTTAATATTTTTTTTTGACCAAGAGCTTATAATTATGTGCATTTATACATTTCTAATTGCAGGTCTATTCTCACTGTGCCATGGATAGAGCTTGGTGGGGAGTGCAGCATTAGTTGCTCAAAGACAGGTTACAACGCTTCCATCGTCTTCCACACAAAACCATTTTATGGAGGAAAGAAGCACAGAATTACAGCTGAAATTTTGTAAGCAGCTTTCTTCATCTCACTTTCTCCTTCCTTAAATGCCAACAGTTTTAACAAGACAGTCAAGAGTGTAAAATGCTGAAGCAGCAACACCCAAAAGAACTTAGCTCGTGATTACCTGTCATGGAATTGGCCATTTTGGAGCCAAATTTGTGAGAGGAAGCTGCACGGGCCCATGTCCTACTTTATCCTGATTGAAAACATCCTCAGCTGATTCCCAAAGGGAACTTTGCTCTCCTGAATTATCAAAAGTGTCTCCATCATTACCTTTTCTAAAAATACAAATACTGCAGCAAGCCTTGGGATACTGTTCATAGTGTGTCAGTTAAAGCTCTGCTGCAAATTTCACGTATTTTTACCTGTGGTTTGGTGGATTTTGGTTAAACCCTGTGCACATACCCAGCACAAAGAATTCAGTGGATTCCTATTGTATTTGGAGATGTGCTGTGATGTCAGCAAGTGGATGCTGACTAAATGAGGTTTAACTCGGTTTTAAATCATTGATATGTTGATAGCTGCCATTTAAAAACAGATGTCTTTTGTTTCCCACTAGTCTGGGGAAGAAGCAGATTGTGAAACCTTTTTAAGCTTAAATTCACCACCCTAAATCTGTGTGGAGGGCCTGCAATTGCTTTCCTAAACTCAAATGCAGATTCAGCCCTTGGGCAAGGCCTGTTTTACCCTGATCAGTGCTTCCTGTTTAGGTTTATGTAACTCATTCATGCCAAACTGCCCCTTGTAAACAGAACCCTCCTCTCTTCTGTGCTGGGCATGGACACTTAGGCTGATAGAAACCAGGCTCTACAGAAACTAGGACCAAGCTTTGATCCTTTAGGAATTTTCAGTTGCTGTAGTACAGCTGAGAAATGACTGTTTGTTTCTCTTTAGTTCTCCAAATGACAAGAAACCCTTCTGCTCCATTGAAGGAGAATGGAATGGGGTCATGTATGCAAAGTACTCCACAGGGGTAACACGGCTTGCTTTCTTTTTTCTCTTTTCATCAGAAATACAAGATTGTACTGAGAAAGGGGGTTTGGGGTGGTTTTGTAGATTTGGCATTTTATTTTAAACAACCATTAATAATTGGAACCTCCTGTGAGGCTGCCCAAAAGAATGCTGAACTGGGGATAAAACTTGTTCATTTATTATTAAGGAATCTTGATTTCTATACAAGAAGAGAATCTGAAGCATTACCATGTTTCATGTATTTCCAGCTAACCAGTGTGCTAGAGTGTGAGGGTGTATAAATTTGAAGTCTAGCTAAGGAACTGAATAGGTTTGTTTCTCTTTCATCTTCCACTCCAGGAGAATGCTGTCTTTATAGATACCAAGAAAATGCCTACAATAAAGAAGAAGGTAAGGAAATTGGAGGACCAAGACGACTTTGAGTCTCGCTGGTAAGAACTTCAGTTAACTGGGAACATTAAGATTTTATTTTAGTTAGACTCCAGTTTGCAGTACAGGGACTAAGACTGATCCAAGCACTGCATGCTCTGCTCTCCCTGTGCCCAGGTACAGGCATGCTGGGGATTTAAGGGGGAAGAGGAGACCTGGAGTTCTCAGTCACATCCTCATTGGGATCAAATGTTCAGGGCAGTCTGGAGAGCTCCAGCACAGCCTCCTCCCTCCTGCCATAACAGCACAAATACCAAATGTCCTGAGGGCTTTTCTGCCCTTTCTGTAACCTGAGATCTACCTTGATTCACTGCTACTGCCTACAACTTGTAGCACTCTGCTCCCATAAAAGCCTCCCTTGCCCTTTCTCTTCCAAGCTTATGGAAGGATGTGACCTACAACCTGAAGATCAGAGACATCGACGCAGCCACGGCTGCAAAGCACGCGCTTGAGGAGCGGCAGAGAGCCGAGGCCAGGGCCAGGAAGGAGAACGAGACCTCGTGGGAAACAAGGGTGAGCTTTATTCCACCAGGGTGAAGTTCAGCTGCAGCCTTTGTTCCTTTCTGGTTGAGTCACCAACAGCTTACACGTGGTTATTCCTTTGCAGCTGTTCCACGAGGACGGGGAGTGCTGGGTGTACGATGAGCCGCTGCTGAAGCGCCTCGCTGCCAGCAAGCACTGAGGGGTCCTGGGGCCACAGAGCCTTGGAGCCTTGGCTGAGCAGAGCTGGCAGCTGAGCCCAGACACCCCAGTGATCATGTGCACAGCCCCACCCCTCCAGCTGCAGTGGTTCCTATCTCAGGGATACTGGACTCACTGAGACAGACAAAGCAATTCACGAGAGGCTGAGCAGCTCCGGGCAGGGACTGGCTCTGGTGGCAGTGCCCGGGCTCGGGCCCTGCTCCTGCTGCCTCTGGAGCAGGGACAGGCTGGGCCCTGGGGCACAGACACTGTATAACCACTGTGAGGGCCACGGCAGTGGGAGCAGTTGCATAATAATCCTGGGTCCTACATATTTAAAAAGCAAGAAACAAAATGCAAGATGTCATTTAAATCTCGCTGATGTTTGCAATGTGTAAATATGAGGATTCCTCTGATGGGACAATTTGTTAGAAAATGCTACATAAATGTTATCTTCCACCTGTATGATAATCAACTCCTTTGGCATTTCAGTGTCTTGCCCAAAATAACTTTGTTATTTTAAGACTGAAATGTAACCATAGATAATTCTACCCAATGCATCTTAAAGCTTCATAAAATAGATTTTTCAAACTTCTCTTATGGACTTTTTATTTATTTCATAATAAACCTTTGCAGGAAGACTGCTTTCAGTTGATTATGTGAAATGTATTAGCGGTCTTTGTTTTTTCCACTGGAATAATCCTTTATGCTAAACCCACTTCTTAAAGTAGTTAATGAACAAGCAAAATGAGCATTTGCAGCACCCACAGGAGAAGTTTTCTGGACTCTACATCCAGCCTTGCCAGCACTTAAGGAACCTCTGCATTGTGTGCTTTTGCTACAATAACGATTAAGTAAGTAGCTAGATGTAGCAATCAAACTACTTTTCTCTCCACAGTTAAGTCTAGCTTTTATTTGATTTCATCTTAATTTTGTCTATGTTGCACATACAGAAAAAACTAAAAAAAGCAGTGTGAGATGGAAGCCTTGGGCTTTTCTCCCCCTCCCACGCACTGTCACTGCTCCGGAGCGCTGCAGATCCTTTCCTGAGGAGCTGTCACTGCTGTTGAGGAGCTGCTGCAGCACTGCAGGGATGGTACCAGCCAGGCTGAACACAAAGGCAGAGCCCACAGCTCCAGACAGCTGGAGAGGAGAACGTGGCACCCAGGGGGAAGTCAGGGCTGTGCCTCTTCTTAATGAACTTGGGCAGGTGATGAGAGGTTGGCTGGAAACTTGAGGAAAGCTTCCTCAGTGTCTGAACGGGCATCTTCATCCCAGCTACCACTACAGCTCTGGTTTAATAAAAATAGGTTTGTAATGTTGATGTTGCACAAAGCACCTGTATTACACAGCAGGGCAGGGCAAGATATCAGTTTTATTTCAATATTTTATGGTAAGGGAGAACATTCAGAGTTGACGTGTAGGCTTTGATGTCCTTGATGCAAGTAATGTCACTCATCAAAGAGGAGGGGGGCAATAAAACAAGATGAGGTATTTCACCAGATGAAGAGTTCTGTCCTGAGACAGCTGTCACCTCTGAGTCCCCTTCATGCTTTCCATATCCAATCACCTGGAACAAAGGTACCAGAAGAGGAATTGGGATCCCATTCAGTGTTTCTCTGCCCTGAAAATTATCTTGAGATACTGAAATGCAATTCTAACAAGAACACTACTTATAAATGTAGAAAACATGGATAACCACAGTAAAATGTGGACAACTACAGTATAAGTTACATCACATATCTCCTCTCCCCTGCCCTTACTGCACTCTGCTTGTCCAGGGTGGCAGGGAGAGCAGACAGACACTTACATGTACACTGAGCACTTTCCTCTGGTTGGTTCTGTGAGCTTGGAACCAGTTGACCAGGTCTGCTTGTGTGATAGACTTGAGAGCTTCAATCTGAAACACACAGGAAAAACACACTGTTTTAGCAGCACAGTGGTGATGCAAGTCATTTTAAACATAAAATATTTTCTCTGCAACCTCCATTGGATAAAAGAACATTTTCTCAATAACATGTAATTTTAGAGACAGTGTGTCGGTAGTAGCATAAATCCCACTTATGCTTTTGAAACTACTGCAAAAGCAGGGTGGTTTTTGTGTCCCAGGGCTGCAGGACACCCACCTCCCGTGCCAGCCTGTCAAACAGGTACTGCTGGGTCACCACTTCATTCCAGTTCCTGTCCACTTCTTCTCCAAGGTGGGAGTCTTCACATTCTTTCAGTTTTATCAAAGCTGTTACCTACATGGGAAAAAGATAATTAGTTTTAATGGGTTTAGAACTACCTTAATTTACCATCACAGTAACTGCAGTTGAAAGAAAAGCTAAATTACATTAATGAGGTAGCCAGAGAATGGGTGTTTAGAGAACAAGAGAACAGAGCAAGAAGAGGGAGGTAAGACCTCAGGAAATGGCCAGATAGCTGTTACTGAATCGAGCAGTTCAAACGAGCTCTTTTCAAGATGATGATTTACCTGGGTGCTAAAAGCCTCTTCAGTTAAATCCTTGATTTTCTCTTCAAAGCAAGAAAGAAACTCCTCTATTTTCCTGTCAACCAATTCAGAACTAAAAGAGAAACAAGTAAATTAGGCAGGAAAAAAAAATAATCCCCAAGACAATATCAAGCAGTAAAGTAGCAGCCCCCAAATGATGAGGAAAGCTTGGGACAGGCTCACTCCCCTCATCAGCTTTTCCCCTGAAAATAAATTGTTCCTGGTCTCAGGGCATGAAGCCAGTGCTGTCATTTTTAGCTGTACACTGGGACTGCAGGTGCCCAGGAGCCACTGCCATGATGCTGCTGGGGACCTGCTCTGGGATCCCCAGCTGCAGCCCTGTGTGGCCTGTAGGATCAGGACTGAAAGAAAAGGGGATGTGATGGACCTTTCAATTTCTGACACATTAAAACCCTCACTGATGACACAGACCTCAGTAATGGAAGTGTCCAAATGCAAAAATTAGAGGCAGTACCACTGTGCTCATTAAGCTTTCACTGACTTCTTCACAATAACCCTTTAACTCTGGCAGGTCAAGTGCTTGTAGTTCAAAGGCCCATACCAGTGCTGTGCCTGCTGAACATGAGCCACAAGAACAGCTAGACAGGATTTACAGGATTTGAACTCTCCTGGCAGAATAGCTTCAAAAGGCCAGGGGGATATTTTACTTAGTCTTCACATTATTTTTCACTCTTCAAGTCAGGACCACTGCAGTTTGAAGAAGCTGAAGGTTACTGTTTTATTCAGGTGTTGGCTTTGAGTGAGGATGTTGTGACTGTCAGCAGTGTCCCTTCTGACATCCCCTTGAATTAAAAAATCCCTCTGTGGCCTGAAACAGGAGTGAACCCCTAACTGGGAGCAGGTGACTCCCACAGCCAAGGCTGGGAGTGGTGAAGAACTTTCCCCACAGAGCACTTACTTGTATTTAGTTGCCTGGGTTGCCACTGTCACTGAGAAGCCAAGAATCCCAGAAGTGTTCCTGCAGGTGGGGTACACGTGGTAGCTTAAAAGAAAAAAGGAAATGATAACGTTATTCCACAAGCACAATTAATTTTTCATTTACAGGACATGCTGCAAGTTAAAATAGTGTTGGTATTTTTGACAGAATCTGAATTTGCAATAGTCTTATTTTCTGCATTGCTGCTTTTCAGTGTTTTCTCAGCTTTAGGAAATCCTTTTAAACTTGGGAGTGTTTGTATATTTGCATTCCTGCAAATTAATCCAAGCAGAGTGAGAGACCCAGAGCTGTGAAAAGCTCCAGTTTCCTGAGGTAGCAGGGTGCCCTCGAGGGAGGCTGCTCAGCACCACAGAGCTGCTGTGAAAACAGCCCTAGGGAAGGGGGGCTGAGTGTGGAAGTGCAAGGAACAGCTTTATGCTGAATAATTCTGAGTTATAACACACTGGTAATAGATGCAATTCTTACAGAAGTCAAAAGCTACTTGGCTTGCAGCTTGTATTGAGGGGTGCTTTTGGCTTTGAAGTGTTGATGTGGCTGTTTCCATTACAGTAACTGAGGATTAGCCACTGTGCAGGAAGGACTCCCAGAGTAAAATCACCAGAGAACAGTTAAAGCAGGAGTGTAGGAGCAGGTGCAGAATTCCTGCCCAGTGAACTCACCCGAGGGTCTGCTTGGTCCTCAGGAAGTCAAAGCAAGGCTCCTCCATGTGCATCTGAAACAGCACAAAGTTACAGCAGAAGTGCCAGTGCCTGCAGCCCCTCAGGGGCTCCACACAGAGCCCCTGGCAGCCACAAGCACTGCAATAGGAGGGCTCAGTCCTGTGGGGTGGGAGCTACACAGAGTCAGCCAAATGGCCTCAGCTCCAAGCACTGTTCTCAGGGGAGTCACTGCTGAGTTTAGAGGCACAAACACAAACTTACCACAAGCAGCTCCATCAAGGTGTATTCCCTCAGGTTCCTGGCACCTGACTGGACAGAGAATGAAGAATTTAGGGTGGGTTTGGTGGGATTGCTCAGGCCAAGGTGATTCATGGCACACACCTTAGCACTGAGGGACAATTCACAGATGGGAAGCTCTTCTTTTCCCTGAGGGGACAGGCCCAGCCCAGCACCCAAGATCAGAGCTGGGGACACCAGGAAGCCACCACAGCATTAACCCAGCTCCAGTCCAGGAAGGGAAGGTGCTGGTGTCAAGGCATCTCCCACAGGGAATTCCACTTGGGTTGAGCCTTGGGGCACAGGGCCTGTGCTGACATGAGGTCATCAAACGCCTGCTGTGACACCCCTGTGCAGAGCCTGCTCTAAGGGCAGGTGGCAGAGGGAGCAGGCCAGCAGAGCCCCAGCACACATTACCTGGTAATAGACTGTCACCTCGGAGTTGGCATCGCCCTTGTTCAGAGTTTTCACCTTACAGAGCAGGTGGGTGTTGGGCAAATCCACCACCCGGAACTGCACAGGGCAGGGATGGGCCAGGGGAGAGAACTGCAGCTTTCTGGGGGAGCACAAACAGCACAACATCAAACGCCTGCTCACACAAAACCACACCAACACCCACACATTTACACACTTGGTCTGATGTTATTTTCCCCTTCCCCAAGCCAGAACTGCCACCATCAACAGCCACCTCCTGCAAACACCAGAGGGAAGAAGGGACTTTCTGAGCACTCCCACTCTGACTCCCTCCTCCAGAAAAGAGTCTGATCTTGATTACAGTTTCCATAAAATAAGCAAAGATAATTAAAGAGTATAATAATAATTAAAGAGTCAAGATACTCACTGAACAACGTAATTCAGGAAATCCTTTGCTTCCTAAGGAAGAAAGCAAAGACATCAGTTTTATTTAGAAGAGAATTATTACCCAATTCACAACCACACCCCCAGTGCAGCACTTGAGAGAGTGAGCCCCAGGCCAAGAGCAGCTGAGCTGTCCTGCTCCCTACATCCCTGCTTCCTCACACTGTCCCCAGTCCCTCCAGCCTCCTCTGCACCACACTGCGGAGTCTCCACACTGCTTTTTGCACTGTGATGTCTCCAGAAGGAGAAGGCACGAGCCAAAGAAATAGCACCAGTCATCCTTACTCCATGTCTTTGGCACTAAGTGAGGTTTAACCAAACCATGCAGGGAATTTAATTCCCAGGATAAACGTGCTCTGAGGGAAGCTTCCTCCTGTGGCACCACTGCGGGAATTCCTCCATATCAAATATATCAATACACCAAAAACTACAAAAAGTGGTGGCAACAGGAGAAATAGATTACAGGCATCTACTACACTTTTTCCTATCTGCAGTTTAAATCCAAATTCCTGGAAACTTCTGTTCAAACTGGCAGCCATGGACTCCTGAGGCGTTGGAGGTGAAGCCGCCCGGTACCCGTGAGCCTCCAGGTGGCCGGAGCAGAGGCAGCACCAGCGGCAGCCCAGTGCAGTGTGCTAAAGCCCCTCTGGAGCAGCAGAGTGAGCTGCAGCTGCCCAGGCTGCACTTACCCTGCTGGTGAAGTTCCCTTGCACCAGACCCTCCACGAAGAGCTGTGACTTGAAGGCGGTGACGAAGGCGGAGAGGGCCTCGATGGAGAGTCCCTTCATCAGCGTCTGGTACTTGTCGATCATGGACCAGCGGCCGTGCTCCAGGATCAGCAGCCGCACGTCCCTGCAGGGCGGGGACACAAGCACAGCACATCAGCAGCTGTCTGATGCCAGAGGTGCCATCCCTGACTGCAGACAGGGACAGGGTCCCAGTGCCCTCCCCCAGCAGCTGCTGCTGGCTCCTGGTCACTGCAGGACAGCGGCTCCCTGCGGCTCCCTGCGTGTCCGGTCTGAGCCGGGAGCTGCTGGGGCTCCCTGAGCTACCAGCAAAGCCTGGAAGGAGCCCTGTGAGCACAGGGCAGGGATCCCTGAGCTCTTCAGCTCAGCCCCTGCTGCCCTCCCCCAGAACTCACTTGGCCAGAGTCTCGGGTTTGATGAGGATGTTGTAGTACGTTTTCTTCAGCTGCTCTGTTATCATTTCAAAAACTGCTGGAGTAAAGCTGAAGTCAGACAAGTAATCGATGATGAGCTGAAATAGAAGCTGTAGAGAGAACGGTTTCACGTTGGGGTTTCTGTTGGTTTAAGAACCAATTTCAATTCAATGCTATGCAATAATATAAAATTATCATTATTGAGACATGGAGCATGACTAAAACACATTCCTCCATTCTCCCAGATGTTCTTCACTACACAATTCTATCCCAAATGACTGTTTCAGAAGGGCCGTGTTTTTACACACTGAATAAGTTCAATATCCCAAATCCATAGGAGTTTCCACATTCTATTCAAACAAACCCAGCCTTGAACCCCTACCATTTCTATATTCAATATTCCATTTTGTCCTTTTACAGCTGTCCAGCACAATGTCATCACAACAGACACATCACTCAGGATTAAAAGAGAATATTCAGACCCTGCTGCTTGCATATTTGGCTTTTTCAGTTAAAACTCCTATTAATAAAGTCTGACAGGTGATTAATGGTCTTAGAGCTCCAGCAAAGCTCTTGCAATGGAAATTGATGGTTGTCTCCTCCTCACTGTGTCCTTTCTGTGCCTGCCATGTCTTACATGGCCAGCATTTAGGGAATGGGAACAGAGATCCCCCAATCCTCTCAGCAAGCCAACACAGAAAAT
This sequence comes from Hylia prasina, assembly GCA_013397195.1. Classification (NCBI taxonomy): domain Eukaryota; kingdom Metazoa; phylum Chordata; class Aves; order Passeriformes; family Sylviidae; genus Hylia; species Hylia prasina. Next base: position 425,014 of record VYXD01007607.1, read on the forward strand.
CTGCACCCAAAATGAGCATGTTCAGAAGCTGGAGCTCAAAAGTCAAACTGAAACCAGAATCTCTTTTCAGACACCCTTCTCCAGACATCATGCAAATAGGCACAACTTAGAGATGGAAAGGCTCCAATCCTCTTTATAGCCATGGGAGGCACAAAGCTCTTTTTTACAGGAAAAACTGTTAAAATTTTAATGGAGATACAGTTATTACTTAAAGGAAAATTTAAGTCAGCCTGAAGTCAGTAATTTGAGCTTGTGTAAGCTCACAAAACTCCATCTTTATACACGTAAGCACAAGAAAAAGCAGCACATTTGCTACATTACCCTGCCAGAGACCAATTTTTCTATTTAAAGCACCTCATCCAACCATGCAAAGCTCCAGAAAAGCACACACACTGCAAAGCTGCAGCCCTGCAAGCAGTGAGGGGATGAGCAGAGCTTACAGGTAGTTTGTGATTGAATCCTTTCACTCGGATGATTAGGCCGTACTCTCCAGCCACCAGCTTGTACTCCAGCTGAGCCACATCTGCTTCGTAGGCTGGTTCCCCCAGGTTGTGGGAAAGGATGTTTACAAATGTATCAAACAAGATGATGCTGCAGGGAGAAAAGGGCAGGGGGTTAAAAAGAAAGGAAAAGAAGGATTGGCTTACTATGGAAGTTAAACTTGATGGTACACGCAGTGAATTCCAACAGAAATGGAATTGGTGTAACATGAGATTCAAAAAGAAATTCTCAAAAAAACCCCAGAAATAGAGAATGCAGGTTTCACTTCCTGCAGAAAGCACATGACACTACTTAAAAACTATCTGGATAATCAGCTATTCCTTGCAATGTGAGTGATTCCAGCTTCACAAAAGTTAAGGTTCCTTCAAGGTAAGAATGCACCTTTTAACAAAACAATGCTCAAAACATGGAAAAATCACAGTAAATGAAATTATTTTACTTTGTGTAAAGGTGTGGGGGACATAGAGACTCAGTTATGCTCAGTACTTGAGTAATGAGATGATTATTGATGTACCAAGGCAAAAAAATAATAATAAGCTAAAGCGCTAGGTATGACACAACCTGGAAATTGCAGTCCCTGCTTTCAGGTTTTTGTCATTGCCTGGATTCCAATTCAAAGATTAAACCAACACACCTCATGAAAAGAGACTCCCAAAGGCTTTCCCAAAACATCATTTGTGCAGGTCTTGGCAGGCTTACAACAACAGCACTGTGACACTGGTCCCAAGTGGCACTGGCAGCCTGAGGCAAGCCAAGTGCAGCAGACCCAGAGCTCTGCCCGACCCACAGCTGCTTTCTCAAGGCTGCTGCAGCCTCTCCTCCTGCTCCTGCAGCTCCCAGGGTGCTGGGACACGCTCAGGACATCACTGTGGACTGCTCTTCTCAGGAGCAGCTCCCTTCTGAGCACTGCTGCTGTTACATCACTTCTTCCCAGACCTGCCCTGGGGAATACCACTCCGTGGAACTCCTCACACAGCTGTTGGCTACAGAGAGGACCTGCTGCACAACCACCACCACCAAACTGCAGATAAAACCACAAGGAAGGTGGAGGGACCTGAGGACAGGACACCTTATTCTACCCCTGCTTAAAATTCAAGTCTCTTCCCAGTTTTTCGCTAGGTATGGTAATTTAGTTACTCTGCAAGGTAAGAAAAAATAATACAATCCTCACTTCTCTGCAGACTGCTGTATCAACGGAGAGATCAGATGGAATCGAACATAACCTGGTGAGGAAAAGGAAATTTAAATGAGCAAGCATATAGGAAGTGACAGCTTTCTGAACTCAATATTTATTTCCATCATGTTGCTCTTTGGTGACAATTCCAGTTTAATGAAAATGGTCATTCAAACACTTTTTCTTATTTTAAGTCATCATTAAACATCTTCTTACTCCAAGAATCTTCCCTTTGAAGTACCAAATATTAGAAAACAAAGCTGTGCTTTGCAGAATATTCCCATGGCATGACCACTATAAACAGGAAAAGAAAACCACAGAACATCTCTTTAAGAGACACTAAAAACTGTGACATTCTGCTTGGAAGCAGCAATATATTTTACACCCTTGTCTCAGATCCAGGCTGTATTTTTCTCTGTCTATAGAAGAGTCTATGTCCCTTCTAATTAATGTGTTCCTTCCTTCTCAAGCCCTTGTCTCAGCAGCTTTTTCTGTCTGCCCAATCCTGTCCCCACACAGACTGTTCAGAAGTCAGTAAATTTCAGTGATTCCACTTTTCAACCTGAGGTATCAGCAGGGTGTCTTTGTTGCCTTAGTTCACCTGCTTCCCTTTTATTGTAGGTAATAAACATATCAAAAGGAACATGGAAGAGCTGACAGCAGGCACTTCAGTTTAAATGGTGAACACTACCAAGGGTTATTTGCCTTCAAATAAATTCCAGCTGGTAAAAACGGGGTCTTGCTATTCAGAAAGCCCTCAGGCATTTACCTTTTGGGATTTTGAATTTATCATCCTTCCTGTACCAGAGACAGCCTTGTTGTGTGCTGAGTGTTTTCACTGGATATTCCGTCTCAGGGCAGTCAGCAACTTTCAAAGCAAAGTCGGTGGCTAACAAAGAGAAAAACCACATCAAAAACCACGTTAGTGTGTTTCACAGACACAGGCTAAATTCATCTAAATATTCAAAAATATCAAAAAATACATTTTTCCCCTCCTGTTTTCTAAATTATTTGTGGCAGTACTTTCCTGGACCCAAGGAACATCTCCCACTTCCACACCAGAACAGTGGCTCAGAAGCAGAGCAGAAGTGGTGGCATCACATTCCATGCAGGACACAAGTCCTGGCTTTCATTTAATTTGCTTTTGGCAACAAAGGCAGATGGTATTTAGATGCCTTCAGAAACAGGAGGATTAAGCAAATAAAATTCTCTAAGAAGCTGTCTGGAGCTCTGTGTTAACTCTCACTGACTGTGAGGCTTGCTCTGTTATGGCATTATCATCTCTAAGTTTATATGCCTTAAAATAACTCAGTTCTTAAGCTTATAAATAAAAGAATAGTAAATAAAATCCAGCTGAACAGGGTGCTCATGTTTTTTTAATTTGCAAAAACCGGTTGATACCAGTTTAAGTTGTTTCTAAACCACAGCAAATTCTCAAATAAATCACTGGGGAATATTTCACTCATGCCCAGGTGCCTTACCTATGTATTTGTTTTCTTCTGGAAGGTGTAAATCCTGATTTAACTCAAAGTCACTGTCCCATAAATCACTCCAGTACTTGTCAATATCTGTTTAAAACCATGAAATGCATTAGTTCAACAGGAAGGCAAGGCCATCCTATTTCCAGACATCTTTATTTGCAGTATCACAGGAGTTTCTTAACACCACCCCACTCCTCAGGACTCTAAATCCCTTCCTACAGAATCTTCTGGAGCAGGACTGAAGCAGTTCAGTTAAAAAGCCAATCAAGTCTGCCTCAGTAACCCAGCTGCCCCTGCACCCTGTGCTGCATTGCTGCTGTTCTTTCCCCTGAGTGGCAGCCAAGTGGAGCCCACTGAGCCCTCTGCTCCCAAAGGAACTGCAGCAGTGGGAACTGACTGACACCACACAAAGAGCAGCTCTGGGTGGCACAGAGACTAATGGTGAGCTCAATAAAGCACTGAGGATTCATTTCCCTGCTTCCATGCACTTGTATTTTGTGTTGTCACCCTTCCACTTCCTCTAATGCAGGAATCAGGCATTCTCAGCTCCTGCTGCTGCTTTACCTTCCATGCTGTACTGAGTCCCAAACCACTTCTCTTTGAGGTGACACTGGCCTTCGTTGGCAGCAGACAGCAAAACCAGGTTGGCTCTCTGAGGGCTGAGCTGGTTCAGGGCATCAGCAATGATCTACAAGTTCCAGACAACACTTCAGGTCAAATGCAGCTCTGACTGCCCGAGCCAGCAAAGACTTCTCAGTGAGAATGCAGAAAGAAGAAGACATGAGAAGCTTACAAAACAGATTTGCTTTCTGAATACAAGTGTTTCAATTAACACAAAACCTGTGCCTGCATTATGTCTAATTACAGATGCCTATACACATGCCTGTATTACACAGTATGCACATGTTTTCCTTACATCAAAACATATAATCAGAGCTCAAAGAACATTTACCTCGGGCTTGTATTCAAACAGGAGCTGGTCTCCTGTCAGAAAATCTTCCTTCTGAAACAACTGCATGTTCTCACAGAGGTTTTCCACATAGTCAACAGGATCTGTCTGCAAGCAAAGAAATAAAGCTATTTGTCACATAATTAGAAACCCAAGATATCAATTTTCTGTTCTGAGAAGTTGACTATGTTGAGCATGAGTTGGATGCTGTGCTTATTACAGCATTTAGTTTCAGTTATTAAACTAAGTATGTTTCACAACTATTTCTAATGTTCCTCTGAAAATCCTGAATTTTCACACACATCATCTTTGTAGAAGAAACCCTGACTATGCAGTTCACAGTCATGGAATCTACTAAGCTGAAGACTCAGCAGAATACACTCCTTGTCTCCAGGGGACACAAGCAAAGTCCTGCAACAATTCAAGATTTCAAGTGACCTTGAAAGTACAAGGCAAGGAAGTGCTGCTGCTGCACGAGTACCTCTGGCTCTGCTCCTTTCCCCAGCTCCCTGCCATGATGTGAGGAGCAGGTTCTCCTGTTTGAACATGAAATACACGTTGCCTTTTAGCAGGGTAAGGCTGCTCAGCTTCTTGCTAAGTGCTTTTGGGGTGTTTGCACCAGGCAGCATCAGGCTGTAGATTCTGGGTCACACAGAGAGCACAGGACAGCTGGAAAGAGCTGAGTGTGGCACATCTGTGTCTTGTAAATGTCGTGGGAAATGTGCCCAAGGATTTCTTCAGACACCAAACACCTGAGAAAACATTAAACCTCTCCTGGGCACCCCCTAACCATTACTGCCAAGCCCTGCCTCTGAGACCCTCATTCCTTAGCACAGCTCCAGCCACCAAGCAGAAAACTGGGGTGCCATGGCTAAGTCCTTCTTCTGCCCCTGGGATTCACAACCTTGTCACAAAAGCACACACAGGTCTGTGCTCCTGCTGTATGCAGTATTTGCATGGATGGATCTGTTTTCCCAAAAGGAAATTTCAGTGCCATTCAAAGAAAGAAAACAAGTTACCTAGTAAGAAACAGAACATGGCTAAATGTAGTAGGAGTAATAAAGTCTAGACTGAGAAAGAGCCTACCTAGCAGGTAAGGAATGAAAAATATACATTAAATCCTGTTAGGTAAAAATCTCAGTATTTCTCTGCCTAAAATACATCTCCTTTCAGCCAAACACAGCCTCATTAAGTGCACAATGTATTTCTTCTCAAATAGAACTTTGAAAATGTGTTTCAAAATGAAAAAAAAAGCAATACTTTTCATGGTTTACCTATGTCAGAACAGTGGATAAATACCTGTTCCTGGTAGTGAAATTCATTAGCTTCAATCTTTTGTATTTCTTCCCATATTCTGCAAAGGAGGACGAAGATAATAAAAGTGGATTTTCTCCATTATTCTACAACATTCACCAAGAATCTTTAAAAAGGAGCCTTCTAGGAAAAGCATCAATGGTGAGATCCATGATTCATTCAGACACAGAAGTATTAAATGCACTTCCCAAAATGGCATTTCTCAGAACTGGTAGAAAGTTCTTCTACTTTCCAAAGAGAAAGAAAGTTATCTAAGAGTCAAAATCTGCTAACAAATTAATATAAAGGCTAACACCAGAACACCCAGTGCTGACTTCCACAGGCCTGGCTCATCAAATTCATTTAAAATTAACATAAAACTGCACTTGACCTCTACACTAGCTCGGCTTACTAAACTGAAGGAATCACATCATGATAAGTGAAACTAAAACCACCAAGAAATAAGCATAAACATTTAGAAAATTTCATTCTGAACTTTTATAAACTGACATGTTTTCCACACAGACCAGCTTTACTGGTGACTCCCTGTTTATGCTCCAGGAACTCCACAGAAAGTGCCAACACTACAAATAACAGGATAATGGAAGGAGGACACCACCACAAATATCTGCTGGAGTGGCAAACACTTGCCTCTGATCTGGCCCCCTTTTCTGCAGCATCTTCAGGTACTGAAACACAACGTGGGCCACCTGCAGACAGAAAGGAACAGGCTCATTTTTCCAGACCTTAGGGAAACAGCAGGAAAACCAAGCTTTTTTGTAGGACACCATACCTCATAAAAGTGCTTGTAACCCTCATCAGTCAGAGTCACAGAAATGCTGAAGATGGAGTAAGTGGAGTTCTGTTCAAATCCTGTCTCTCCATTTCCTCCATACAATGCAAGGGCCCAAAACCTATGGAAGAGTGAAAGGTACTTATTAATGTATCATTTCAGCTTTGTTTGACCTTAGTTACAAGCAGTACATCAGAGTATATCTTTATTTCAGAGGCTTTCAATCCATTTACAGTTTCCACAAAGCTTTTCCCATTTAAGGATGTGACCTGAGGATACAGAATTCAAGAAAAAAGTGAAAAAGCTAAGTAACCTTCTGGAGATCTCAAAGATCAGTCTGATACACTGCTGATCCATGAATCACAGACAAAAAACCCATTTATTTCTTACTTGGGTTTACCATCACCTTACAGAATATCACTACAAAACACTGATACAAAAAGGCAGGCTTGGCCTGCTTTTACATCTATAGAAGATATAAATACACAAAATAGACTTTATCTGTATTTGAATGAGATCAAAGCATTTAATAACCATGCTTAAAAACCACATACTTTTTCCTAAGGAAAGAAAGAACACTGCCTTTGCCTTCATGTCCCACCAGCCAGGAAATATAATGAAGAGGCTTCACCCTAAGAGAAAGTTTGGAGGAGGTTAGATGCCAGGAGGTAACACATTTCACAGAAAGAATTCACATCACTGGGCCAATGACTAAAATATGCACTGTCTCTTTCCTCAGGGCAAGTTTTGCATTTCCAGGCAGAATTAAGATAATAAGCTGAAAGTGTGGGAGTTGAGAGCATAATGACTGATCTGAGTCAGTGAGGAGAGGGAACCTTATCTGCAGCAGTTTAATTCATTTTTAAAATGCCCCCCTAGCTGAAACCAAAGCAATCTGTTAGACAAGTAAATGAGATTCTTTGGTTTGTTGTGAAAGTCAATAAATTATTCACAGCATAAAGAGGGTAGAAGTAAAATGCAGCACAGTGTACCTGTAATACTGTTCTTGTGGGGGAAGTGCCCAAGTGATGGTCAGTGAATGAACTTTCCTGATTGGAACAACTGGATGCAAATAAATTGATTAAATATAGATATACATGATGAGACAGAGATAAGAAATCTTACATAATGCAGGAAGAATAGTTAAAAGCCATTTAAACCCACACGGAATTACTCTACAAAGTATCTGGATCACCCAGAGAAAATTTCTTTCAGTATTCAGGTATTCAAAACATTTAAATCCATTTCACTTACCTCTGTAAAGCTTGTGAAACTCTGGGGTGTCAAAAGGCTGAGTCAGATGGCCAAAGCTGGGTTTGGGTAAACCACTTAAAAGCAAAATGGAAGTGTGATGTTACTGGCAGGGGTTCAAGGCTACACTGAGCTATTCAAAGGCATCAGGACCAGAGCTCTGCAGGACACCAGAGCCTGGCAAGGGCCCTTTCCCAAGGATGCATCCCCCCAGCCCCAGGGAGGCAGCCTGCCCACACAAGTGAGCAATTAACCCAGATGTGACACCACCCCAACACCTGCCCTTCTCTCTGTACAAGGAACAGCACAACACTTGCTTCTGTACAACCAAGAACAGCAAAAAACACCCTGAGTTCACCCTGGGCCAAAGAAATCCTGATGGATTGTCTTGTGGGCAGGAGGGCTGAGCAGGGGGGTTGCCAGGCCAGTGTCTCTGAATGGCTTTAGGCTCTCACAGGAGCATTTCCAAGCACCACAGAAACAAACATCTTGCAAAAGGGAAATCAAATGCTTTTCAAGGTAGCAAAGCTTTTGCAGAACGCCCTTTTTAGAGGGCATATTGGAGTGAACCATTAAAAATAACATTTATTTCTAACCCATTGCCACCCTAAGGGTGACACTTAAATTCCAGATGTGGTGTTAATTAATTCTGCTTCTAATTATTTTTGACACAAAGCAAAGATAAGCAATGTGAAATGATAATCTAGGTTTGAATGACATCATAAAGTCAAGGCATCAGCACATATTAAACAAACACTGTTTCAAGTTAGCACCACATAGTTCACAGCCTAAATAATTGTTAAGCAGAAACAAAGTCTTCCTGGAACAATTAATAGTAGTCTTTAATTTAAAAAGTTGTCTTTTTGTTTTTTTTCCCCAGATAAGAATGTTAATTAACAAATGGAAATTTCCTTTGTTTCTCCAGTAAGGGATTTTTTTAAAGTCATTTTAAGAAGAGATAATTTTATCATCTGCAATGTCCTCCTGCATCAAATGAATCTTACTTATTTGGGATCTCAGAGAAGATTTCTGTCACCCACTTTTCCAATGTATCCAGTGTTTCTAAAAGAGAGAAGACAGGCAGAAATGGAATTTTCTGAAGATCTAAGACAAGTTACCTTATCTCACCAGCTCAGTTATTTCAAAGAGGCTGCAAGTCAGTGTACTTGAAAACTGCAAAGTTCTAAATTACAAACTTCAAAGTTCTTGGTTTGAGCCAGTTCTTAACATCTGTTGAGCTGTATCCGTGGTCACAGCCCTGGCTTTGTGTAGAGTGCTCAAATCCCAGGCTGACACAACTGGGATTTAAAGTCCAGTGTGTCTGGAGTGACTGGGAGAAGGAATTACTGTCTTAGGGATGTACAAAATCACCAGTACTTGCAACTCATTCCACGACTCTCCAGATCATACAGGAGTTTTTCCCCTCAAATGCAGTCCTGCAGGTCTAAGGATTCCTTCTCCCCATCCTCTTTGCTGAGAGAAATGAGTTACAAACCAGAAGACTTTTTAAAATAAAAACTTTGCTTGTTTAAGCAACCATTCTGAACTCCAAGAGTGATGCTGCATACACAAACAACAGCAGTGAAAAAGGCTGGATGGGATAGGGGGAGGATTCACTGTTGAGTTTGTTCTAACAGAGAAGGAAACACAAAATTGACCTGGTTGTCAGTTTATCACCATTTTCTTCCCAATCACCATAGAAAATATTATAACCCATCACTGGCTGAATGTCTATTCAAGAGGCATTCAGCACCCTAAGCAGTTTACTGTCTAGACCAAACTTAAAAGCAAAGGAGCAGAAAAGGAAGAATGCCTCTATTATTACCATCTCCATTTTAGAGACGGGAATTGCAATCAGTTTTAGCATTCAACAAAACTCCTCACTAAACACAAACCTAACTTGAATAACTTCTGAGAAATGTGTTTCTTCTGTTCTCAGCAGAAATAACCCAGAGGTCTGCAGTTCTCCAGTGAAATAAAATTCAAATCTATTTGCATAGAATTTTTCAAGCTATGAGGAAAAAAAATAGAACCTCTGTTCATCCTAAACAAATAAAACCACTGGAAGATTCAGTCTCAGTCTCGCCATCACTTGCTGAGGAGTTTCACTGTTGATGGCAGAGAAATCAGCAGCATTAATTCATTTAAATGGTATGACTATTCCTTGCTACAAGCTTATTTCTGAAATGTTATCTTTGAGATTTTCCCTTCTGTGTTAATATGGAACCCATTCAAAGCTTCCAAGGGTTTCTCAAGAAGCGGCAGGATGACAATAACACAGCACAACTGCTCAGGTCTTGTTTCATTGGAAACCAGGCTAAAATTTACATATAAATACCCTCTGCAGGACTGGACAAGCCACTAGACTGGCTTGGGCTACAGCTGGACTGGTTCCCAAAGCTCCAACAGCAGCAGTGAGGCTGTTTTTAAGGAGCAGCTGATGTTACCTTTAGACTGGACAACCAAAGTCATGTAGTGAGCGGAGTAATGGCGCTGCCAGAATTCCCTCAGCCTGGTGTAGGTGTCGATATTGTTCAGTTTGGGCTCGTGCTTCAGTGTATCTGCATTACCTGCAAACATCAAAGGGGAGGCAGGGCTGCTTATCCACACAGGGCTTACAGCAAGACCAGACAGACTGAGAATTTACTTTCCTTCCTAGGTCTAATCATGGTAAAGCACATTAAAAATATCTAATAGAAATTTGGAGCGAAAGGAGCGTTAAGTGAAACTGGGTATTTTCTGATTTCTGGTTCTTATCCAAAGGACAGCTGATATTTTAATGACAAGGAAGGACAGAGTCGTCCTGCATTATCACATCTCCCACAGGCTGCACAGCTCACTCTGTGTTGCCAGATATTCCCTCACCAATGGAACTTGCAGAACAGCAGAGATAAAGAGACGGAAACATGAAGTTCAGTGTATGTCACCAGAGAAATTTATAAAAACAAGCTACACTTCAAAGCTGGTAACTAACACCCATCAATCACACTGCTATTTACACACTCACCAGCACCACCAGGGTGAGGGAGTGAGCACTGGATAGTCCAAGAGAAGGACAGATTTCCACTCTGCTCCCCTTAGATGGCTGTGAAGGGCTAACTCCTGGAAGTTCAACAGTGAATTATTTACTTTGAAAGGTCTCCTTAGACATACAACTAAAAATAATTTATTTTTCCAGGAAATTCTAATAGCAAAAAAACCAAGCTTATGCAAGATAGAGATGACTCAGAGAGCACTACCTTTCTGTTAAGAAAAAGTTCCATAATTACACACCTTGGGCAACCCAGCTATAACATCAGCAAAAAGCACTACCACAAAGAAAAGTACCTTAACAAGGAGACAGCTGCTTTTATTCCCAACCATTTTCCTGTGAAATGGATAATTGCTTGAACTCTTCTGAACAAGTTTAATGGTTGCTGGGATATGACAGTTCATGCTAGTGCATCTAACCACTCAGACTTCTAAGTGGTTAAAAGTATCATTACCATTTTATAACAGAAATTCAGGACTTACCCCAAAAGAATTTCTTCATAGGATGTCCAGGCCTGGCAAGACTCCCAAATAACATCTCCTTTCTGTTTGCATCAGAGGGCCTTGCTAGCTGATACTCTGTTAATTATAAGAATTTGCAGTGGCATGCATCAAAGTCTGACGTCATGTTCCCACAAAACAAAGCACAAATCCCAGCCAAACTGAAAAGGAGACACACCACACAGATGCAGCCTGGAAGTTCTTTTAATGTATGAATGAAGTAGTGAAATAAGAAACAGGACTTGCTAGCAGTAATGAATATGAAGAATATGAATGCATAATGAATATGAGCCCATTGCTGAGAAGTAAAGAAAGGGTTAAGAAATAAAAGCATGTAAAGCACCAACTTGTCCTGTCTGAATGTGTTAAGTTCAATGGGGACAAAATGCCATCAGTATTATACAGGATCAGACCCTGCAGTGAGAGCCAGAGAACAATTACAAACCTGTTTCTACCCTATATCACACAGAACAACCTCTAGCCCAATAGTAAAATAAGAAATTGAAAGGTGAGCAAGATAAAGTTTCTAAAAATGCAGTTTTACAACCACTTTACACTAATCTAAATGTGAGGCTCTGCCAAAATCAATTCACCCTCCTGAACTGCATTTTCCCGTTCCTGTTTCACTGGCAATAACAAACATGTACAGCAGAGCTGTGAACTAATTGCTCTGGCTGGGTTCTCCTGCAGCCAGTTCAGCAGGCTGACACCATTTCCTGGGCAGCACATTACCACGGTGTCACTGCAAGGGAGGGACTGGTTCTGACCACCAAGGTGTAAAATGGCTGAAGCTGTTGAAGAACCACACCTTAACTCCAAGGCAGGTCCTTGTTTACACTGACTTTTATCTAAATTCAAAGAGCAAGGTGCCCACTTTTCCTTGCCAGAAGACAAAGAAAATTACTTGGAATAAATATTTGAACCAGTAGGGATAGCTGCTAATAACATTTTTTCCCTAACTAAAACAGTGACATTTTAGAGGCAGTCTGGGAGAATCCATCACATATTGGAAAATCAACACTCCACTCACTTCTGTGCCTGGTTTAATTTCCTTCTGGGAAGTGACTTTTTAGTTATTCAGGTGTTAGAATAAGGAGACAAGTAAAATCACCTCAACTTATTGTATTAACTCTGCACAGGACTGGAGAGAGCTCTGGGGCTGTGCTGGAGCTAAAGGCATTTTGTTCACTGCAGAGCATCCACATGCTCACAAAACTGCCCTGGCCAGTTACTGCCAAACCATGCCAGATTATTAATTTCTAACTGATGAAAATGTGAGGGGAAACTCTCACAGTGCTGGCACTACATCCAGTCTTTCTTCCTCTAAAAGCCACTGATATCTTAATGGCCACCAAGCTTCAAGAGTTTAATCTCTCTGGTAAATTATGTGAAGTTGACTGAAGTGCTCAGAAGGGGAGTTCAGCACAGAAACCAAAAAAGAGTGTTACAAAGTAGGGTTTTTTGGTTTTTTGTTAAGAAGATGGGCTAAACACACAGGCAAAGATTTTCTTACTTACCACTGTCTACAGCCTCCACTTCTCGATCTATTGCATCCCTGATCATTAATGGGTGAATAAAGAATTGTGCCCACCTATGGAATAGAAAAATTCATATACTTTTCTTCAGTGTGTATTAAACTAAGGCAAAACCCCACTAATTAAATCCAACATTTACTATTTTGGTTTACAAAGCTGCTTGACTCACTACAAGCTATGTGATTCTTGACTATAATGTCCTGAAGAAAGATAAAAGCCATCAGAAAGCAAAGGGCAGGGATTCCCAGCTCCAGAGGGGAACTGAACTGGTTGGATGCAGTAGGATATGGCACTAAGGGGTGCAGGACTACCTGCAATACATCCTAAGAATGATCACACCAGATGAGACAGGTGATCCACCTAGTCTGGAATCTGGAGCCAATAGGGACCAGTATCAGATGCTGCAGAGGAAATCCCCAGTTGTTCCTCAGGAACAACAGGACCACAGGGGAAGCTCCTTCCCAACTCCAGGAAACAAACTGTGGTGAAACACAAGTTTCTATGTCCATTACAATTTTTATTATCTACTATTAAAGTCAGCATTGTCATCCAAACAGATTTCTTCTGTATCCACAGAGAGCAGAGCACTGGAAAGGAAGAGATCTGCAGTGCATGGAGACTCTGCAGAAAATCTAATAGTTCTGTTTTATTTGCTGAGGTTTTTAATGAAAAACTGAACTGGTTGAAGCAAAAGATTAAGAGCAATAAAAGGTTAAAAGTAATAGATCCCTGATGGAGTTCTAAGGCCAGAAGACCCATTACACTGAAGACAACTGAAAGGTGATGTCTTTCCATTTCTTCAGATCCACAAGTGCTTGAAGGAGCAGAATTCATCCCCAGCACTCATTTATCTCCTATGAGAAGCTGTTCTACAGAACTCCTAATTTCTGTTTTCCCCTGCACTAAGCAAGCTGTTGTGACAGAGTGCAATTTTTATATTTTTTTTTGATTCTTTTGCACTTCCAAACAAATAAAAAAGCTGGATTAATCTGTAAATGGAAGCTGAAATTGGCCTAGTAAAGTAAAATTTGCAGTGGAGCCTACTGTCCTCCTGAGATATTTTATGGCACCAGGAATATTCAGCCATGCCCCTATGAATGAGGAATTCCTCTCTCTAAAGGAAACCATGCCAACCAGTGGAGCTCTCTTGTTCCACAGCACAAAAGAGCAAGTTAAGCACTTTCTGGCAAAAGATACATTCAGCAGTGAATAACCTGCACTGGGTTAAATGTCTCCTTCTGAGACACACATTGTACTGTAACTTTGAAGGCTGCCTGAAAAAAACAAACAACAATTTAGAAAAAACAGTAACTCTACCAGGACAGATATTTCAAAGGATGAGTCACTGGGATTCTGGGAGCACTTCCCCTCTGATCAGTTGTCACATTGCATAACATTTCTCCTGTCATCAGTGCTACCAGTTTAAGACTGCCAAAACAACCAAAGAGCTGCATGTGTTAAGACTTAAACACGGGTCCTACATAATCCCACAGCAAAAAAAACCAGCAACATCTCCAAAGGGAAAACAGCATTTTCCTATATTCAGTAACACTGCTGTAGTGCAGGTGGCTATGAAAGTTCAGCAACAGCTTTGATCACCCCAAAATGAAGAACTGGACAACTACACCCAAGCTCCTGAGGCACACACAGACATTAATTAACACCTAACCACCATTCATACAAAGTTACCTATCCAGGGCTTCTTTGAAGTACTTCCTCTGCACATCAAACTGGAACACTGTCCTCTCACAGTCCGTCGAGGCATTGTCACCACCCCCGTGTTTCTTCAGGAATGCATCAAACCCGTTCTCATCTGGGTACTTCAAACTGCCCATAAAAACCACTGCAACAAAAAATCACCAACAGTGCCAAGATGACATGAATCTGTTAATCCTGACTGCAGTTCCAGCAGCCCCTCTGTGACTGACCCACACTCACAGGCAGAGGAAATGACTGCATACCAACAGCTTGGGTGATGTGCCCAGTAACTGCTGCAGTTTGCCTCTGACAGTGCCCTCCTGGGCAGGCCTGGCCTCAACCAGGCAAGAACAGCATTTTGAGACACACCTGGCCAGAAACTTCACGTGGTTTCTGTGTCCACATTACTAATTCATCACCCTTTACCAGAAGACAAAGGTCTGTAGCTCCAAGCTGGTTGATAAAGCCACAGGTAACATAATTCCCCCTCGATTTAACAAGTAACAATTAAATTTGATATAAGCTAATGCACACCTTGGCAAAGTGTATGAGACACCTTCTCCCATATTAAGAACTCCTTACCAAGTCAGTATTTGTATAAAATCACAAGCTCATGAAAATAAACTCTCAGATAGCCAAATCAGGAAATGATACTAAATACTTCAGAAATGCAGAGCTACACAGTACCCATTTTGCACTGAAGCTGGAAAAGATGAAATAGAAGCAGATACATACTATGTTCCAGGAAGTGTGCTAATCCAGGCAGATCTTCAGGATCAGAGAAGCTGCCAACAGCAACACAGAGGGCTGCTGCAGACTAGAGAAAATACAACATTTTCAGTAAAAGCTGCTTCAAGAAACACTTCAGGAAAATGACAGAAGTACAAGATGAATCGATTGGGACAGGCACAATAAAAAGGCCTTGTCTGAATGCATCATCACAAGGTTTCAGCCCTCGAGAAAGCTCACTATATATTTTTGCACCCTACAGCTTTCAGTACATACCTGCTTTTCTGAACAACCTCTCTTTCTTGTCTCTTCCTTTTCAGCCAGCTCTTCTAATTC
Source organism: Hylia prasina (assembly GCA_013397195.1). Lineage (NCBI taxonomy): Eukaryota > Metazoa > Chordata > Aves > Passeriformes > Sylviidae > Hylia > Hylia prasina. The sequence goes on from VYXD01007607.1 coordinate 440,285, forward strand.
ACTGTCATCAGAATCATTGAAATTCTCATTATCTCCATCACTGTCCTCACTCTCATCCCCCTCATCACACTCATCATCATCTTCTCTACCATCTTCGATCTCAGCTCCAGAGTCATCATATTCATCACTGCCCTCTTCAGAATCATCCTCATTATCCTCCTCCTCCTCTGAAGATGTTGGGGCACCATCCAAGTAATTCAAATCCGAAATCAAAAGTGCACATAAGCCATTCTGCAGCTTGATATACCTGAAAGAATAATTATGTGCAATGAATACATTAATTTCCTAAGTCTGAATTTTCAGAATTGCAAAAATTTCATTATTTTCTATAATACTTTGAGAGTGATTTCCTAATGAAAATCTAATGGTATCCAAGACTGAGCAGTTTTATAGCAGGAAAGTGAAACATTCGTCTGCTATTCAAGAGCTCTAGGAGTAAGAAGTAGTTAAGGGCAGCAGCAGAAGCCCTTTTCCCCATAAGGTCAAGCTCACTGATTTTGGCTTTTATTCCTCTCTTTGTGAAACATTTCAGCTATTAGCACTCGCTTCATGCACTCAGAACAAGCAAACCCAAACTTCAATCATCTTTAGGCTTATCAGGCTCTTGGAAACAGATATGATGTGGCAGAATGAAGATCTTAGTCTTTCCTTCTAAGTAGGCCCCAGAGCATTTGATTTGATTTGTTTTCATCAATGGCTTCTAATAAATGGGGTCTGCAGATGTAGCAGGGAAGTGTTGGAAAGGAGAGAGCTCCTCTGCAGGCTCCACAGAACCAGTCACAGAGCTCCTATCAAGAAGCAATAACCAGTTCTCTGTGTGTGTTTACATATGCACAGAAGCTTTTTAACATGTGTATGTATATATAAATAAAACCCCACAAGCCCTCTGTGCAGCACCCTTCTACAACTTTTCACTCTGAGGACTGCCAGCACCAATGCTCTGCACTACAAGAGCCCTCATCAGTATTCATTTACCATCAAATCTGGAACAGCCACAATCTGTCAAATTAGCCAGAGCATCCCTGCCAGGAGCTTGCACTGGCTCATACACTAGCAGCAGAAAGGAAGGAATGCTGGGTCCAGAAAATACTTTATCCACCCTATGAACTAGTGTGACAGAGACCTGTGGGTACCTGATCCAGCAAAAATACACAAAACAAAGCAAGCTAGAATAAAACAAACCCATGGTCACATCCCAGGCTCCCAGAAAAATCTGAGTTACAGAGACAGAATCACAGGATAGTCTCTGTTGAAAGGGGCCTTTAGAGGTCATCTACTCCAGCCCCCGAATCTGTACCAGGTCAGAACGTTGCAATGTGGACACAGCTCCTGGACTATCAAGTCTGTGTAAAAAGCTAATGAACAAATGTCTGATAGTTGTGTTAAGGTGATGACTCAAGACCATTCACCCAAGGGGAAGTGACAGCATTTACTCTGGGCCAGGGTTTCGTGATCATGAACACACCCAGTTTCCTTGCTGCAAGACTGCTGAGCAGGACAGATTTGCTCCAATCAAAAGCACCAGAGCATTTTGACTCATTCAAACTAAGGCACAGAGTGTGCAGCTTGCAGGGATGCTCTGATGAATTGCAGGAGGCACAGGCAGTGCTGGAACGTCTGAACAAAGCTGATCCTCCTGCATTCTGAAAGAATGAACCCTTCCCACCAGGTACATGTGCCCCACTACACAGCTGCAGCACTCCTAAAACACACACTGCACACGTGGCTGCTCCAGCCTCTGGGCAGCTGAGAGCCAAAGGCCCAGACAGCACCTTCCAGCACAACCAGCACCTCCTTCTCCTCCACACACAGCTCTGCTCTGCAGGTTTGCACAGCTCCTGGGGAACCCCGGCCTCCCAGGGAGCAGCAAACTCTGGTGCAAAGCAAAGGAGAGAATGAGGTTGCTCTTCCCAGGGAACAAGGTGCCATAAAGCTGTTCAGCCAGGTACATCCAGCAGCTCTTGTTGATCCTTTCCACACAGCCCCATTAAGCCAATGGAGCAGATTATACTAATTTTACATTGCTCATCTGGAGGCTCGTGGGTGTTGCACTCAGGACAGAAAGCACCCAGCAGCAAGGCCAGAGCTGAACCACGGCACTGCTGGAGGCTCTCAGATTTCACTCCAGCATGATTTCAACAGCTCAGGTTATACAGAGCAGAGGCACCACTCACACAGGTGTTCTTTACTTTTTCCATGTTTCAGACCAATGGAAAAGGACAAATGTAACTAAGACCCACTAGTATGCAAAACACAGTACAAAGAATGTAAGCACATAAGGTAGAAATAGAAGCAGGCACAGTCCACCTGCTTTTTTTGAAGGACTATACAGCATTGATACAAGTAAGGCCAAATAATAAAATTAAATTAAAATTCTTAAAAATATTGTTTAAACCTCCTGAATAAATTTAAACAGGACTGTTCTCACACAAAGTTTTTCTTTGACTATTACTTAGAAGTTAATATTGAAATACTTATCAGTGCAGGGTAAACACTGAAAGAAATGCTTTAATTTCCCAAATTACAAGAAATACAAGACCATGAAATTCCATATATGGATGAATGTAAGTAAAATATACATTTTTGGTAAATACACAGTTACAGCTCTAATGAGCAAACTTTTATCATGATAAATATTTTGTCCTGCAAAATACATCCTGCAATCTACATCAGAGCTCTTCTGGTTTTGTGATTGTTATTTGAGAAGGCAAAACATGACATTTTCCATTAAGCTAAGACTGATGTCACCAGACAGAGACACTAAGCCCACTGTGCCTGAGCTGCAGCACACATGACTGAAGTGTGAAGAGGGGAAAATGTGTCAGCACCATCACATCACCTGCCAGGACACTCCCTCAGGAGGTTTGGGACATCACACCTGGACACAGCTTCAGTGTGGCTTTGCTTCCAGACACACTGAACTTCTCTTCCACAAGGACAATGTCTGTGCTGTGTCAGGTTCACCTCACACACATGGAAATCAGTCTGAAAGGATGCAACTCTCTGCTTCCAGCTAAAAAATTCTGTTAAGAATGGACAGTAGGACTTCTGCAAGATTTTGGTATCAGTTCATGCTATAAGCAAACACTCTCTCCAACTCTCACATGCAGAGGGTCTCCAGTCTCAAAATCAGCAGTGACAGCCTTCAGTGGGTTTCCCAAGCTTCATCCACCATCCTGCTGCTTCAGGCAGCAAAGGCAGGAGCTCCTTAAGCTGGCAGCATCCACAGCTGTGAGCTTTGCAGGAGGACAAGCCTGCCACAAAGTAGCATGAGTAAGAATGCCATCGGGAGAGGCAGGCAGAGATCCAGAGGAAGCAGCAAGGAAGTAGGGCAAGAAGGGAGGGAGCAAGTTTCTCCCTGAGCCAATGGGCACAGCCCTCTTCAGGCAGCCAGCAGAGAATCTCACTGTCAGCCAATGTCGCTGCAAATCTAAAATTCAGTCCCAGGCTCAGGCAGCAAATTCTCCACTGGCTGCACAGATTAGACATCGTGAAAAGTAAAGATAAATCTTAAAAAGCAGCTCTAACAAGGGCTGGATAATCTTCTGCCTTAGAGGAAGAAGTTATCAGTGTCCCTTCAAGAACAGACTGCCTTACAGCATCCAACAAGCTCAGCCTCTGCTAGAATTCTCACCCAAGTCTCTCGCTAGGTCTGGGCCACAGACGCTGTCAGCTGTGCTCAGAGAAGTTGATCTTTTTCATCACTTTTCAGAAATATTGAAATAAAAACACAAGCAAAATGGTAGCCTAAGAGCATTTTACCTCAACTCATGGATACATTTGTGTTAAAACTTAGAAGCTCAACTAAAACGTGAAGAGTAACTGTTTTTAAGTTCGGATCTGCTCTGAAATACGTAAATCGCAGTTGGCAATTAACGCTTTCGGAGAGGAGCTGCCCGGCCGAGGGCTGCAAACTAACGCTGAATTGGGGATTGCTGTGCCTCGACAACACGAGCCCCGACCAGCCTGGGCACAGGGAACGATCCTGCCGCCCAGTGCCCGCACACACACCGGGCAGCCCACCTTCAGGACGAACCCACCCGCGGGATCGCCAGGCTCCTTTTATCACAGGCAGGGCCCAACTGTCCCAACCACCGGGACCAGCCCGACTTCCATTCCCCGGGGTCCCAGGAGCGGCCGGGACAGCGGGCCCGCCGCGGCGGCCGCCCGCCCT
>VYXD01007607.1:444468-470159 GCA_013397195.1 Hylia prasina
GCGGCAGCCCGTCCTCCCGCCCCTGCCCTCCCGCCCTCACCGGTACTGCTTGGGGTCGCTGGGGGACTTGACGATGTCGGGGTCACCGAGGTTGTGTTCGGGACCGGTGCCCCCGCGCTCTTCCTCCTCGTCCCCATGAGGCGAGCGGCCCCCGGCGTCGCGGCCGCCCTCCGCGGCCTGCTGCCCCACCGCAAGCTCCGGGCTGCCGTAGCCGCACGTCGCCTTGNGGGCGGAGCGGGCAGAGGAATCAAAGGGATGAGGAGAAGGAGAAGCAGCGGATCCAAATTCCAGGACTTCTCTGTGCGCAGTCATATTTCCATGAGTATGCCTGCCCGCAGTCTGAGCTGTGCTCCCCTGCTCTCACCTTGGAATAGTCCAACAGCCAGCTGGCGGAAGCCAGCCTCCTGCCCTCAGCTCCTTCACCGATTGGTCAGGCTGGCTGTCGCTCAAGTCTGCAGGGACCAATCAGCTCTCGGAGCCGGCTGTCGCCGGCACGGCGTGTCGCGGATTTCCCTGGGCCGCTGTTCCCGGCATGGAGGAACGCGCTGTGTCCCGAGCAGCGCAGTGGTTGCACCCGCGGCTGCTGAACAGAAACCACTCTCTCTTCTTTACGTGGTCACTTCGGCAGCTCTCTCCGCTTTCCGGCTCCTGGATATCCTTTTCCTCCATCACACTCCAGTGCCGGCTCAGATCCCCTGGCGCTTCCCAACGGCCCCGCCAGGATGCGGCGTTTATCGCGGCCTTTCCGCGCCGCTCCGCCTCTGCCCGCTCCGCTGCCCGCAATCCCCGCGCTGCCGGCGGCGCTGGCCGCAGGGGCGGTGCCGAGAGCCAAGGTGCGGGGTCAGGCCGAGCCTGAGGTACAGGGCCGGTCATTCAGCCCGGATGTCCCCCAGATATTCCGGTGCTTCAGTTCTCCACCAGATGGAAGCCAAGACCCGTCTCTAATGCCAGGGTTTCCCTTTGGCTCTTGCTGAGCAAAGCGCGCTCGGTGCTGTTTTGTACAAGCCATAGAGAGACGCTTGTGAGGGGCTGTCACCTCTTTCTTTTCACACTCTAGTACCCCTTTTTTACCTTGTAACCGGGCTGTTTGATTAACACAACTATCCCGAGCTACTGCCAGTCAAACGGAAGGCTCCCACATCACAGATTTCGAGTTTGCCTTCACTCCAAGCAGGTTTATTTCCCTTGCCCTGACAAATCGGTGTCTCGCATTCTGCCATTCCCAAGTTAATACAAGTAACAATTACTCCTGACTCACTGCTAATGAGGAAACCAGCTGCACGCCATTTGAGGCAAAAGGCTTTCCCTGTATTCCTTCACAGCACACATATGATGAGATACACAAAACATATATTAATGCAGAGATATGTCAGTTGCCTGTGATGGTTTGATTTGTTATTTGAAATAAATTCTGCAGGATTTCTGCCAAAAGTATTCATCTGCTCCACGTATGCAATATCAGGCAGGGTAGAATTCCCAACTCTTTTTTCTTCAGGGTGCAATGCAGCTACTTGTTGGCTTGTCCTCTGAAAAACAATTCTGCCCATCCTAGCTTGTAAGGCCTGGAATGCACTTGTATTCTTTAAAGAAGCCAATCTGACTTGACCAGAACACAACTAAACACAATCATATATTGGGTAGGAAAGGGAAAGGTCTTTTTTGCTAGGGAAAAACAAACAAACAAAGAAAAATAGTAAGTGAAAGAAAAGAAATTCCATTTCTGCTGGATCCTCTTTCTTTTATCAGGGAGCCGCTGAGCTGACAAATCATTATTTGCACTGAGGTACTAAATTATGTCTGCACAGCTCAAAATCTGATGTGCATTTTTTTTTATTATTTTACTGCTAGTTATACAAGTTGCCCTAAAACCTGCTCCTTCTACAATTAGAACACAACACTATGCATTTATTGGCCAAATAATCATTCTCTTCACTGTTCTAAACCTACATAGTGATTCCAGATTGCTGGGTTCAAAAACCATCACTGTGTCAAAGAAAGATCAATGTAGTTTGATGTATTTTTAAAGCATTAAAAAGATTTCTCCTTCACACACATGTAGGATTCCTAACACAAGAAATGCAGCTGACACAGGCTGTCTGGCCACACTCAGGGAGTACATTTCTCTTTATTTTGCAGTTTCAGGGGTTTGGATACAACAACCACAGTCCCAGCACTGCACAAATCACACTCTCAGGACAAGATCACACACACCCAGAACACATCACAGTAGAGATTTCCAAAAGCAACAGAGGGATCAAGCCTTTAGCACAATCAGCTCAAACCACTCCAAAAGAGTTGCATTTTTGTCCAGAATTTTGTGCTTTTCTTTTTAGAGCTATTACACTTCGAGACACAACAGAAGGAAATTACAAAAGCACTCACTGGTGTCATGATCCAGCATGTTACAGGGCAGTGGGCAGGCACTCAACTCCCATTCCTGACATCAGGAAGTCCCCTCAGTCAGAGGAGATCACACATCAAAGGCAAAGCCATAAAACTTTCCAGAATTTCCTCCTTAAGACAGACAACTTCTCTCCAAATCCACTTAGTTTAAAAATTTTGCCTTCCTTCAAAGCATGATGCCACGAAAAGGTCACAGAATATCAGGATGTCTTTGCCATGTTTCATTTGCAGTTGTGTTTTATTAGTCACTCTTACTTAAATTATACTTTGTCATTGAATCTGAACCCAGAAAATCTAGGCCCCCAAACACACATCTAGAATAGGATTAAAAAAATAAATCAACAACAAAGTGCAGAAAGAAAACCTAATAATATTGGCACAAATACCTGCCAACACTCACATTTTGGCTTCTGATATTTTCATCTCTCTGAGACAGGGTTATTCCATGTCTTACATGTTTTTGCCTCCAACTAAGCATTCAGCACTCCCCTTTTCCTTCATCCTGCAACACATCCAGCAAGCAGCTGATGAGAGAAGGTCCAGACCTGGAGAGGGAAAACTACAGGGTACAGGGGAAAGGCTGCAGGACAGTCAGATTCTGGGGAGAGAGGATTAGGGACAGGAATGTGCTGAACACAACAACATTCCCAGCACTCTGCAAGCTGTGCTGGAAAAGTTTGGAGGCAAGGGCAGGCCCTGGAAGGGCTCTGACTCCTTCACTCAGCACCAGCCAAAGCACAGGGAAGGAAATACAGGATGGCTGCAAGGCCTCCTCCTCCTCCTCCCAGCCTGGCAGCCTCGATTCCTCCCTGTGTTCTTCATCTGTTTAGAGACTTGATACAAAATCCAGTGCCCCTCCTCCTCACACTCTGGGGGACCTCACATTGTCAGAGAGAAATGCTCTGCTTTCTGCTCCATCCCACAGAAAAACTGAGGTCCATGTCTGGAGGACAGAAACGATTCTCAAAATATCTGGAGATTGATTTTGTTTGTTTGTTTATGCTTAAAAAAAGCATATTCTTGCTTTATAAGAGATTTTTCCCTTTCTTCTCTTAGACCTGATCCCTTCTAATTGGTTTTTGTGCTTCCTGCTGTTCTTGACAAAAAACACTCTTTCTGCAAGAGGAATTTATAATTTAAAAATGCAACATTCTCTGTTGGAATAACATTTGCATCACTACACAATTATTATTCTTCAGTGTAACTCACATTCACACGAGGTGCACTTACAATATTTTTTCAGATTATTAAATTATCGTCTGAGGAAATATATAATATTAACACTCCAGCACATTAAACAAACATACCAGTTTCCTACAACAGACAATTCTGCCTCAGGACTACATGATAATGCGCCACCACAAATGAAAAGATAAAATTTAATCAGGGGAGAAGGACATTCCTCAGTGTGAAAGGTCCCTAGCACGAGCAGTTCTGCTGTGAAGGGGGGGGGTTGTCTGTGAGCCTCATGCTCCTTCCAGAAGTGCCCCTGGAACTGTCTGATTCTATGCTCTCCGACATCTTTTCACAGATTATATCCACCAGACGCTCAAACACCTGCCTCACGTTGATGTTTTCTTTGGCACTGGCTTCAAAATAGTCAAAACCTGGGAAAAAAGTGAACAAAAATTATCAATAGAGATGGATGATCATGATGGTTTCTAAAATACCTTCTTTTTCAGGATTTGCCTTAAGAAAACAAGACATCAGATAATTCTGGAAGTCAGTTGATTCCCACAATCCCAGAATAGTGAGCAGAGATACTTGTAAAAGTTATCAAGCTTCATTAACAGTGAGAAGGATACATGGATCCTTCCCATTACCCTGGTAAGGACATCCACAGATAAGGGTAAACCCAGGGCAAGGGAGTCAGTTCTGCCCCTTTCATCAGTGCAGGTCCCCTGGGCTGCAGCTGGTGACCAGCAAGGTGTGGGGAAACCTCCCTGGGCTCCTCACAGTCCTGCCAAGGGCCAGCCTCTACCAACCCCTGCTGCCCTCTGGCAAGAGCGAGAAGGAAGATCAAGGTTGCTTTCCTTCTGCTGACCAACTGCTGTGCTCAAACGCAAAATGCTCCTTGACCCTTTAAACACTGACCCTTTCTGATTAAAAAAAAAAACCAGAGCAGCAAGGCTGGAGTTACACCAAGGAGGGGATGGCACCAGTTCCTCCTGCTGCTTCCCTCTGCCACTCAGGGCTAGGGGAGAAGCAGCCTCTGACAGACAGCCAGGCCCTGCCTCAGCAGCAGGAATGCCCTGAACTGTGAAGCATTTCCTTGTCTCCCTCACCCCTGGGGCCTCGAGGGCCAACCAGGCTGTTGCTTCTGTTCTGTCAGGTTATTGAACTGTCAGCAGCAAGAGCTGAGGCACCACGGAGAGTTTATTTTGCAATAAGCTCCGTTCTGTTGTGCTTTGTTCTGGGGACATTCTGCATTGCATCAGTTTCCTTTGCTTCTGCCACAAACAAAGAGAAAATCTGTCTTAACTGATTAGTCTGGCAGGCTGAGCCACCTCGATGGGCGGGATAAATAGGTATCCTCCCCATTTGCACCCTTTTTAAGACTCATGGGACAACGGGGGAAGAGATGGTGCTGTTTTGCCTTTTTAGCACACAGGGAGGGCTGCCCTGCATCAGATGAGGCTTCTGTCTGCTCCTTTTATTCATCATCAAAACTTGCTGTTTTGATGATGAACAAAAATGTCTATAAAAAGCATAGGAAATCAGAGAACTGCACTTAGATATCTGTTAGTCCAACCTTAGCTTAGGTTGTGCTAAACCAGTTTGTTTTGGTTCAGTTCACATTCAGGCTAATAACAATTTCTTAATCTGATTAGGGAATTATTTCAATGATGTTAATGTCACTATGCAAATTTAGATAAATATGCTGAGGGATAACCTTTATGTGCATCATTATGATGAACATTAGCACTTTAAGCAGTCAATAGCCAATTAGATTCCTCCCACCTAACTCACAAAATAATTTCATATAATGCTGTACACATTAGCATAGTTACTACAAGGAAAAACTGATCTGAAAAAATCACATCTATTTTCCAGCTCTTTTAAAAAGAGTGTTTTGGAAGTTGGGAGGTTACAGAAGAGCAGAGCTGGGACAGCACTTCCCAAAGGCTGTTGGGCTGCTCTGCACTGGAGTGGTTTCTCCAGGGTGAGCTGGACAAGCACCAGGTCAGGGCAGCACTGGGGATTCTTCTGCAAAACAGTTTCCTATTGATGGAATCAGTTGCTATGGTAACTCTGTGTCTGTGTGTTTTGAAGTGCCCCACACGTAAAGGATTCAGTTTCTAGATGCCAAGTTTGTATTGAAACAAGCAGATGAATTTTGGGAGGAGAAAAAAACCACTGGAAGTCCAAATTGGAGTGGGAGTTCAAACAGAACTCTCCATTTGCTGCTACATTGGTCTGGACAAAATTTCAATTACTAGCAGTGTAATTATTCCTGTGAAATAGATGGACAAATATGCATCCACAACCTTTCTGAGAGTCTGCAAGCCAGGAACCAAGTTTGTTCACATTCATATTTTCAAAAGCAAATTAAATTCTGATGCGTAAAAAAAAGCTCATAACTGATTTTGCAAACAAGCCACACCTTTGCTTGCTTTGCCAATCCTACATGTAAAGATTTACTCTTACAATAATAACAGTGGGTCTGATTTGATATTTGTTTAGGATGGCAGTGCCTCAAGGCTCCAGCCACGAATGGGACCCCTCTGTGTGTGCCATATGTAGAATTTACATTTTCAAGGCCACACTTTAAACTACACCAGTGTATGCAGTGTGTCCTGGAACTCCAGTATGTCCAATTTAACAGCTTATTATGCACTCTCCAATTAATGTTTAAGAATTGAAGACAACACAGGATTTTATAAATTGAGGATGATGGTGATTCCTTTTAGTCTGATAAGAATCTCTGCTCTTACAAGCTAAACATTTATGCCCACTGTAAGGGTCCACACTGTTACCTGAATGAAATTTTAACAGGATTTACTTTTTACTTTGAATTCTTTAACAGTATAGTTAAATTTTAACACAGAGCCCTGATTTCATATTAAAAATATCTTATACACTATAATAGATAATGAAAAGTGATAAATAAATGATAAAGTAGTATGAGTTTACTTTGCTCTTCATTATAAAATTTTCACTGCAATCCCAGCTTCCTCTCAAAGGAACTGTTTTGCTTTTTCTATCCCACATTAATAACATAATGTCATTTTCTTACCTGGATAGACAAGTCTAGTACATTTTTAAAATAACTTTTACTCAATTCTTCAGTTCTGATATATAATCTTCTTTGTTTTTTCAATGTTTAGTTAAAAAAAATGCTTGAACAAAAATCAATGTTTGCATTGATTTACAATGAGTACATGGTACTTGGAGACCCGGAGTCAGAATTATGTTTATGAAAACCTTTTCTCTTTTCCTTCTGCTGTGCTAATAAAAGCTTCTCTCTTCAGATAAACTTTATCTTCCTTTCATCTCTAGACATCACCTTTATAAACACAGCAACACTACAAGTGTTCTACCAGGTATTCTTGGCCTACTGAGCACAAAACAAGTAAAAGATAAACCTAGAATATATTACACTCCTTAATTGTGAGACCATTACTGAAGTATTACTGCTGGAAGGACTTATTACTGTACAAACTGAAAGGAACACAGCATAAGGAAGCAGAGAAAAAAAGGTAGAAAGAAAAGCTTTCCATGTACCCAGCTGATCTGCCAGATGTTTCCCCTTCTCCACGGGAACAATCCTGTCATCCTCCATGTCACATTTGTTTCCAACCAGGATCACTTGTGCATTGTCCCAGGAGTAAGTCTTGATTTGTGTGGCCCTAGAGCAGGTCAAAAGAGATTGTTACATTCCAGCAGCTGTGCCAAAATGCAATCCTATATTAAATATGAAAACAAGTACCATTAATGACACTGTCAACATCCCCAGGCTGTGTTGGTTCAAGGACAAATGACCAGGCTTACACACACAGCACTGTTCTATTCTACCACTCCTTCACTTTGTGTGACAATAAAGTTTCTTGTTAAGACTTTGCAAGTGTTTTAAAGGTCACAAGATCCAGATTAAAAAAAAGCTGAATTGAGAACTTTTTGAAGATTAGGAGAGAAAAAATGCTTTTTGTAAAGCTTATTCTCCTTCAGCTCTCATCTGTTACAGCTCTTAAGGATATTGTCCCATAAAGAAAGCCATACAGTAGATGCACACTTTGTGCTGGATTTACAACTTCATATATAAGACAGAACAACAATAATTCTCTCATTTTCTGCAGCACGTTTTGCTGTAGAGTTTTATGAACACCGTAAGAACAGATAGAAGCATCAAGTTGTCTTTTCTCAAACAGGAAAACTTCATGGAGACTGAAAATCTCATAGAAACATCGACACAGCTGCAAAGGAGAAACAGAAATCTACCAAATTGGGAAGATAGAGATCAAAGCAAGGCTCTGTGAGCTAATACTTGAACCCAGCAGGACTAAAGGATACCTAAGGCAGGAAAGAGCAGCTGCAATGACAGACCAACACTAACTTCAGTGGCACAGGGGTGCAGTGCATGGGAGCTTGGGCAGGAGCACTCGGGTGAACTTGGAGCCTCTAAAGCTTTCTGTGGCTCGTGCTGAGACTGGAGTGGAGTTCACTGCAGATCCCAGGGAACTTACCTTTAGCCTTGTTAGAGTTTTGCAGGACAAACCAGGATATTTTCGTTGTCTATCCTGAGGGGCCAGTCCTCTCCCACCATCCTTGGTGTCTCAGAGCCAGCAGCAGAACATTATTAGCTCAGTAGCATTCACTTTCATCCAACTTTTCAGACCCACACAACCCATTTTATCTTCACCAAATCAGCTCTATCTTTGAAGGCTCCCTCCTCCCCAAGGGTAATTAGGCTGCACTGCCAGAAGCCAAACACTCCTCTCCTCCATTCTCCTCCACTCCCTAACTCACCTTCCCCCTCTTTGCCCCAGCTCAGCACCACTCCAGGCAGGACACTACAGTTTCAGGCAATTCTGCCACCTCCCAGGAGAGCCAGGAGTCCACTCAAACTTTCACTTCTGTCTAAGTTTCCTTGAACTCCCTTAACAATAAAGCACTTGATTCTTTCTCTTTTGAATTAGCAGCAGCCTCCAGCTCTGACCTACTAATGACAATTTTAAATCAGTCTGAGTGCTTACTTGCTTTTTCCCATGGAAAGCAGCCAGCTGTGTCACTCCACAGAGAGCTGGGAAAAAGAGGCCATTTCACTCTGCAACTTGCCTTGAAGAGGCTGCCTGCTTGGACTGCCCTGGAGAACAGGAACCTCACCCAAGCCCAGACCCAGAATGCAACATGCAAAAATAAACAAAGACTGTGTGCAATGAAACTTCGTACTCTCCCTAGTGTCCTCCTGGAAAGGCACTCACTCCAACCCCAATTTTAGCTCCCCCAGTCTCACCCTTTCGAGTTTCTCCATGTAGACAAGCCCTGTGAGAGCTAATATGAATCTGTGATGAGTTTTTATGGGACTCTGGGATTTCTCAAGGCCCATCAGAGAAGGGGGTGACTGCAGAAATCAGCCAAAAGCCCAGGAAGATGAAATCTCCCCAGTCTCCCCCCATAAGCAACAGAGAGAAATAAAGTCTCCCCGGGTTCAATTTAAAACAACTAAAAGCAGGCTTCCCTTCTGACTCACACTTCAGCCTCTGGATTCATTTCAGCCACTGGCATCATCTGAGGACACACTGCCAAATCTTAACTGCTTAAATAGAATTTCTTAGAAAACGAAAAAGAAGCAAACAGCATGAAGGATCTCTCAAAGAAATGTATCCTTCTCCTTGTTTTGTACAAATTAGTGGAAAACCTCTTACAGAACACCAATCTTTGTTCTTCATAGGAATAAAAAACAACCAACCAACCAAAAAGTTATGAAGAAGATATAAAAGAAACCCTGATGTCCATACAAAAAGAAAAGCAGAAAAATTCCGGATGCTTTTGGAAAGATAAATTAATAAATAGCAAGGCTTGTGTGATGGAGCTGTTTCAACAACTATCAGGGCAGCCTAATACACACACTGGGAGAAACATATTTCTGTGACACAATAAAATGCTCTGCCTTGTTTGTGCTGAATTCCCCAAATTAACAATAAAGCACAAACTTTGTGCTTCATGCTTAGAAGAAAAATAGCCTCAGGTTTACAGTTACATGGAGGTATCAACAACTTAGTTTGGGTTAATGATAAATAATGCTGATGATTTGTGAACCCAGCTGTCACTTGTATCTAAGTTAAATTTTACCAATTTTTATTTCCCTTCTGTGAAATTATCTAGATTGTCCAAAGCAGAGCTTCCATAATATTTTCTATTTACTTTACTGTTTCAAGTACTGAGTATATTTTAGTTTCATTGCAGTTTCAAATGAGATATAAACAACTGATTTACCCACACACAAAACTATCAACCCAACATCAAATAACATCTATCAAAGAAGACTACTAAAAAAAATTCTAGAAGCTGAGCTGAAAGCTATGAAAGCTCTTTTAAGTCTTTCACTCACCCTACAGGAAAGATATATGCAAAGGAAATAATTACTTATTTTCAAATATCAGTTAAAACACAATCTTTGTGTTTGCCTATTTATGTTTTTTCTTGTAAAATAACCTTGACTGAACTCTTGCCACACTGCACTAATGAAAATCACTCAGGCTTAATATTTTAAGGTTTCTCATACAATGTGTTGTGCATTTTCCAGTGAACAAGAGAAGAAGTCATGTTCCAGCTATTCCCAAATGCATTTAAATTGTGTCTTTCTCAGTGGTTTTAAGATCACCATCATTAATTGGGGTGATTCATGTGAAGGAAGGAAAGACTCCACTTTGCATTCATATTCTACTTGGAGAGCTTGTATAAATACCTGATACACAGCCAAGATCCTCTCACTCAGGGGAGAAAGTGCCTTTACTTGGTTTAGGAGAGGCCTGAGTGACACAAGGCAAACCAGGATCCTCTTCAGGACATCCCCCCCATAAGAAGAGCGAGGGTAAAAGATCTCCCAGGGAAGAAATCGTTTGGCAGACTGGGAGGAATATTCTCATTTCCCTTGAGGATAGGTGAGGCCCAATCAGGAGGCTGTTAAAACTCACATGCTAATGAACCAGAGATGGAGATAAAGGAGCTCAAGCATTTTCTATGGAGAGTACAGTACTTGACTGAAGACCAATGCAACAAGGGGGTTTTTTTTAATCATAACTGTATCATACAGAATGGTGGGGGAAAATATAACAAAAAAAAAATCCTACTTGCTATGCTAGAAAATGGCAGACACCAATAGAGCAACACCAGCACCAGCCAAAAGCTTTATTCTCCATTTCTTGTGCCTTTGGAAGTTTAGATATCAATTTTGCAGACTGGGGGAAAACCATCTCCCAGCTGCAATAGCCACTAGAGGACTCTGCTGGCCCAGAGATGCTGGCTTGGCTGAGCCCTCATCTCTCTCCACTGAACAAGCTTCAGGAAGGAAGGAAATGGTCCTTTGTATCCATCCCACTACCTCATTTGAGCTCAGGACCTTAAAGCTGGTTGGAAAGATTCCTGACATACAGAGGAAAAACACCCTGATGGTTCACCTCTGTCCTTTGGCTGACAAGGTGCTCTTAGCAAAGATATTCCTGCAGCTCCTGTGGCACAGGAAGATGAGAAGTCAAACAGACAGAGCTGACCTTTACCAGTTCTTATTCTCACACCAGTGCCTTTGATGGAACAGACCTTAGACTACTTCCAATATAAAGCTTCAGGTTAAACTTCACCTGTGCAAACTTTAAAATAGTAGCAGCTCAGAGATGGAGATTTGGTAATTTTTCTCTAACTTAAGACTGGTAAGTAAAACCT
Organism: Hylia prasina; assembly: GCA_013397195.1. Classification (NCBI taxonomy): domain Eukaryota; kingdom Metazoa; phylum Chordata; class Aves; order Passeriformes; family Sylviidae; genus Hylia; species Hylia prasina. The sequence continues at coordinate 455,755 of VYXD01007607.1, forward strand.
ACTAGAGCAGAACCAACAGACAGACAGGTAGATGAACTGTGTGGTCATATGGATCTTGTTTCATCAGGAAAACAAGCTGGAAATATTTATGGTTTAGTGAAAGATACTGCCCCAGCTCACATGCCTGCACCCCTATGGAAAACATCCCAGTGCAGACACTTGCAGAAGAAGCTTCATCTGAGCTTGGTGAGCAAAACTCGATGGATGAAACTGGTTTTGGCAAAACGTTTGGGTTTGTGTTTTTAACAAGAAAAGAATGTATTCCTCCACCACAAGCTGCTGAAGGGCTGCTCAGGATGGGGCTGCAGTTAATTTGGTGCTGTGGTACCGGGGATGGGGAGTGAAAGTGGAGACTGCATCTTGAATGTGACCTTCAGGAAGAACTGCTTTAGTGAACAGAGAGAACAAAAACTGGGCAGCTTTGGAGGAATGACGAATCACTTGAAACAACAAACCACATTGTTGCAGCTTTGAGTTACCTGGCTTAGGGGATAGAGAATAAGTGTTCCACAGAAAGCCAGGCTGAGCCAGATGCTCAGAGCCAGTGCCACAGCCAGGATGTCACATGCTCCCAGTGGGTGATCACTGCAAATCAATCTGACTCAGATCACATGAACCACTGCACTGCCCTCCTCTGCATGGTGACCATTCTTATCTGCAGTAAAGAGCAACCAGGAAACCAGCAGCAATGACTGCAAGAGTGGAGTCACAGGGCACTACTGAGGAGAAACACAGCCTTTCCCCAAATTCCTGAGGTGTGAATTGAACAACCACTGTTCATCTGTATTTTTAGCAGCATAGCCAGAAATCTCATAAGCTCAAAAAAAGCATTAAAGGATTAATTTCTTCACAATAAATTGAAACTTTTAAAAGTAACAAATACTATAGTATGCCACAGAACTTGAATTACAACCTTTTCCTTTAAGTGAAGCTGTAGAACTTTTTCTAAGGAACATTTTTAAATCAAATTATTTCGGTGAAGTGGAAAGAACTTGGTGATAGAGGGTGGGATGTCTCATGTTCTCAACAAACAATTGTGGGGAGACAATTGGCCAAAAGCCAAACAAACCCAACATTAACAACACTACTTCAGTATTTCCTACCAGTCCTGCACAGCATTGAAGGAGTCTTCACTGGTGATATCATACATGAGGACAAAGCCCATGGCTCCTCGGTAGTAGGCTGTAGTGATGGTCCTGTATCTTTCTTGTCCAGCTGTATCCTGCAACAGAAAGGGACATTCAGGCTTTAAGACTTCAGTTTGCAGAAGCAAAAGCTGTAATTAGGACCTGTATCTAAAATAAAGCAACCACTTTTTGTTATTATGCATTTTAAAATTCTCAGTTGCTCCCAACTGAAATGATATCTACTTACATTTTAGCATTAATTAGGCTTTTGCATCAACCGTGATTTGTTAAATGCATTTTGACACATGTACTATTAAAAAAATACCAAAGATGTCAACCCTTTAATTGCTCTTCTCTGCCTCAGCCCCAATGCAATAATAAAATGTTAGCAGAGTTCACTGAAAGCTGACACTTCAAAGCAGAGGCAAAATAACAAGTCCAGGCAGAAAACATTTCCATGTTGCAATTCAGTGTCACGGTCAAGAAAATGTCCTTGATGTAGTTGCTGTGGGTGACTCCTTTCTTACCTCAGGTTAGAGAAAAAAAATTAAAGATTTGATGCAAAAAACCATTATTATAAAAAGTGAATTTAATGTGGAATATCCCAATCACAGAGTCTGAGGTGCACATACTAATATGAGATCTATTAATCCTCTTTTGTTGGTTCATTCTAATTCTGTTTATCCACAGAATTCCTGCAGAGTTCCTCCACCTGCAGTTGTCATTTCTGCATTCAGCTGGGCACCACAAAGGTGAAACTCTGGCATATGCAACAGAAGAATTTTGAAAGACTTCTGACAGGCAGAAAACATATCAACTACCATCTGTTGGATGCCTTTACTTTACCTTTTGCAAGCCTATTTTTAAACTGAGGAATATTTCTACACCAGAACAACAGTCCTACAGCCCAATCTATTTCCTCCAGACCTGCCTTCCAAACCAAGGAGAGAAGTCATGTGCTGATTGTTTCTCTCACTCTGAAGGTGTCTATCTTTTGAACACATTTCATCCTTCTTTTGGCAAATGGCAGTTCTGTGAAACAGCTGCAGGGAGCCAAAAGGCTTTGCCTTCAAAGTGTGTGCTCAGTATGAGGTGTCAACTTATAGTTACTGTGATGGGTTAGTTCTAAAATGGACCATCCTTCAGTCCTCCAAAACTCACAGTAAAGAAAGCATTGCTGCCACTGGTTTAAAATGTGATTAAAGTTCTAAAGAAAAAGACCCTAAAGGACTTAACAACCACGTAACTAGTTGGAAGAATAACATAAATCCACAAAGAGCACTCTTGCAGGAGTAGAGATCAGACACAGCACAACACCACATCCCCAGGAGATGGTGGGGGGAAGCTCAGCTTTAAAATCATCCTGCCCATCATTCCCATAGATGCAGCTTTGTTTTTGCTCCATGCAAGAGACAGAGTTGGCCCTTGCAGAACACACAGCAGCCAGTCTGTGGCTGCCTGTTGTTCTGCACCAGAACATCACAGAGCCTCTCTGTAGGAGGACAGTGCTTGTAAATAAGCTCCCTACAGCTTGCTTTAAAAGCTCTGCTATTGCACCACTGTGAGACTATCCACAGCTGTAACATACTGTGAATTTCCCAGTGGAGAGGCTGTGCAGCAGGAATCTTGCTGTTTCTCCAGCAGTTCTCTGGGAAAATATGTGATTTTTTTCCCTTAAACTTGTGCATTTATTTCAAGACAGGGTAGTCCATTGGCTGATCACAATGAACCATTGCATAGTGGCTGAGGAATTGTTCTGTTCCCTCCTGACAAGAGGTCAGAGGTAGGAATATCAGAATCAGGTGGGCTCCACCCTGCAGCCTGAGTGACCATTTCTTTTCCTGCCAGTGATAAATCCATCACAGAGCACTCTCACATTCACCACATCCCCCCTTAGCTGCTGAACAGCTAAACCAGCCATGACAACTAGATCCTAACTATATTTCTTCAAGCAAGGAAGGTCTCAGCAGTAATAGTATTGTTCTTTTATTCAGAGAGATGATAGTTGCTTTATATTAGCCTGATTTCCTAAAGACATGAGTCTTATTAAAACATCAGTCTCCACATAGGCACTCTTGATCAAATTTGGCTGAGGGAAAATGCGTTCAGATGTTTCTACATGTCACAAAAAGTAGTTGGTGAGGTGAAGAGAGACCTTAAGCATACCTTAGCTGTGAAAAAAGCTGAAGTTCCAAACACCAAAGGATTCACATGAGAGAGGCTTTCTTTGTGCCTCGTTAGGAGAAGGCCCTAAATCACTATTAGTAACTTCAAAGATTCGGCAACCAACAAAACCAAACAAATCCATAGGAAGTCAGGCGTCTCCACCTCTCATGCTCACAGCACTATTGTTTGGTATCTGCATTCACAGGTTCATCTGCCCTCCAAATCTCATCTCCTGTTTCTCATCTGTGTTTAACCAGTGCTCACTCTGGCTTAGGGCGTGAGGCTGTGACTAGGCAGTAAGTGACTGCAAGACACACTGCAAAGTTACATGCAGAATAATTTGGAAAGAAATTAAATTTGACAGTGACTCAGAGCAAGGACTCAGCTCTGGGGACACATATGCAGGCTGTCCTGGGAAGCAGCCTCAAGGGACACACAGGGTGACTTCCAAAATCTGTCCTGATATCCCCCCTCCGTGCCTCAGCCCAGTGAGGAATTGGACTGAAAAAGCCAAATTGTGCTATTGCCTGAAAGCTCTGGAATTTAGCAAATCTGATTTGCTGATTTCAGTATTCTGTCTGTGATCCCCCTGTGTGTGGGGATGGGCCCCAATTTATACATTAGTGAGAGATGGGGCTGCAGGAGGTACAGAACCCCAAGGGATAACATGTGTTTGCTCAGTCATAACCTGTCCTATGTGGGCAGTGCACTTCAATCATTAGAAAGGTAAGTTGCATATCCACTAGGATATACTTGTGTGCCTGTCTTCTCAGGTTATCAGAGGGAGTGTGTGTGAGGGAAATGCATCCTGTATCTCATGGTATATAAAGATTGTTCATACCCTTGCCCTGGCAGCCATGTGCTACAATACAGAGATGTGATTCATCTGAGTCACTGATGGCTTCCTCACTCTGTTTTACTGTACAGGTACAGAGCATGCCATCTCCCCTCACAGCTTTATAGTGGCATTTCTCCAACTGCATCTGAATTGTACTATTACCCTGAAATTACTTTTTTCCTCAGGTTACATTACCTTCTTAGACAGCCATAAACTGGCTTACTTTTCTTGACTCACACCATAAGAGCTTAAGTGCACACACCCTCCCCACACACACAGATGCCTCAGCATAAATAAAGTAAAACAAACTACAAAATCTGAGCTCACTTTCTTTCTTCAGCATTTACAACAATTGTCCTTCCCTCAGTTCAAAACACCACGAGCCTCAGGTAATTAGTCATTTCAGGTTTTAAAGTTCAAGTTGTTTATTTAATAAAGAAAAAACCAACCGACAGAAATTGCTCCCCGCTCTGCCAAGTTGTTTGCAAGATTTCCAGGTAGACCACAAACTCATTAGGAGACAAGTACATGAGGCACAGGCAGGGATCAGCAGAAGGGTGATGTAGCACTAATTAACAGTCCAGCCAAATGCCTGGGTGGAATAGCCTGAGCCCCCAGCATCCAGAAACCTGCTAGGCTGCCCCTGAGGAGGAATCAGAGAGCTTGGCTGTAAGCAGGCACAGGAGGGTCTCTGTGAGGTGTATTTACACCAGTGTGCTACCAGCTCTGTTCTTCTGCAGCTTATATGTGTGCCTGTGCTTTATGCAAACAATTAAAAACACTCACAGGACCATTAGTGGGTAGCTTGAAACAAAAATTTGAAGGTTTTGCATTAATGAGCAATCAAAATTCAGTGTTTATCAGAGAAGAAAAAGACCTAAATGCATTTGCATTGTGTGCAGATGCCCTCTAGTCTCAAGATCCATCACACAAACATTCACAATAGGAGTACAATCAGCTTTTCTTAAATTTACTTGTGTCTCAGCAGAAACTGCAAGGTACTAACACAGAAAACATATCTGGGTTTTTAAATAATGACAGATGCTCTTTGCTGCAGGTCTGAAAACCCACAACCCCTAATTCCAAACCAGCCTTCTTCTAGTGAAGATTCCCAGCCCCAAATTCTTTGTTCCAAATAAAATGTCACTGAAACATCTAATCTGTACTGCATTTAATCCCCTTAGCACCATTTTTCTAGCAGTGTATGTGACAAATAGCCCCTGAAGAAATAAACATTTCATTTTTTAAAGGATTACGGTGTGATTTCCATGTTTTCTGGATTTTTTTAAAGAAGAATAATATGCAAGAATGAGAGTTGCTTATTGTCCAGCTATTGGCAACATCTACAAGCTGCATACACTTGGCATCACCCTTCCTTTAGGCTGCTCAGAGTCAGAACAGAGGCTACATCCTCCCCAAGAACCAGTGCCCACCACAACCTGGGGCTTCCTCAGACCTGGTGAAGGAAAGTCTTCCTCTTCCCTGCTGTTGAATGTCACATTGTGACACCTCCACTGTGGCATTTTGCACCTGGTTTGGTCAGCCTTGGAGACAGGATTGTCCACTCCCCAGCCCTGTGGTTATAGGGGGATGTTTCATTCACACACATACACACATCTCCTTTGCAAAAGTAGACTTTGGAGTGAAAGCCACCAAGCATCAGATACACAAAAGTCACCTTGGGAAAGGGGAAAAAACAACCCACCCACCGGGTACCACAAGAGAGAGGGAGCTTGGGCAGACCAGGATGTGTCATTAATAAGAGAATGTTAACATTAAGCTTAGTGTTTCCTGCTGGCAGCTAGAAATAGGAACAAACAGGCAAGCAGGATGAGTCACTGGTTAAGATGTGGAAAAGATGTGATGTCATGAAAAACCTGTGAAGATTCAATTGCTGCCAGGAGCAAAATAACACCTGGTTCCTTCAGAACTCAGCGCTGATCAAAATGCTCCAGTTCAACAGATCATATTGAGCTTTTTTTTTTCCCCTCTCTTGTTATTGAGTGCTCCCATTACCCAAGAGCCACTGGAACCTACTCAGCCATATTCATCTACCTTGAGAGACATTTCATTTCAGCAACATGCAGGAAAACATTCCTGATGTGAAAAAGATCCAACACAAAACCCCTGCCTTTTTTGCTAAAATGCTCTACCCTTGCTAAATGCTTTTTAAACATTTCCCCATTATGGCTAGCTTCACTTTACTCTTTAGAAGCAGTAAAACCAGCCTTGGATAATTTCAGTACTCATCAGTTACAGGAATTTCCCTTTTCCTATCCTATTTTACTTACCTTGTACAGTAAGTTCTACCACCACCCTGTTCTCTCTAACATTCATGCACTAACTGCTCACAATGGAGAGATGGAAATGTTTTTGCAAGAGACTTTTAATGCATGCAGAGTCTTCAGGAGCTCACCAATCATCAGAGGCCTGTCATGCCCAACACACAGGCTTTTGAAGTTGTTCCCTGTAACTCAGTGGTCAAGTTTCTCTTCAGGTGAGGCCCTGCACTTACTTTTCAAAGTACATGTGTAAAATAAGCTTATGGACAAGCAGGAAAAGCTACTTAGATTTACTTAATGCACCACTAAAATGTTTCTGGTGGTAGGCAAGCCCCCACTCTTTTAACTTTTCTCAGCAACTCCACACCATAGAAGACAAAAAGTGAATCACTGAAAATGCAACAGGGTGCATTTGCTCAGCAGAATGTAATTCCCACACTGGAATCAGGCCAAGGTACTGTGATTGACACTACTGCTCATGACCTGCTAAGCTGCTAAAAATGTTATTTCCATTTTCCCAGGTGCCTTGAGATTGTAGTGAAGATTAGGATCAGTTGCCCTTCCTGATCTATCAGAGGGTAAGGAGGACTGGAACAGGACTGGCTTGCCTATGAACCTTATCTGCTCTTCTCATCTTTTTGTAGGCTGAGTTTTTCTGTTAAAGTATTTAAAAGACAGTGGCTGCAAAGGTGAAATCACATAAAGAGATACACACAAAGATTAAATTCATTGTGCACATTTCTTAAATCTCACAGAATTGAAAACTCTTATTTTTCATTACTTAGAACTAACATGAAGATCAGTCTCATATTGTTGATTGTTTCTGATCCAGCTACCTTGACAGAAAAATAAAGAAATGGCAGTGATAAAAATCTGTAGCATCCACACCACATGCCTACTTCAAATTCCATTTCTTTAGCTACAAATAAACAGCAAACAAAGTTCAAGAGGTATGTGATGCATTTGAAAGCCCATCCACTGTGGGCAAGTGATAAAACCACCACTGATATGATAAAAAAACAAACTCAAAACATCTAAGAGGCTGAGATCTCAGAGTAAGCAGCATTTTGGGCAGTGGATACATTATTATTGTGGAATATGCTGCCAGTTTTGCTAGATCTTTTTAGTTTTCCCACGTATATCCCTTAATTCTGTTAATCAGCCCCTGTAAGAACAGCTGTACAACGCAGAGATGTCTGAGCAGGGTGAGCCACTATAAGCGTTATTAATTAGCTGCTGTTGAGAAGCTGCTAAATCAATCACAGCTGGAGCACTCCAGAAGCAGCACTAACTCCTGAGAATGAGCCAGCGTGGACATCCTAACAGGTCCTGCAGGGCAGGGGATTGATGTGCTGAGCCCAGGGTCACCGCGTGGGTGCTCCCTGCTCACCCGGGAGATGTGCAGCAGCACCAAGGGACATCTCAACACGGCATGTAGGAATCGGCTGCCAAAAGAGCAAGCGCACGGACTCTGAGGAGGAAGCGAAGTTGATCAAATCTGCCTGGCTTCGGTAGCCTGGTTCTCTGATGTCGGGAGGAACGAGGGCCGGGGAAGGGAATTAGCATCGCGGTGCCACGGGGCTCCCTCCCTCTTCGCCTCACGCAGGCGAACGGAGCAAATCCCCGCACCGAGAGCAGCCGAACAAGACCCAGAATAGAGCCAGGCAGACCTGGAGGAGCCCGTTCCTGGGCGATCGAATGTCATGGTAACCAGCGAGGGAGCGGCAGCGCCGGGGGCTCAGCGGAGCCGGCTGGGCGCAGTACCCGGGGATGCTGCCCGGCCCTGGGCAACACCTTCCTTAACTCGTTTACGAAGCAATTATTTCGGTGTTTAGGAGAATCGATGACTTTGTGCTGAAAGACCTGTTGCAAGCCCTAATTGTAAAAAAACCCTAACTTGGTACTCTGCTAGGAGCGTCCCTCCGAGGGCTGGTTCTTATCAAGGGAAGATTTAATCTTATTTAGGAGTGGATTAAGGCTAAATCCGAGCCTCATACTTCACAAGAACCCCCTAGAGATATCATGTCAAGAGGGTCAATTCTAAGATAAAGTGCTCAGAAATTCTGGGAAGCTGTCCATGATATTTTTGAGATTAAAATACCAAAATGAATTACAACCACGTGGCACAGCAAGAACGTGCTCTTTAATTTGAAGGGCAGCAGCAAGACAAAAATAAAATAATCAAGCTTAATTTATATAAACAACAACATGCCCATAGAAAGAGAATATAATATTCTTTTCAGGTCTTTAAAATCCTAATGTGAATTTTTTAAGATTTGGTGGAAATTAAGAGTCGATCAGGCAATTTTTCAATTTATTACCTCCCAAATTAGGAAAAAAGCCCCATGGCTGTATTCAGGTGAGCATTAAACAAAAATATAAAGAAGGTTCTAGCACTCAAGAAGGTAGAATGAAAGCTTAGAGACAACAAAACCCAAGAGCAATCTGAATCACATGAACCAGAAGGTAAATAAAAAGGAAAAGAAAAAAGTACGTATCTTACTTCAGTGGAGTTTGAAATACATTTTCTAAATGCTGGAATTAGCAATAACATAGATTCCTCCTGCTCTCATGTGTTTTTGTTTGACAGAAATGTGCACATACTTTGAAAAGCAATGTAATAAATAGATTTGATATATTGGTGCCATGTTTACATTCACAAGAAATGTAAAAAAAAAATCAAATGGAATTTGAAACTCTCCAAGTAAACCCACATCTCTGCTAAGAATATAAAGAAAGACTTTCAGCTAAAGAACTGCTATTTCAGAGTAGTCCTAAGCATCTTAAAATAGAAGCTTGGAATTGAAGTGCTTTGTCAGCCACAACAGTACACGCATGATGATGCTCAGTAATAGCACAAGACAAAGAAAATAATCTTCTACCATTTACCGTGATGTTTTCTATTATAACCACAGAGATAAGATGTTAAAAGAGAAATTTTGTTGTGCAGCAGCTGCAGGTGACTCCCCAGGCAGTCCAGGAAGCACCTCGGGGCAGAAGTGGTTACAGCTGATGCGTTTATGGGTGTGAGATCCTTTTGAGCACTGTTTTAAGTTTACCCACCCTTGTGGTGATGCTCCTTTCTCTTGGAAATCAGATGCTCCTTTCTCTTTTCCATTTGGAAAGACAGCCATGAGCAAACACTCCTTGACACACATGTGAGATGTTTTGCTGTTTGGTATTTTTACTGTTTTATTTTTACTGACCAACTCATCACCACCTCCCTGCTCTTGCTAAGCCCCCAAGTGCCTCTGGCCAGTGGACAGACACATCAAGGGCCCAAGTGGCTCAAACCTTCCTGATGAAAAGCACATCTTCATATTCACCTTTTCAGAAAGACAGAGGGAAATGACAGCAGATTTCCCAGCTGAAGAAAACGTTTTGTTGGCATTATAAAAAAGCAATATGCTGTTCCATGCCTCCAGGTTCACCTGTCCCCAGCCATGCACGCCAGTGGGGCTTTGGTCAGGCTCCCAAGCACAGCCTGCTGCTTTTACTTAATAGCACCACTCAGTTCAGCCCAGATTTGGGGAAATGCCACTTGGGGATGGATATAAAGTAAGTCCTGAAGAATTGTAAGGTCCTGTCTGCATCCAGTGACCTCAGCAAAGAATCCTGCGTATGCAAAGATCCTGACTTCTCTCAAATGAGACTAAATGTCTAGATAGGAGGAACACAAGACACAGCATTTTCCATGTGATCTGTTTCTCAAAACACAGACCTCAGCCCAAAGAAAGGAGTCTGTAGAAAAAGCTGTTAATAACAACTCCAAACTGTCTTATTTAAAGATAATAAAAATCCTATGAGCAACAGAGACAGCATGAGATTGTATTTGTACAGAACACTAAATGTTTGCAATGCGTTACAGATCAACAAAAATACAGGGGCATCAGTCTTCATTATATTCTAGCAATTTTATATTAATACAGCTTCATAAAATAGGGAAACTGCACAGCATTACCCCAAGCAAGCAAAGGTCTATCAACCAATGTGTAATTGAAGCAATCACACATCAGGCACAATACAAGCACAAGTTCATACATTATGCTGCTTCCTAAACCACCCAGGCCCTCTGCCAGCAGCAAACTGAAATCAGAGTCTCTGGACCCCTGGCTCAGTTCAGCAAAGGGAGCTGGACTCCACTCCATTACCCCGCACTTCTGGAAACACTTCCCAGCTTAGGAATGAATTAGTAGTGTTACTCTGGGAAAAACACACACTGAAATATTTATCAAATGAAAGCAGCCTCCCTAGCAAGCAGTAACCTCTGGGCAGACTGTGCTCTGCTTTCATGCGCAGCTGAGTGATGTGTCTGGAGAAGGTGCAACAAGTTGATATTTGGAGCAACACACATTATTTACTCTGACAGAGATTAAAAATAGGGCACTTAGGACTTGTTTTTGGTCCCACCCCAGCCCAAATCACTTCTGTGTACTGAAAGGGTGCAAAAGCAAGCTTTGGAGCAAAGCATAAGTGAGCAAAATTAGATCTGCCAGTGAACTAAAGACATTTTCACTAAAGGGGACATGACTTCAACAACAGTGTAACTGCTTCAAAACATTATGAAACTACAATTAAATTAATTGCACTTTCTGCCTGCTGCTATTTTGCCTTATTCTGACATCAAAGACTTATAACTCAACACAATTTTGGAGGCTTCAGAGCAGCAGGGGAAGCTTTGGTGCTGGCTGTCTGGAGCTTACCCTGATGCTTTATCCCAAGATTCAGGCAGTGACAGAATCTGCCTGTTCTGCAGAAGAGAGTGATGCCTGGTCCTTCAGGGAACAGTTGCTGTTTCGCTGCTATGCTCATATCACAAACACCACCATCAGAAGAACAGAGTTCAGAGAACAAAATATATCCCCATTTAAAGCACTAATAAAATTAACACAAAGAACTGAAAGGAAAAAACAAGTCTCACTTCCAAGAGGGAGCACCAAGATCTACTTTCTCCATCTATTTTCCCAAGGGAAGTAATTTCCCTTGACCACAGCTTTTCTTTACATCTTCTGAGTCAGCTGAAAAACTATGAAAGCCACAATAATATCCAAAACTGTTTAGATGTGTTCTTTTGCTAGCTCTTCATATGGAGCCTGGAGGGGGAGTAGAAAACTTCATCCCTGTCCTACCAGGACAAACTGAGAGCTCCCATAACTCAACCTCAGCCAGGCTTTTTTAGCAAACTGTGTGGTAACATCAGAGCTCAGCTCTTGCCAACACCTCCAGCTGAGAGAAGGGAATCCTAAAATCTAATCCTCAACAAGGAGGCTTTGCAACAGTTAAAGAGTTCTTTCTGCCAGCCTTCATGATGCTTAGTGACTAAAAATTTCCTGGATTCTAGTTATCCTCATTAAGTAGAGCAAAAGTAAATATGCAGCAAAGTTTCATCCATATTATATATTCTTCCTGGAGTCAAACAGTCAGGCAATAAGTTATTAGATGATAAAGAATAAACACTCTGTTCTAATCTCATAGTGTCCTTCCACATCACTAATGATACATCAGACCACTCTGCATTCATTAGGGCAGTTACATCAACAGGCAGCAAATGTTATATAAAAACTCTTAGGTAAAGAACAGGCAACATGTTTTCCTCCTTTTAATTAGTGAGCAGGCAAGCTGCAGTCTTATCTCCTGAAATGAGTTGTGAACATACCCGACCTCCACACGTGCCCTCTCTTCCACAACAGCCTATTGACACCAGCTGCAGGAGCCACCTTGCCACTTGCTTCAGCACCACGTCCCTGCTCTGCTCTTTAGAAAGGGAAGAGGTGGAATTTTCATGTGGAAAGAAGAAAAACAGCAGGTATTCAAGGTGCACCTGGCAAACAAAAAGGTTTATCTGTGTGCCCATGAAAAAATAATGGGAGGGATGAAACTGGAAATAGACTGGGACTTTTCCAGAGGGAATGGGATCTGTCACTTCAGGGAAGAAAACACCTTGTAACATGTTGTGGTTGAGGAACAAGGGACAAGCTGAAATGAGCCAAGAGAACAGCAAAAAAAGATGATGGGAAGGCTGGCTTGTCATAAACCATTGGGAAAATGAGTTGTATTTGGGTGAGTTAGGTACAACAATCATCCTGGGATGTTATATGGCTTGTTTCAGAAAAGGCAAAACAGGCAGCTTCCTTGGGCAGGGGACAGGTCTCTTCATCTGTGACAGAGATCAGCAGGTCTTCAGGCAGGCTCTCCTTCAAGCTTGAATAACTCTGTAAATTTGCAATTCTCAAGGTACTTAGAAACTGCAGATGATAAAGTGATATTATCCTTGTCACACTCAGTAAGACCAAAGAACTCCAGCTGATCTCACTAGATCTAGGACTTGCAGCCATTTCACTATTTAAATTTTTAAAAGGATGGGAAACACCTCAATTAGTTATTTTGGTAATCATAGACCTCTGCATCTGCTGGTGGCTTGGGGTTTTTTGGTTGTTGGGGTTTTTGCTTGGTTGGTTTTTACATCTTTGTTTATTCTGTCACTTCCAGTGATTTGGCCAAACTCAGCAGCCACAGAATAATGAAGACATCTGGTAAAGCTTAAGGCATTCAAAGACAAAGATGCATTTGGTTCATGCACCCAGGAGACTCAGGTCAGGATTTGATGCTGTGTGACGTGTTTCTACCATGCAGCAGCATCCTCCTCTTGGAGCTTTTCTATTCTGTCAGCTTGTGACATCTGAATGTTGGACAATTTCACAGCAGAAATGGTAATGGTAATGCAGATTTTAGTGCACAGACTGCACTGAGAACTGTAACCACACTCTGGAGAAGCAGAGTTGTGGCCACCTCTACATCCACATGGTTACTAAAAAGCCATTTTGCAGACATACTGAAGATTCCAGGAGGAATTGATGAAAATACAATTAATGAAATATTCTAATGAAAAGAGAAACACAATTACTGGCTTCACATTGTGTCCCAATTAGACTGTGCTTAGGTCAGAATTCTCATGTGCTAATGGGATTGTTAAAACAAAGAAAGTGAATAACTGAAGGAAAAATTCAACTAGGTGGAGTTATAAAAATGCTTTTAATTAGCATTTTTGTTTTGCTGAAGAGATCACAAGGTTTCAAATAGCAGTATATAACATCAGAGAGTTTGCATTGTTGTACTAAAAGGGAAAACAAATTCAGAAAGAATGTGCTGTATTAACTTGATAACTGCCAGGGTAAGCAGTTTTACAATCTTGTAAGAAAGATTAGGATCACAAGTTACCAGGGTACCATTGTTCCTTCATGTTTTCAACACAGAATTGAGTACTTTAACACAGACCTGTATTTTCCCTGCTGCAAACTCATTCATCCTGTTGTGTGGGAAGCTGCAATAAACCAGCACAGGACTTTTCAGAATTTCTTCATTCAAGGAGTCACCAGCTTGTTATTCATAATTCATTATAGCTCCCACAATTTGAAAATGAAATAATTTCTGGGCACAGTTTTCCAATGTAACTTCAGAGAGAGCATCTGATCCAGATTTTGCTCCCAGGTATGTTGCTGTAGGAGTTGAGGTTTTCTGGGTTTGTCTGAGCTCAGCTGAGATTAGCAGCTGATCTTCCATTTCTTCACTTGCCCCACAGTGACAAACCCTGCCAATGAGAGCAGGCTCCTGTCACTCCAGATGGACTGTGCTGCAGGGGCAGCTCAGAAAACAAGGAGAGAAAGCTCATTCCAGGGTGTTAAAGCAGGGGAGTCAAGGGCACAGACCACGACCTTCTAGGAGTCCTGCTGAGTCTTTGTGAGAACACTTCTCTCTTCACTGATCTTTCACTAGCAAGGACTTTCCTCCCAGTAACATAAACACCTCCCCACTTCCATGGATTACTTCTGGCCACTTCCAGTGCCATGGATCTACTACTCCAGCTGTCCCTGCAGAGAAGACCTGAATTTTGGGGCCATGTGAGAGACAGGCATCTATGGACACAGTATGACAAAGCCATTCCAGGACTAGTTAGTGTTCTTCTTAAGGAATGAAGAGTTGATATTGGGGGGC
>VYXD01007607.1:470207-509851 GCA_013397195.1 Hylia prasina
ACCAACCTGGAGGCAGCTATTAATTTATACTGAAATACAGATTGGAGGTATTACATTGAAATACAGATTGTTTTGGCCACAAAGAATTAGGTTTCACACATTCATATGTAGAGTATAGCTCATTTGCCTTTACTGCCCATCTGCTTACCCACCTGAATGAAAACAGGTGTTAACTGATAAGTTAAACCTTCCAAATATCATCTACAAACTACCTCATGGACAGATCAGTGCTGTCATCTGCTACATCCAGGAGGAGATACCACCCTGCTGCTTGACAGGAACAGATTAAATACCAGCAAACCTCTTCCCAATCTTAGCAACTGTGCTCACATCCCATGAATCACTCCTGCAGAACTACAGCAAAAGCAGAAAAGCTAGGTTGTGTCGTTGTGTACCCAAGAAGAACACCACACTTAGCAACAGAGCAACTTCTCATATGTCAGTGGGACTTTCTGCTTCTCAGGGGTGCCATCTCCTCCTCTCACACATCACAGTGCCTAAAGGTGACAGAACTCCAGGGTCCCAAAGCAGCCTCCCTGGCTGGCAGTACTGCCAGCTGTGCTGCCAACAGCACAATAAGCACTGTGATCACCTTGGAGCTGCTCTGGGACAAAGCAACTGCAGCTCTGACATTTGTAGGCTTATCTTGCCTGCGAATTTCTTCTCCCTGAGCAATAGTTTTGTGCCCACACAGAAGTTTTGACCCCACTGCGGAACCTTAGAGCAGGGGGAAAAGCAGAGCTCCCCTCCTCCAACTCAGGTTTAATACAGAAGGCTCTTGTTTACTTTAATAAATCTTATTTATATGGCTCACCTTGGTAGCTGCACACAGGCAAGTGTGATTACTCAAGTCCTGTATGAGAAACGTCATGCAGAGATGGCTGTAAAGCATCTCACTCTTTTTTCCTCTCCTGCAGCAGCTGTGTCTATAGTGATTATTTGCATAAGTCACTCAGATCAGTTCCTATCAATTACTATGTGGTGGATGATCATTGCATGTTCTTATAGCAATAAGATTTTATACCTCCTTGATGAAGTGGGTATTTTTGGCTAGGTGGAAATCACTCTGGGGCTTAGATTATCAATCATGTCTAGAGAAGAGCAGTGGAGCTGGGGAAGGAGCAGAAGTGATGAGGAGCAGTTGAGGGAGCTGGGGGTGTTCAGCCTGGAGAAAAGGAGACTCAGAGAGGACCTTGTCACTCTCCATAACTCCCTGAAAGGAGGTTGTAGCCAGGTGGGAATCAGGCTCTGTTCCCTGGTAAAAAGTGACAGAACAAGGGAAAATGACTTCAAGTTGCACCAGCGGAGGTTCAAATTGGATATTAGGAAATATTTCTTCACTGACAAGTGGTCAGGCACTGGAACAGGCTGTCCACAGAAGTGATGGAGTCACCATCCCAGGGGGTATTTAAAAGACAAGTGGATGTGGCACCTGGGGAAATGGCAGGGCTGGATGAACAGTTGGACTCCATCTTAGAGGTCTTTTCCAACCTAACCAACTCTATGACTCTAAGTCTCCCATAAGGAGAGCAACTGACTTGCTATAACCCAGCTTAATCTACTGACCACTTGGAAAGATTCTTATTTCAAGCCATATTCATAAGGCTAGAACAACCAGCTCCACTGGTCTTAAGTTGTATATTTAGAGTGATGCATGTTTGTTCAGCATTTGCAGGATCCCAATCTACATATGCTGATATGACTTTTTGAGAGTGCAGGAGGAATAAATATATCAAGGAAGGTGTTTCACTTCTTTTCAAAGAACAGCACTTCATACCTTGGTGGGTTTATACCGACACAAAACAATAGCAAGGCTTCCTACCTATAACTGAATGCTCACAAGTAAAAGTATTTAGCCTCAGGTTTGAGATGTTGCATCCAATAATCCACCTTCTCTGAAAATTCTCCCCTATGATATTATGCTTTTTTCTCCCTAAGCAACATGTACACAAACATCTAAACTGAGCAGGCTCCAGTAAATTAAAAACTGACAAACCAATTTCAAGACATTGGTCTGAGCTGGTCTCTTAGACCTCACACATCTCTAGTGAACAACGTCCTTCTGAAAGTTTTTAGATTCACCTCCTGATCTACAGCAGAAATTTTCCTGAAAAATGGCATGAGGATTTTTACAGCTACCAGTATTGCCCATTTCCTGATGCAGAAACCACACCTGTCCTAGCTAGATATATTCAATCAGTCCTAATTTGTACTGACAGAAGAATGTGTTGTCAAGCTGCAATCAGAATAATGCGTCTCCTCCTGTTCACCACAGAGTAACCACTGAGAAAAATTTCAAAATAGACAACATTTTCTCCCCTACTTTTCATGCATATGATACAAACATGTATCAGCTGCGCTAGAAATTGAAACAATCTTTTTGACATGCTGGATTGTTTCTCATTAGCATATCCTCATGTCAGTAATCAAAATCAATCAACTCAAATCAAATTAGTTCTCCATGTGTTCAGTTAAAATGCATACCATATGCTGGCTGAAATGTATACCAAAGCAAGACTGCGCAGCTGTAGGAAGCTTCTTTCTGCAGCTCCATTTCATGGCAATATTAGGACAATTTCCATTAAAACACCAACATTTAGGTATTTTCAACCAGCCTTGTGTAGCTCCAAAGGAGCAATTAACTGACTTGTTGAAATTAGCCACTAGTGATGCATCACAATACCTGCTGCCTCTGTGGGGTCTGATCATGGGTTAAAGGAAGAGCTCAGTCTCTGATCAAACAGGACTTCTGAGAAATCACAATTCACCAGGCATACCCAGAGGCTCAGCTGTGGTACCATTTGCAAGATTTATGTGATGGTATTTCGAGTCATCACTTACTCCACCTAGTTAAACATCTGGCTGCTGTCAAATTGTCAAGGTATGCTGAGCTGGAATACACCTGCTTACAATACCAACTACTTCTTAACATCCCTGGTATTGCAGGAATGCTTAGGAGCCTTCATGGTGAAGCCACCACTGAAAGGTTACCCAGGCTGGCCAAGCACCACCTCCTCCAGCCACTGCTGAATTTCTCTCTGCAGGAGGCTCAGGAGTGAGTGAGCACCAAGGGCTTGCAGGAGCCCCAGTCAGCATCAGGGCTGCCTCCTGCCCACCAGACCACCTACTCTGCATTCCAGGAGGCACTGGGTGGGCAGCCCTTCACAGCCCTGTGTTTGGGTTTTATCCCACAGTTTAGCTGCAGTGAACAATACCAAGTGTAAGAAACACACCCTCAGCATGCTCAGCCTCCTGAGGCGAGAGCTGGACCACCTCTCTTCAGTGCACCCAGTCCTCAGCCTCCCTCCTATGCTCACAAAACCAGCTGTGGTGCACTGTCTGAAGCTGGCTTGTTTTTATATTAAATACATTACAGTTATTTTAACAGCCCTGTCCTATTCTGACTTCAAACAGCAGGAAACCTTTGCTTGCCTCTCCACTCTCCTTACTACAAGCCTCAATTTGTACTTGATGAGATGACTTGTTTTTCTCTCAGCTGATCACTGTCATACACCTAACCAAATGTGTCAAGCAAAGTATTAGAGGGGATTCATAAATGCTAAACCTCTAAGAGGCTCAGGAGTGAGAAACATAATCGAGTGTCACTGCTGGAGGCAGAAGAGTTGTTCAGGAATTCTGATAAACATCAGTTCAGCAGATATTAATTTTTACACTGGTTAATCAGAAACAGGAAGCTTCAGGAAGCAAAAATGCTTCTCTGTCTCTGTGCTCATTCAGCATGGGGTAGAGGAATCACCACGGGGCAAAGAAATCACCATGCCAGCTCAGATTAGCAGCTGAAGTGTTTCAGCAACCTGTCCTGAACCCTACAAACTTCTGATCTAAATAGCAATCAAAAATGGATGTTTCTGCAATAGATACAAAATTGCAGAGAGGTATAATTATGAAAAACTTTACATAAGTAACATAACAGCCGAAATACTTTCCTAACTCAGAAGCCAATGGCCAATAAACCAGGTTGTGGTGGACGACCTTTACAGTACTAAAATATTCCTATAACAGAAACACCAAAACCTCTCTTCCTCCTCCATGCAGAATCAGGCAAATTCCCCAGACGCTTTTTTATCCCCCACAGCCTCTCAATTTAAAACTTTTTCTTAACCCTATAGGTGTAATTTAAAGAACCTCATCCCTCACAGATGAAATTGTACACTGTGACTTCCAGATATCTCTGATCATGTGTGGTCAGAAGCCTTAGAATTCTACTGTCAGCACATTTAATCAGACATGTTATCTCCTGTCTTAGTGGCTGAGAGACTTTCAGCCACATTATTTGTCATCACTGCCTACTTTTTCCTTTCAATGGTGACCAAGGAGTTATGGCAGAAAAAGGGCTGCAAATGGATGGGGTTTGGTCCCCCTTCCAGAAGGAGTCTGTGACTGAAGCCTGAGCCCTGAGACAGGCTCATTCTCATGTCCCCTGGGCTGGAAGCAGCACCAGCCTCTGGGGTTGCCCTTCTTTGTTATTTCTATTCACAGAACAGTGTGCACACTCTCCAAGAGCCAGAACTTCTTCCCCTGCGCTCTCCTCAGCATCAAAGCAAAAGCACATTTTGCACCGAGTACCCAGCTAGACAGTCCCACTTCATTACTTTCCCACTGAGCTCCTGCTGGCTACCTGCAGGTAAATCCAGGCTGTATTTAATCTCCAAATTTGAAGGGATATTTCTTGTTTATTTTCATACTGGCCTTGACTGCAATATTTCATACCCAAGTACCTGCTGTGCCACCAATCTAAAAACTGACTTCCCACAGAAATCTGTCAAAAGTTCTTCCCAGCATCAGGAATGCACCTGAGCACAGCAATACAGATACCTGGTGGAGGCATTCCCTCTGCTGCCCTGATCCAGTTAAGCAGCAATCACATTACCTTGCTCCTTCAATACCTCTGGGCTCACTTCAATTCACTTTGGTCTCTCTGAACGTGGCACTATTGTATCTGCTGCTGTGAGATCCTCTCCAAAAGACAGCTTCATTTGAAAAAGGGCTAAACATCTTTAACTCCTATTTCACCTCTGGAAACATACCTTTGGTCAAAACACATCTAGACTCTGAGTGATCACTGCAGCACTAATAATTAACAATTGGATGCAGGCTTCCAGTGAACCATCTGAATGGAGGTAGGATAAAGCAGTCAACAAGTACATCAGTTATCTGTCAATTCTGAACTGCTGCACTCATTAAAGGTAAAACATGCACACACATAAAAACATTCTGCACTGATGAGCTAACAACAAATAACTTCCCTGTAGTTAAGAAAAGCATCCCTTTCCTTTAGTCATTTCTTGCACTCTTCTCACCACATCTATAGGAACCTTCAATAGCACCATCAAATCAATATGGATATGCAATCTGCATGCATTTAACTTGAAAAACAGTATTACTAACAGCTTTCCACAAGATAAATGTTTCATGTTATCAAAATAATTCATAAGACATATTGATTTTCATGACTCCTTGCTACTTTCAAAATTCTGTTCTCTGCCAGAGACAATCAAGAAAAATCTCTAAATAGGTTCATCACAGACTTCTGTTCATTAGAAAAGCCCATACTTTGCAATGTCACTTTGAAGGAGGAATTCTGCAGAAGTAGGGCTGGAAAACTGAATTATATTACAAGCTGAAAAAGCAGAAAGCATGCTGCCATTCATTTTAGTCACTTTCAAGCAATTTCGTTTGAATCTGCTGAAGGCAAATTTCAGCATAAAGTATGAAAGCTCAAGATCATCTCGTTACTAAGATGGATGCCTGTTAAGTCTTCAGTTGAGACTATCGCCTTCATTTATAAAAACAGAATTTCTCCTGCAACAACAGAATTAGCATAAGTGTGCTTACAGTCCTGCTCACAGGATCTGCCAACCATATCTTCTTTCTTACTTCAATCTGAGATTGACGTCAGCAGCATTCACAACCTTTTGAGAACTCATTCTCCAGTTTCTACTTAATTTGATGTCTCAGAACATTTATATGACTCATAAAATTTGCTGTTTGCAGCCTCAGGGCACAAAGACGGAAAGAAATCCAAAGGGGGAAGAAAAAAAGATTGCATTTAGTGTAGTAAAATAATAGTAAGGAAGAAGAGACAGATAAAATATAGTCAGGTGCTATTTTTGGCAACGGTTGTTTAGTAAAGGAAGCGCAATTTTCTCTGTCATTACTCAATAAAACAAAGAAACACAATTTTCTGTCCCATTCATTACTCAGAGTGAATGAAGAGATCAATCATAAGAGCAAAGTTAAACTTACAGGATCTTGCAGCTACCTGTGGGAGCTGAGTGACTCTGGGACTGCCAAAGCCGAGAACCAAGGCACCAGAACTCCCAAGAGAGGACACTTCTTTACACAGGACACACTCCTGACTCTGGAAGAGAGCTTCTCTGGGGTCAGAAGGCCCTGCTAGAAAATGCTCCAATTCAAATTCAAAGGGCCACCTGTGCTGGGCAGAACTGTAGAACTCAAGAAGAGCTCATTTTTTAGGAGTAGGAAGTAATCACTGATGCCAGTACAGATTTAACTCCTGAAAACTCCTGACCCTTCCTCTGCACACACAGAGGTGCTCCACATCCTCTGGATGAAAGGAAGACCAATTCATTTAGGGAGCTGGATTCCTGATTGCACCTCACAGAGAGACAACTACTGGAGAGATTCCATTCTCTCAGCTGAGGGATTCTAGTTCCAAGCCTGGGTCTTTGCCAAGTCCTTCTCTGTGAAAAAACGAACTATTCCTCTTGTTCTGAAGAGAGAACACTGGTTATATGAATCCCTCAAGCCTTGATACACTGTCAAACTAATACTCTTATTGTTATTAATCAAGAATCTAATAGATGAGATCTTAAAATTAATATACCTTGGGAATCTTTTCATTTAAAAAATGAAGGTCCAATGAGTCATGGCTGCAAAAGTCACTCAGCATCTTCCTTTGAGAGATTATTTTGAACAAGTACTTTATTGAGCAGATAGATTTTAGCAGAACACAGCACTCACCTGTGGCATGAGAGCAATTAAGCCTTTATCAATTTTTAAAAAACATACATAAAATAGGTAAACAAGAAGTGAAAGATCTCCTACTTCTCCTATTTCCTGGTAACAGTCCCTGAGTAGTTAGCAAATCTGATAGTTTGGATTTATTTTCAGCTTCCTTCACAAAAAATATAGTAAGAAAAGAAATCAATGCTACAATTCTTCTTGGCCACATAGGCTGTAGTTTAAAAAAAGAAAAAGGAGAGAAAAGATAAAGAGGGTTATTGCATGGATTCTGCCATTATAACCAACAAAACAAATACCACCTCTTCTCTGCCTTTGTATTAGGTGATAAGGATAAGAAGCAGTTTGGTTTTGTATTAGGTTTTTTGTTGGGTTGTTGGTGGGGGGTTTTTTACAGCCTATTTTTTTAATCATCAAACTGACTGCACTGTCTCTCACAACTATAGGGTAATACAACATTACTTGGAGGATGCATTCTCAGGCAGAATAAAAAGCTGCCATTCCAGGGACTTGAAAACTTTGAAGATTCCAGCTGGACTAAAAGGGATGCACATGTTTGATACTTTCAGGACCAGAATGAATGAACACCTTGCACGCAGTTAATGGAAAATAAAGCTATTCATTTCCTTCTGTTTGAGCACTGGGGGTTTGTAAATGCTAAGGCAGGTGGCCACCTTGCCATCACTTAGCAACATCAGGTTGTGACACACAACTGCTTCCTGGCCTCCCAGCCAGGTGGGCAAGGGAGGATTCCCACAGCCCCTGCTGCAGATGGGAGAACTGACAAATCACTTTGAGCTGACATTGCACAGATGCAAAGGCGCTGCTGTGTCCAACTTTCAGCCAAGTTGAAAGTTCCATGTGTGAGATTCCACGCAAGTTCCACTCACTCAGGTGAAATTTTGTGTTAAAGCAGTAGATATCCTGTAGACCAAGAACACTTCCAGATTTAGGTGAAAGATTATTGAAATCATAGTTTTGCCATGACAATGGTGTATTTTTACTGAATTTGCTCCCTTTAGATTTCTTGCAGTCCCTTGAATACTAAGTAGCTCCTACACATATTTATACCAGAATTCTAGCAAAAAAAGTTGAAGTTATTTCAAACATTTCCAAGACTTTGGAACTATGGCCACAGCTTTGAACATGCTCCTGTGACATGTGCAACTCAGAACAGTAGAAAGTACATCACAGAGGAGAACTACGCAGATTATTCCCTTCCCTTTCCCTAAAATCATTAACCAGTGCAAAGAATTTATTAATCTGACACTTTCAACACCCCAAAAATTCAAGAGGGACTAAGCAATTCTCACAGATTTACCTCACTTAATATCTTTGCAGTAGTCACTCTTCCTGCATGCTATTTTCAAGATGAAGGGCATTCTTCTAAAAGAGATCATTTTAGCTAGGATAAGGCACCTTAAACAGCTATGGATTTGCAGCAGTTGCATAATTATATGACAGTAGTCAGAATGAGCATCAGTACAGAAATACTGCTCATCTGAAGCTCTGAGTTCCCATAATCAGCCAACCCATTCAAGTCCCTTCTGTTCTTTGCTCTCACACTTAGGAAAATAATCTAGGGAAGGGGTTTGGGGAGGAAGGGTGTATAAAAACAGGCTGAAGAGCTTTACCAAATGCATACCCCCTTCTACATCTCAGGAAGCCCAGACACCAACCACCTCCCAGGAAGGCTGGAATCCACCTGGACTTCACACAGACTGACCCTTCTGCAACAGCAATTCTGCCTCTCCAACCCTCCTGGGATTGCTGCTCAGGGCCACTCCTTGCTGCTTGCAAGCCAGTGTTCATAGCACTGTTCTTTGGTGCTGTTTTCCACTGTAATTAATCTATTCATTAAAGCCACTAGGATTTTTCTTTTCATGGTCCTGCTTTGGTTCTACACAAGTTTTGCCCCAGTTTTCACTGCATTCTCTTGCTCCCTTTAGGATACATCAGCACTGCACAGCAGAGCTGTCTCACAGGCCCTCACCTGCCAGAGGCAGGACTCAGAGGTGGAGAGGGCACAGCAGAATCAGCTGAAGCTGTGCTTTAGCTAAGCCAGGCTTGCTGCAAGCCCCACCGTGCTGCACTGAGCACAGCCTACCTTCTTTCAGACAACCCCCCTCACTGTCTCACTACACTGCTCTCACAGTACCAGCCCTCACAGTGCTGGTGGCCCCAGTGAGGGCCAAGAAGGGTAACAGAAGCATAGAAGTTATTATTGTCCATCATTCCACTCTCATACATGAAAGACTTGAAAAATGCATTCCTTAATTACCCTTGCTTGCTGTAAATTTCCAGTGTTATTATTCCATGTAATTAAGTGATGCACCTGTGTGCTTTATCAGAGTATTTCTTCTGCAAAAAGCAAGCAAGAATTCCTCGCTTCTCCCCAGCTCTACTTGCTCACTCTTAGACACAACTCCATGATTTTAAATGTTGTTATGACAGTACTCTGCAAGAACTCACCTCCCTGTGCTTACAAAGGTGGTCTCTAACCTGTCCAAGAGCAAGCTAGGCTGCACAACACAAAGAGAAAATGATGGGAAAAGTGGCATAGCCCTACAGAAATGTGTACAGCATGAGGTTAAACTGCAGAGCAAGAAAGCCATTTTGCACTTGGTGGTAATTCCAATGAAAACACATTTTTTAGCCCTTTAGAGTTAAAAAAAAAAAATCCAAAACACACTTGATGGGAGTTACTCCTCTTTCTTCCCTCAAAAAAGAGACTTACAGTCCTTGGTAAAGGACTTCACCTGGACTTATCAAAGCTGACTCATGCCAGTCTACCACAATTTGGCACTTGGAGCACTTGCTTCCTTTCACAACTGGCAGCCAGCAGAGCAGGATGCAGTTACCATGGCACTGGAACACGCAGCAACTTCACAACTGCCACAGCAGCAGCACTGGCCGAGGGACCCATGGAGGGGAACAGCAGGTGAAGCTTTGAATAAGCACATGCAAAAGCAAAATCAGCAGGAGGGTGAGTGTTGTGCCTCATAAACATCCTATGCACAGGTCCCCTGTATGTTCTGTTTTATTGCTCTGGCTGCAAGGAAAGCAGAGGGACAGTAAAACCTGCCAGCACCAGGAGCATATACACACACACGGGTCCACACACGCCGCCCCCTCTCTCCATGACTTTACCCTCTAGCACTGCTGTGGATGTCTGGATCAGTTTGTCAGAGCAACAAACCAGCCAGAATCTGCCTGAGAAAATACCACCATCGAGCCTTCTTTGAGTAATACACAAAGTTTAATCACTTGAGTCATATATCACTGAAGGTACTTCAGTTAATGAAGCACAGCAGCTCATAACACAGTGTTTATCTGCTGCACTTACACCTGCTCCCCTCAAGTTTCAAACACTCCTGCCACCTCCTGTTTCAGTTTCTAACACAAATTACTAGTGAAGCAGTGAGTATCTGATTAGCACAGAAATGGATGCAAAGCAGAACTGGCAATACTAGAGGAATTTTCAAACAAGATGCAAGTGCACAACAGAAGCACGGGATGCCGTGTGTGAGCTGAGCAGGACACTTGGGACTGGCAGCTCCATTTGGATGGAGGAACATCTTAGCAATGCTGCAAATCCAGACTGTGGCAGAAGCAGAAAAGGATACACTGGGATGCTTAAGGTACATTTTTGGGCTGCAGCAGCCCCTGGCTATAAAATACAAGGTGCTAAGCTGCTATTGGAAAATACATCTCACCCCAAGCAGGATTTATGTTTCCTACTTTATCACTCTCATTAGTGTTTGCTGGGCAGCCAGAACAGCTCACCAGAAATCTGGGTTGAGATCAGTGTCATCTGGTAAACACTGTTCTGCAGACAGGAGAACCTAACCAGCAAACCATAGGCCTCCCAGTTCTCAACACTGCAGGAATGTGCTGCTTTTTTGTCCAGTTTCTGGTACTTCTCGCCAGTGTTTCCTTCTGTCTGCAGAGTACAATGCCTCTAATGCAGCAGAATACAGAAAATCAGTGCTTATCTCTGGGAGTTCAGTTCATGCTGTTAAATGAATCAGGCTGATGTTGAACAGCTGGACAACAGAAAATACATCACAAAATTCATGCTGCTAAATTCCTAGGTAATCCAGTTGTGCTATAGGGTACAATTCCTCACATCTGAAAAACGTTTTGGGGGGCCTGGATTCCCTTTTTTGCTTCTAAAATCAGCCCTTCAAGTACTCAAGTGTTGCATAAACATGACACTGCAGTAGACAACACAATGCATGAAAGTTATAAATGTGAGTAAGCACAGTAGCTATATTTTCTCATCTGACCAAATGTGACACAGTTTAAGTACATGCTCACTTGAGACAAACACTATGAGAACTCATAAATTCCACCCACTGTGTTATCTCATAATGGATCACAGTGCCACCCAGCATATTTAAATATAGAATATACCCAGTCATTATGCAGAAGATAAAATTGTGAAAGAAAATCATAATAAGGGTGATTCTGATGAGACAGGGATAACAGGAAAAGCTTCGAGGCACATGAGTTTAAAACCTCATATAAAATAAAAAAAAAAATCTATTCTGAATGTCTGGTAACAAAGCATTAAATGCAAAATGTTGGGAGGCTGGCAATTCATTTGTCCTCTCAACTGCCTCGCTATATCAAGTCAATAATTTCCCTTAAAATTTCCTCTGCTGGACAAACAGTCAGCATTGGTTCATTTTCTCTAGGAAAGGTCCAAACCTTTGAACTACCAACAGCTCTTTATCAACAAACACACACTCAACACTGCCCCTGGATACAGCCTGGTACCTCTGAACACAATATGTTTCATTTTACTGAATTGTACAAAACAATTCCTCTGGGCCTCCAAGAGCCCAGTAACTCTGCAAAGATGGAGCACAAAGAGAGATACTACACCATCAGTGTACACCTGCAGTGAGAGCAAGTCCAGTATTGTCAGCAGGGATAACTGCACTGGTATCAGAGCTTGGACCAAAGTTGAATGTGGCCTTCACTGTAAAGCAGAGTTATAATGAGATAACAATGAGATTGAGGTGATTAACTATAAACAGAAATAAACCCTCCATGTCAACTGTTTGACTGCAAACACAGCAATGCCCTGCTCAGCAAGCTTAGGATGTTCAGTAATTCAATAATGAGTGGGGTAACTGACCCACTAAGGTCATATTTGTCAAATTTTTATTTCTCTCCTTTGTACCACCCTTGCAGCTGTAATCTTAAAGCCCATTCAGAGTGGCATGCACACCAAGTTCTTCTCCAAGTAGAAGTATTATTGTTTGAGCTATAACCAAGACCTTGGAATTGAATTACTGACACTGTTATTGCATCTCTTCTCCAGTCAAATATTCTGCATTGTATTTTAGCATGAGAAGCAGTGATTTACATCCACTCACCCACAATGATTTTCATTCCTGGGACCCAGTAAGTCCTTAATGCTGCAAATAAAATGTAATCCTTGACTCCCTTACAAGGATCAACGTGTATCATGAATTTCTCCAATTTCGTTCTTCATCTAAACAGCAAATCAGAGGATTTCACAACAACTGTGAGTCTATAAAAGCAGAATCAGGCCCATTAGTGCCTTAGAGACACCCATCACTATCACATCTATACATTTAATTACTGAACCTTACTATCTCTTTTTTTAGAAAAAAGTTTTGTGCAAGCATTCAAGCCTGAAGTCAGTTCCTGCAAGGAACTTAGCAAAACCATGACAGGAAGAGGATGCCTTGGGAATAGATGACTCTCTCATCTGAAATGCATAATTAGCTTTTGGTTAAGTGTGCAATTAACATTAAAATTTACAATCAAATATGATGGTGTTCTAATTTTACCTACAGTAAATGAAAAAAAAAAAAAAAAAAAGAAAAAAGAAAGAAAACACAGTTGGCAGTGTTACTTCCTTGAATCCCTTCCCTAAGAGGCGAGCTGCTCAAGATCATCCTGTCATCCAGGCGTTGCCTGATACAAAAAGCTTTTTAAAACACTGTGTATTTGCCTTCTGGGCAGCTACACAGCAGGGGGGTTATTTTGGTTTACACTTTTCTGTTTTGTAGTGGTAACTGCCTCTCTATATAATTAGCAGTTGTCATATTTCTGTTTTTAAAGATCAGAAAACCCAGAGCAATATTGCTTTGTACCCTCTCCCCAGCTGTGCCTGAGAGCTGTAACACGTTTCAGATATCCACTACAGCTAATCTCACACCCCAACAGGTTTCAGCAGTTAAGCCACAGAGACTTTTTTTTTAATGAAGGAAAAATCTTCATCCTAGCAGTTTAATGCTGATAAACAGCTCCTCAAAAGAAAAACCACACTGCAGTCTAAATACGCTGCCTCTGTCTGAACATGACAGCCTTTCTGCCTTTTAACCTGAAGTTAAATTTAATCTCTGTTGCTTTTTACAAGTTGAAAGTAGCTTCAATTGTAACATCAGCTGCCAAACCCTGTATTTAGTTATGTTTATTATCAATCACATCAATGTTGAGAGTCCCTTGTGTAGGGTGCTGCACACAAGTATAATGAAAATACAATCAAATTCCTCACACAAAGTCCGTGCTGGGTGGTGTGCAAGTGTTTGGGGCTGAACCCTGCCAATGATTTTCTACCAGTTCATTGATGTGACTGTGCAAAGAATTCATGTAATGAACCCAGACTGGGCCAGCACAAAGGGCCAGAGAGGCTGCCCCTCAGCAGCTCCCCTCGATGCCACACTGCTCAGGAGTTCTGCTGTCATTTCCACCACCGGTATTCATCACCATCAAGAGACACAGAAATGCGCAGAAGGGAGAAAAAGAAATCTCACCTTGCTCTTACCTAAAACTGAAATCACTTTTATTCATTCACCCTGCTTCCATCTGGATCTGGACAAAGTGGCCCTCTCTAGCTGCTAGGCAACCTGAACTCTGCATTAAGTATTAACTGTTTGCATTTGCTAAGAATATAATAATGTTACCTTTGAGATATACTGATAATAAAAAACATACCTAGCTGAAAATATAATCATTTTCCTCCAGTAAACAGTAATTAGCAACTCTGGGAATACAAAACTTGGTCAAGAAATGTAGAGAGATATTATAAATTACCTCCTTACAACCCAATCATAAGGAAGATGCTTTATATGAAAGCATTATTACAGATGGCAGTGGAATAAAAAAATCTAATCCAATAATTCCATTTATGTAGATATGTAAATATCTATATAATATATGAATGCATTTATGCAAGTAATATTTTTAATATAGATATTAAATTACTAAGCCTCATCCAACAACAAAATAAATGTTCTCAATAAAGATAATTTATTCTATTAACACAGCACCACCATTCCTAAACAAGACAGAAAATATTTGAAAACATAGTCAACTGGTCTTGCAGTTCTTTAAAGAAAGGGAAAAACAGCCTACAAAACATTATTTCATAGACCCCTCTCTGAACCATTTTACTGTTTCTAGATGCAGCAGCAGTGCTGTCATTCCACCTTAAAAACATCATGAATATCTTTGCTATGTCCCGTTCCTCTCAAGCTAAAGAGCTATTCCTTTCAAGTCTTTTCAAAGCAGATCATTTCCCAGACTGCTTAGTCACAAGCACAACTGATTATTAAAATATCAATTTGGGTGATTGAGGCATTAATGGCAACAAAGCAAAGGCCCACTAATGACCCCAAAATCAAACAGAGGAGCACTCTCTTCTCATGGTTCCATGTGACAGCTTGTCAAATCCTGATTCACTAAATACAGACTTCCTCAAACTCAGCACAAACACAAATGCAAGATCTCTGGCTTTAAAATGCTCATCAACTTCTGCTGGAGAAACAAAACCAGGAGTCAGGCCAGAGAGACATTCACTGACACAGCTGTCAGTCTTTACATGCAGCTGCTCAGCCCTTGGAGCAGCATGAATTTTTCTGAGCTTTAAGACAACACAAGGAACTCTTTGCAGCTGGGTCCTGCACCCAAATTCTGTTCTTCTTTTCAACACAGGCAACAGGCAACGTGAAGAAAGTCCCGCTGATCACGGATCTCTCTGGATCACAGCACAGCAGCAATAACCTCCCTCTCACCTTGAGACTTGCAGAACACAGAACAAGGTTATTTGGCACAGCCCTTGAGCAACTCCAGTCTGCCACAGCTGCACTCACTTCAGAGCTCCACAAGCACCCCTGAACTGAAAAAACCCTGGCTGCACCTCATTTTAGACATCAGAGGTCCCTAGAAGTGCTTTTCTCTGGATATTAGAAAAGTGTTTGAAGTGGTTAAGTGGTTAAGTCAAACACTTGTACCTTCTCCTTCTCATTTAAAACCTTCATTTAAAATCTTCACATTCAACCTGATTCAGATAAGGCTTAATGCCAAGCTCAGGGGGAGCATAATGGAAAATAATGTCAACATAACTGGAAAATTGTAAGTCAGAGTAAAGGGTTCAACGGAGCCACAGAGGCTCACACTCCCAGAATCACAACAGCAGCTGTAAATAATTTTTTAAAGTAATTAGAAGAGGTTGGTATGAATACTCTTTCTTCTTACACAAAGGAACCCACAGTTTTGGTAGGCTAATGAACCCCACTATTGAAATATTCTCTAGCCTGGAGAACACATTGAAATGACAAAAATAATCTCACAACAGGCAGGAGACAAACAAGTTCAAACCCTGTGGTTTTGATAGAGGCACACAGTGTTTTTGTTAAGGTCCTTGAATCATGACTCATATCAGGGATCCATGCAAAAAGAGAGAAGAACAGAACACAAGTTACTCTGGAAACTGTCCAACACTTTAGTGTACCTTTTATTAAAAATAAATGTTAAATCAACAGTGTTGTTGGTAACTCCGATATTACAGGTCCTATGGACAGCACCCTCTGAGGAATCCACCTGACATCTTTTTTCATAAGAAGTTTAAGGTTATTAAAGCCATTTTTGCCCCAAAGCCCTCTAACAGATTTAATTAAGATTGTTGCTTAATTCACTTTAATCACAGTATCTTCGAAAAGAACTCTAATATTTTATGGTGTTTTCTGTCTTGCTTTAACACAACTTCTTAGAAAATTTCATGTTCCAAAACTCAGAAAGACCAACTAAATGGAAATCATCTTCAGTTGCTTATGGGGCCTGAAGTAAAAACATTTTTATTGCCAAAACCCTAAAGTAAATGAATTAGTTTCATATCAGGTGACCTACCTTAGTTTCAATGTCAGGATTTTACAACATGAAAAGCATCTTTTATTAAATAATTTGTTGTACATTGTACCCAGCAACACAGAAATAAAATGAATCAGGTAGTTGTAGTACAAAAAAAAGCACCTCATTTTAGATTCTCACTACTCAAGATCACCACAATAAATAAAAAACCCAGATGTGATTACTGTAATTTTACATTTGAATGCAATTATTAAAGAATTATAAATCAAGTGTATGTAGATCAATTAGAAAATTAAGGTCTTAGATGAGACAAAAATTGGGTAGAAAGGGGCTGCTGAGCAGGTACACGAGTTACAGGAAGATACAAATATCTTATGTAGAGGCCATAAAGTGATAGTTTGAGTGTGTGTAGAGTTCACTCAAACGTAGAGCAGCTGCTCAGACCACATCAGGATCCTCACCAGCTGAGTGAGACAGTAACACAAAGAGAACTCCCTCAGGTTACTGCAGGGACACAAAGGTCCAGACACACAGAACTGACGAACCAAAATCTACGCCAATGCAAAAATCCACTTCCAAACAAGCTATTTTTTTTTTACCATCACACCTTTGCTGGGACTAACATAAAGCATCTTTGAAAATGCTGGCACTTACCCAAATCTGCAGCTTCACCCTCTTGTCATTCCTGTAAACTGTTTTCACCTTGAAGTCGATCCCCACTGTGCTCACGAAGGCCGGAGTGAAGGTGTCGTCGGCGTATCTGAAGAGGAAGGATGTTTTGCCCACACTGCTGTTGCCAATGATCAGGAGCTTGAACATGTAATCAAAATTTTGGTCCGAAGTATCTTTTTGCCTGAATCTGGCATCTGTTACTGAAGCCATCTAAGAAAATGACAAACATGGAAAAAGAACAGATTTAAGAGCAGTTCAGCATTTGTTTTCCTTAACTGTACCATATGTTTAGGTTATCTCTCCACTTTCTAATGTCATAACCACTATATCTGCTGCCTAAAGAGGAGCACGCTTCAAAATCTTCTTTTAAATCTTGCCTTCAAATCTTTACTGTTCACTCATGCTGGTAAGACTTCCAAACCCAAGAAGTACACCTGTTGCACTGCTTTGTGTTTAACAGAATAACAGATGGCTACTGCAGCTTGTTCAAATACTCATGGGGAAACAGCATTCTTTACTCCAGTGGCAGGGTGCCACTTCTGGTGCTCCAATAAACTGCAACCAAGAACTAAAATCTTTGACAGTGCATCCAGCCATGCAATTCATCAAGCAGCCTCCAAGGTAAATAAACCTAAATAATTGCTTTTACTACTTCTATGGAAAATCCGCATTTCTAGTGCATGCACCACCACCATTTTATCCTTACAAAAGTTCCATCCTCAAACTTTACAGAAGAAAAAAAAAAGTCAATGGGAAAAGATGAGAAAATAGGAATTTCAGCTGGAAACTTTGAATCCATCCAATACCTCTGTACTCCTAAGACTGCAATTGGAATAAACAGCACTGTATAAAATGTGAGGGCTCAGTGGGGGTGCAGACAGCATTTGGAATGGATAAATTATCCCTTTTAGATTCAGAAACAAAAAAACAAACAGCAGAATAAGAGTCATTAAGGGCCATGAGCAGCCCTGGCAGCTCAGACATTTGGTGAAGGTGGTAAAACTGACTTTTCATCTCTGATTGTACAGAACACAACTACATAAACCAAATTACGACAGAGGAGGAAAAAGAAACTTTACCTTTTAACAGATACACCACACTTTTAATCTCTCATGCTGTTTGAAACTACCACACATCAAATAAACAAATGTCTTGGCTCCTTATAACCAGTCACAGGCTTGGCAAATTGGAGCAATGACAGCACAGGTCTAATTAGCAGCTACTCATCCAAGCCAGGGCCTAGGCTACTCTGTGCAGAGTCAGAAGGCACTGAGCAATGACAGAAGTCTCTCCTTCACCCAGCATCCACAGAAGTTTCCTCCTCAACTCAAATTCATAGGCACCTTTGGGAATAAAACTCACTCCAATGTCTACTCTCAGCACATGCCCAAACACCTTCCTTCTTAGCAAGTCTCACCTGCACACAGGACTTCACCCATTCACTGAAAAAAACCCAGCAACAATAACACCCCACAAAACCAAACCAAAACAAACAGTTCAAAATTCCCAACTATAAACCAAAATGCTATCTCAGGGCAGTTTAAATAGGGATAATAATTTCACTCAAGTTTCCAACAGAGGGGAAACAAACCGAAAGCAACCCAGTTTAAACTTCAGTACAGTATGCACAACTTTATCTCAGATTAAACATATGCAACTTTCTCACACAGAAAAGGGCTGGTGCAGCAGACATTTTGCTCACAGATTGCATTCACAAGGGCAGTTTCTGAGGAAATTTATCAGTAGCTCAAGAGTGAACAGCTGCACTGAATGCATTAAAATCATCCCACAAGTATTTCTCTGTAGGATACAGCACAATTCTGATACACTCTCTTCTGAACTTCAGCTGCTCTTCAGTCAGACTACAGTCCTTTGCAAGCACTCCAGAGAACACAAGCAAAAGTTTTCTTCTCATTAGTGTATCAGAAAACAGCTCTTCTACCCGTGTGTTGTGGTTCATAGCAGGAATTTCTACAATGAAGAATTTAACATCTGACTAACCTCCATTCAGACACTCAGGCAATGCACTCACTGCTTCCTTATCCTTCGAGATCTCAGCTGCAAAAGCTACGAATCAGGTGATTAGTTGATTTGTACCATCACCACACTGGATGACAGAAAATTCTCTATTTGAGTAATTTGTCTTCTTCATACACATTATCATCTCCACAAATGCCATTGACCAACACTTGTGCACTTGCCAAAGAAGAAAAAAAACAATTAAAATCTCTACTTCTCCATTCCACACACACAGGCTTGAAATAGTGAGAAACCCTAATGACTTGAAGCTTGGTCTTTTAAAGATTCAGAGGCAGACCTTTAACAAAGATGTATTGCACTAATCATACAGGAATCAGTATCTTCTTTCTACCTCTGCCTTCCCAGGACCCATCCACACACTCCAAGCTGATCTTTTAACTGAAACACTGCTGCCTCTATTAACCCTCCTAGATTGCTCTAATCAGAATTGTACCTGGCTACAAATGTGACTTTCAGATCTCAGCTGAAAAAGCAATTACAGAGTGTGGCCAGCTCGAGCAGCTTTGTTAAAAGCACAACACAGAGAATAAGATCAAATGATACTTGCCCAGAATGCAGGGCTGTTGTCATAGAAGCACAACCCTCACTGGCCTCTGTGCTGGCTGAAGATGCTGCAGGTCAGCACCTTGAATCACCAGAGGCAGTCAGAGAACAAAAATTTTAAAGAAAACTCCATCCCCTTGCTTAAATTTGACTTTTCCCTTTCCCCTCCAGTGAATAGAGTGAAACTGAAAGGACTTTCATACTAATTTCTGATTATCCCTCTGATGGCAGATCATTACTGAAGCTGTGCTCCACCAGCAGTTGGGCTGAACGTTCACAGGGCTGCCCCTGAATTTGTGCTTGAATCCCAAAGCCAGGAAACAGCAGACCTTTCTCCTTTGCCTCCTCCCCTCCCTTTCTCTTCCCCACCTGTTGTCTCACTGCTGCTCCAAGCACTCCCTAGTCATGTCAGCCCTGAGGACCCTGCAGAGAGGTGGTTCAGAGAACAGAGAGATACCAGTTCAAAATAAATCCTCCTCCAGCTTCTTCTGTTTTGCAGGGCTGTTTGTAAAGTTGGTTCAGTTCCTGATCCTGCACGGCTGAGGGAGCCAGGCAGAGGGGACAGAGCAGTGGGAAGTGGTGGCAGTTGCTATGCTACTGAGAGAAAGGTCCACAAAATCACATCTCCTGCAGGCCCTCTGCACCTGGAGGAGATTCTGCAGCAGAGGGAAACAGAGACTGCACGCTGAGGTCAGGCAGCTCCTGTCCAAATCACCTGAAGGCTCCCACAGCCATTGCTCCCAGGGGATTGTCCTCCCTCCTTGGTCCAAGGCCATTCAGCTGGCAGTGCAACCCCTGCTTCCTGGACACACAGCCACAGATGCTCTTTTGGGATGGCTCCAAACAGAGCAGCATCTCTGCTGTTTCACACAAACACACAGCCCAAGGAGAGCTCTGTTACAGGAGACCAGGTCCAATACAGCTGGCACACAGAGGGCAAAGGAGAGGCTCGTGACTGTTTCCATTTTGATTGTCTTGGAATAATCCTCAATAAAATACCTATACAGGAAAGGTTTTGCTACAGGACATAAAGCCCATTACACAGGAGAGGGAAAAGTTGCCAATCAGATTGTCCTTGAAAACACTTCAGCATGAGACCTTGCATCATTTAGTTCTTTGCCTGGGTAGCTCTCTTTTTAGAGCTAAGAGCATACTAATATTGACGACCTTTTTTCCCCACGTGCATTAGCAATGGGAGCAAGGTCTCAAACACAGTCACTTCCAACTAGTTTTGTGGGAACAGGCAGTTTTGTAGCTCTGAGATACCTTATTATTTCCCTGTTGAGGAAAAAGCCTGCAGTGTGAGCTCATCTTTTATTAGACAAAGAAACCACATTAGAGCAGGATGCTGCAAATGCTCTAAAGCAATAAAATCTTAATCAGAGCTTATTAGCCACCAAAGAATACACTCCTAGGCCAAGGTGGCTCTCCTGCCTTTAGTTTCTATTTTGGTCTAATGAATTTTAAAAGTAAAAAGCCTGTTGCCCTAAGACACCTCCATGGGAAAGCAGCCTTTGCTGTTTTTAGTGCTCACTGAAATGTGTCACATAGATGGATCCACACAGCTGTGCTCCTCAATTTGTGACCAGCATCGTGGGGAAGACTCAAACTGGTTTCCAGTGCAACACAAAACATTGGTGCTCCTGCTCTTAGGAATCACTGAAAGGAATCATCACTCTGCAACATTTTGTGCCTACAGCCAACTTCAGTAAAAATTTGAAGTGTTGACTAGAAATCAACTGATGTATCTGGCCACTCATTTATTGCCAGGAAGAAAAAGCTAAGGCTGACTTTTAGTGTTGCAAGCCCTTAGGATTTTGGCTACAAAATAATGGAGGGCTGTTCTTTATCCTCTCACAGACAAGAAACAAGAAATCCAATCATTACCTTGGAAGGTTACATGTCTCTTTATTAACAAGCACATGGGTGTGTTCACAGACACGTTGTTTCCACATGCCATTCTCTCTCACAACAGTGTGAGAAAGGAGTCTGAATTTGGGAAAGAGCCTCCTTTTCTGCTGTCAGTCACCTCAGTTAACCATGAAATCTGGTGACACTGAGGCAACATATACTTCAAACTATACCCTAAGACACATTTGCAAATTCAACTTGTTATGAACCTAGGTATTCTCTATATTACAGCTTCTGGGAAGTTCTAGGAATAAAACCATCTTTCAGTATGCTTCATTTTTAAAGCCAAAAATGAAATTTCCTATATTTGTCTTGTGTTATTTACAAGCAATAACAATTTAAATGTGACAGCTTACCTGTTTCATCATCATCCACTAACACACATTTCTTTAATTAGGCAGACGAGAGGATGGCTTGAAACCACTCCTCTGTATTTCTACAGTAACCCATGAGAGGTGCTACTAATGTGCAACATAACTTCTTCTCAAAAGCATTAATACATTAATTTTAAAAAAAAGTGGTTTTTTTCCCCAAAAAGTCTTAGAAAGTGCACCTAAGTTTAAAATATTCTAGTTCACAAATTACACATCTATGTCAATTTTCTATTATAAAAACTCGCTCCTTTATGTGCTCTGTCACTGGAAAATAAATATTGTTTTCTTTTTCAGAAATTAAGTTCAATTTTGAACCAGATTTCTACCAAGCAACAGATTGTTTTTACAGCCAATGTGTGCTGTCTTAAGGATAAAGCTCATAAAGGAAACAAGACAGTGACCTTAGGGATTCTTATAAAAATGCTGGGCTACAAGAAGGATTTATCAGAAGCAGAAAACAGAGTATGAGCAATTAACATATCTGCTAATAAACATTGCAAGCAAGCGATAGTTACCAATTTAGATCTATAATCCATGAGAGTGATGAAGGCTTTGCTGTGAGTATATGAATCAAGAGAGTGGTCACACTGTTGAACCTGCGATGTAGAAGCAAAAGGATAACAATGACTATGATAAAGATGAATAATAAGAATTTTAGGTAAGGGAATAATGGGTAGGCAGGTTAGGCTGGGAACACAGTGCTGTGTAAGGTCTGAGCTTCCTCCACTGAAGGTAAAGAGGAAAGTCCTGTAGTGTACAAAGAGAACAGAAACAGTGCTTCAGTTAGTGACAGATATTAAGATAACAGCAAACACTCGAAGCCATCAGTTTAAAGTTCATTAAAGGGAGATTAGCTTGACTAATCTAAAATTAAAGTTCCAGATAAATCTCACAAGTGGACAGAAAACCTTAGACAGGAATCATTACACATTGCCTGAAGAAAGGCAGCAAAGCAAACGGAACCAAGAAGCAGCTGAAATCCCTCTGTACACACGGGTGTTTTGCACAAAGCCTGGATCAAAGTCTACCATGCTACAAAGACAACTGCAATGGGAGATGGAAACATCTGCAACTTACAGCACATCTACACAAAAATACCTGCCTTAAAGTAATAATTATTCCAGATTTAGAGTACAAAAACTTAACAGAACACAGTTCTCTTTTTCATGGCTAATACAATCTAAAGGCCAAGTTTGTTTCTGGTGCATTTCCTTTCCAGCAAGCCGGGGTACAGCACCATTTGTCATCCTGACTTACATTATCTTGCTTTGTGGAGACTGCCAAAACACCTGGGCACACTTGGACCTTATGTAAATAACAGGCTGCAGCCACCTACTCCGGGCCAGAATTTGGATCAAAGACAAATCCTTTCTCAGAATCCACACAATTGACAATCACCTCACTTGGCAACACGACAGCAGCTTGGTCTTGCTCAAAGTATTGCACATTTTTTGGTATAGGTTACATTTCCTCCTGCTCTCACAGCCCTGCCCTCTGCAACAGCTGCTCCCTGTGACAGCCTCTGGCTCACTCTTCAGTACTGTCCAGAACTTGACTTTGGGGTGTCATCTAAATGTCACTCAATTGACAGATCTAAAACAAAAATAATTCAACTCTCTACACAGAAAGTCCATGTTTATTACCTTAAAAATGTGAGCTTTTCATCTTGAGCGCTTCATCTTTAATAAAATTCATTTATTAATGAGTCCAGAAGTGTTTACAAAAAGATGCTTGTAGTGGATTTGTTCTGGAATTTACGTGCTACAAAGAAGTTCATATACAAAAAAGTATATGCATGACAACTAAAGGATGAAAACCTCTAAGCAATGTCAGTGGTTATTTATTT
Organism: Hylia prasina; assembly: GCA_013397195.1. Taxonomy (NCBI): domain Eukaryota; kingdom Metazoa; phylum Chordata; class Aves; order Passeriformes; family Sylviidae; genus Hylia; species Hylia prasina. The sequence goes on from VYXD01007607.1 coordinate 493,731, forward strand.
CCATTACCCATTTAGATTTGGGAACTCAGGCTTTAAAAACAGTTTTTAAAGGGTTTTTAAGAACTTGCTGGGTGTGGAACACAAGTCAAGAACAAGCAGGTATCACTTTTTTGCCATCTAACTTTACAAATACATTTGGTTCAACTGTTGTTAGAAAGATTTCCCTGAGTCAAACATCAAGCCATGCCTCTCCCATTTCCTGCACAACATTCAACATCCTCAAAGCCAATTTTAGAGCCACAATAAAATTCTCAGGAAGGAGGACTTAGTCCCTTTAATATTACAACAACAAAAAATTAAAGAAATAGAAGTTTCTATTTTTCTACTCTCTTCTATGAGCATTGTTTGCCACTCTCTTACTATCACATGGTTCCATGCCTGTTGGCAAGCACACTACTCCAGAAAATACAGAGAAAATAATGAACAGTAAAAAAATCTCCCCTAGTAAAGGGGAGCTCAGCTCTCTCCCAAAGAATGCAAGGAAGGGGGGATTTTTATCTTCCCTATGCCCTAAAGAGCGGATGCAGAGATTTCTGCAATTCCCTGAATATTCTGTTGAATTTTGGAATCCCAGAGCCAGCCACTTACTAGGGCTACAAAACTGCAAGCTGAGGCTGACCTGAATCCAGCCCTGTCCCAGAGAACAGTGCACACTGACAAGGTTGATGGCTGTTACAAAACTCACCACCTTCAAAGCCCTTCCTTCCTGTGACGAACGCTGCAGCGACGGCCGAGACAACAGAAATCCGGAATTCAGTCCCCTTCCCATCAGAGCTCCAGCCTTGCAGTTCTGCCTCTCTTTCTCAGGAAGGAACTGGCAACAGTGAAGGACTTCCGAGCACCTCACTGCTGCATACGCTGAAGTAGCAGTGACATAAAAGCACCCAGAGCAACATACAAGATGGATCTGTGCCAGCTCTGTTACAAGACCCGTGTGAGTCCCTGCTGATCCTTCCCCAGCAGGAAGGCAGGGCACAGCTACCTTCTGCCCTGGGATACAGCCCTCCATGGAGAAAGTCATGACTGTGCCCTCCCATGGTGGTGGAAGATAAGGGAAGTTTAGGCGTATGATGGCACTCACCCTATCTGGAGCTAGAGTGAGGCCATATTCAGATTCAGGCAAATACCCCTCCACCAATGAGCAGGAGACAGTTACAGATTTTTCTGCATCATTGGGTCTAAAACCTTTAACTTATAGGTAAAAACAAGCTGCTGTCCTCACCAAATCAAGTGACCAGAGACTGGAATTGTCTTGTAGAAACCACCTGCAAACCAGAATCACACAGAGACAGGGCCAGCTCAGGATACCTCTGCAGTGCTGAAGTCTAATTTGCTGCCTTTTATCCTCCTCTTCCAAGCAGAAAATCTGTGATGAATAAGTTAATTCATTTCTCTGTGCTATGATGTTCTCCCATCCTGCAAAGTAAGCCACCTGCTAACTGGGATTACAACAAGCACCCTCACACTTCCCATTTTTTTAATGAGCGAATACTTCCAAACATAAATCTTATTGCTTGTTTCAAATATCAAACACTGCTGCACTAAGCTAAGCACACATTTCCAGAAGCTCACTGAATATGCAGAACCTGAAGCACAAGATACATTTTTACAGCAAAAAGCATACCTGAAAGGACCAGTTCAGGACATTTCTCACCATTAGCCACTGAGAACTGCCTCAAAAAACCCCTACTTCTTCAGCCCAAGCAGTAACAAGGAATAGACATGTACAGCTACAGGGCAGGGCCAAGTGGACACCAGAGCCCTTCCCTGGCACTACAACCAGCAGGATGCAAGACCCTGAACTGTGATGCTGTGACCTGCACATTTTAATCTGGAGCTGCATGAAAACATATGAAAATGAAGGTAGGAAAAAGGATCTCTAAACTACACAGCTAACATAACTACTACACGACAACCTTCATGTTAACAAATACTAAAAACATTGCTTTGCTACACACAAGAACTACTGCAATTAAAACCTAAAGCTGATAGGTCTTCTCACTTTGTCACCTGCAAATATATTGGGTCTGCAAAGAGGGAATCAAGATTTTGTCAAAATTGCAAAGGAAGCTTGATTTTAATTTGGTTTGTCTCTCTTCTGACTTACACTATAAACTGTTCTGATAAAACTGTCCTGAAGGAAATGAAGTCTCAGTAAATGCACATACGATCACCTAAACGATAGCAAACACAAATAACAGGAAATAAAAGCCTTTTAGTTACACACTTCCATACAGCAGTGGATGGATTCAATTTTGTACCATCTATAACCCAATACCAGTGCTCCCATGATCTGAGTACAGTTACAAACACACAGATCAAAATTATTGTCTCAGGACATGATAAAATCCATGTTAAAATTACTTCCCTCCCCCCCCCTTTTTTTTGGACAAATTACACTTAATTTAGCTCAGATCAACCTGATGCACTGCATAAGCACACAACACGTCGTTGCTTCTAAGGAGGAAAGGACAGCGTGGAGACAGAACCTTGGGAGGCAAAAAGCTGGAGCCACTGGTGCCGGTGTCGGCGATACCGCTGCGGTCCCACAGGCTGATGTTACCGCGCACATCAACGACACCGCCGGGCTGCTTGGCAAGAGCGGGGAAAACAGCGGGGAAAACCAACGCGTGGTCCCAGAATGCATGGCAAAAAAAAATACCACATGCGTTTTGTGCAGCATAAACTGTACAAACTGGAGAGTTTATACTTTTTATGAACTAAATTAGAAGACGGATCCGTGTGGCTTTGGCGCGGTGGGCTCGCTGCCCGGGGCTATGAGGGCAGTGTGGGCGCGGGCAAGTCCGCTCCTCCGGCTGTTGGGGCGGGCAGCGGCTCTGCGGGGAGAGCTCGGGCGGGCTGTGCAGTCCGGCAGCAGCGGGTCCCTGCGCTGCCCCGAGCAGCCAGGACGACAGCGAGTGCCGCGTTTCCCGGCAGTGCTCCATCGCCGAGCAGTTGGGTTATTGTCACCTGTTCCCTCTGCCCGGGGCGACGGGAACGGGCGGGTTGCGCACCAGCTGGAGAACAGCCGGGAAGGCCCCGCTCTCCCGTCTCCCGCACCCCGCGATGCTGAGGGTATTTTAGAGATAAGGCAATATTATATCGCTGGGAAATGTTTATTTTAGAGATGGAACTGCTGTTGCCCTCTCGCCCGGCCGCTCCCGAGGGCTGCCCGTTACACCACACCTCGGGGCACGGAGCACCCACCCGGCGCTCACCCGCCGGACACCTCCTCCTTCCCGTCCCGAGGAGCTCGGGGACAGCTCCGACGCCCGGTGCGAGGAGGGCAGGAGGAGTTTGTGGATCCCGGCGGGGACATGAGGCGCGGAACACCGCCAGCCTCCTCCCCGCCACCTTCGAGGGGCAGCAGCCCCGACGGCGCGGGAGGAGCCCCCTCAGAGGGCCCGGGGCTCTTACCTGCGGCGGAGGAGCGGCGGCGCTGAGCCGAGGGCAGCGCGGGAACGGGAGTCGCCTCAGCGCTCCTGGAGCCCCCGCGGGCAGGGAAAACGTCCCGGGGACGACCCGAACTTGACGTTCTTATCGTACTTATCGCACGGGCTGGGATTCTCATCAGTAGCAATGTTAACTCTTAAGCCTAGTGGTGGCCGCTGTGGCATCAGGCACTACATTTCTACTGGTGAGAAGACAAAAATTGAGGCAGTGGCTGCGATCTAAGTCGTTCACATGAAGGAGGTCTGATGAAGAGGTTGTGGTGGATCCTCTTAGCTTTAAAACCCTTTAGACCTGGTCTGTTCCTTTCCAGGAAACCAAAACAGCCTTTAGAGATGATGCCCTAGACAGAATGAACGAAATATTGGGGTTTTAATAACATTAAACATGATGTGTGACATAACTAAGAAAGTGCGTCCCTGAACCAGCAAAGATGGCAGGATTTAATCAAGTGCCTCAGTACAAACACAAGGTCTTGTTGGGCCCCAGGAGAGAGGCTCCTTGTGAGGGGACGCCAGAGCAGGAGGTGCTTAAAGGTACTGGATTTGCAGGGTTTCTGTCTTCAGGCAGCACCTCTGAACTCAAACCCCTATAACTTGGGGGTGCAGATGTCTCTTCACCCTGCTATGTCCTCCAGAGCACTGCTGCTTTCTTCTCAGTCTCATTGTGCCTTTTGTTTGATGTGCAGCACTTTGACTCAGCTTGGACACTGCCCACACAGCGCAGGAATCATTTTGTCTACTTGCAAAAGCTTTTTGCACATCTGGTGATCTTCAGCATCTGATCCTCAGCTCTGATCTTCAGTGGTCTTCAGACTGGCTCATAGGTCAACCAGCCCTTGGAGCAGCTGCAGCTTTATAAAGTTCAGCCACTTTAAAGGAGTCTCACAGTTGATCTACAGCTACATTTTGTCCAGGGCAGTTGACTAGTTACCAGTATCATGAGAATGTAGAAAACCAGGGAGCACAGTAGTACTGTATGACTAGCATATAGCTAAGGTGAGCATTTTAGGAAAAATCACGGGAGAGATGCTGAGCAGCTTAAAGGAATAATTCTCTCTGCAGATCAGAGATGTCATACAGCTTCTCCATTTTTCTCAAGTCAGAGCTATTGCCAGGTGGCCCAGGGGACAATTCCACCCAACATCAGAGTAGTTTTCTACCCTCATCTAGAATGAAAATCTGTATTTGCCATCAAAACACCAATTAAAATTACTGTTATATAAATCAGGCCCCAATTCAAGCCTTAAGCAAAATATCAGCTCTGTGTAGACAACTAGAAATAATCAACAGCATAATAAAATCCCAAGCTCATTACAGCAAGAATTTTGAAGACAGCCTAGCAGGCTTGACACCTAAAAATGTCTTTCTAGCTCCTTGCAATCCTCTTGTTGCTCTGGGATAGCTGATCTCTGCCTTTGCCAAAACCTGACTTCTCATCAACCCAACATGGGTAGAGCTCTTCTCCCAGTCTGCTGACTGATGCTCAGTCTAGAAAACCATTGTGATCCTATAAAGCACCAACACAGAATGCAAGTGGCCATGGACACATGCCTGCAGCTTTGATGCAAAGGACACACCATGGCTGAGGCTCACTTGGGCATCTGGTAGTGATCACCTGATTTGACACCCTGTAACCACAGCTACAAGCACAGAGCCACTGTTCAATCCTAATTTCCAAAGGCTTTTCCAGATTTCATGCCACCCCTGAAATGCCAGTGTTTACCTGTCTTAGTTGGGGATAACCAAAAGCAGGTGTGCATCCAGGTAATCAGGAGACAGGAGAATATGTAGTGATTTCTGCCATCACCTTGTTTAGACATGTTTCTATAATTTATGGAGTGGATGTTTTTTGCTCTCCTAGCGTACTTCCCTTACAGATTTTAATGTTGTATGGTCATGAATTGCTGACAGCACTTCCAGTGGGGGAGGTCTTTGTTATTTTAGATTTATAGACGGGGAAATAAGGAAACAGGAAAGAACTCCCACAAGCACACGGAGGTGGAAGAGCAGATGCTGTGCTTTATCTTGTTTTCTGACATGTGGATCTATCTCACTCTCACAGCAGTCATGAGAGCACATTTATCAAGCACAGCATACATACTCGACTGCTCTCTCAACATTTTTAATTCAAAACATTGCATCCTCACACAGTGCAATTGATCTGAAGAAACAAATTTAATCTTTTCCATAAAGGGAATTGAAAAACATTCATTTATCAATTTATGTATTGATTTATTTATTCTTAAAGCAAGAGCAGCACCAAAACAGTTAAATCATCTGTTGCCCAGGAGAGCCAAGTAAAAACAGGACACCCACAAACAAAATCCTCCTTGTCTGAATAGGCAGCACTCACCCAGGTGCTTCTCCATTTCAGTGAGAAATAAAGAGCATGTAAGGCCCTTGCTGTGTCCCCAGGATGTGTGCAAATTTCATCCCCTTTAACAGGTCTAATGCACCCAAATCCTCACAAATGGCTCTTTGAACACTGTTCATAACATCAGAAATAGCACAATAAAGTGACATCCAAATTTGACTGTGCTGCCAGTGCAGCTTCTTTTATGCACAGCATGTTATGTTGTGACCTGAAGCACTCTCAAAAAGCAGGGAGAACATCTGCAGTTCTCATCAATTAGTATTTCTGCAGCACATCTACCTACTTCATGCTGTGCATGTGCCAAATGGCCCAAAAATGAGTGTATACCAGCAAATAAAGTCAAATCAGCAGCCAGTTACCTACAGCCTTAGCTAAACTCAGTCTACACACTCCTGCCCTTTCAGCCTGCTCCAGCTCCTCCCTTGCCCTGACTTGGAGTGGTAACAATGGGATAATGACCATTTGAGAGGGTGGAAACTCTAGGAAGTTGGCTCCCTTTCACTCCCCACATCACAGCAGAGACATGGGAATGGACGGGGAGATTCCTGTGTTGGCTGGAGGAAAACAGAACACGGGAGCAGCACCCACCCACTTGAGATCCCATGCCCAGGTCATACCCTGCCTGGGCAAGTCCTGCCTGCTCCCCCAGCCTGCCTGCTCCCACATCCTGGCTGCTCCCTGCACTTTTCCTGATGCCTCTGCCCCGTGCTGGGATGAGAGCCAGCATGGGCTGGTGTGTAACAGCCTCTCTCACTGTTCTGAGTCAGCACCTGGAATGCTGTAAGCACAGGTCAGCCAGTCCCTGCTTCCAGCACGGTTGTGAGCAGAGAAGTTTGGGGTCTCTAATTCTTTTTTTTTTTTTTTGTCTCTAATCAAAGGAACTTACTGCAGATTTTGCCATCACAAAACGGTGCCATGACATTTTTCACAGCTTGGAGAGAATCACTCAAGGTTTGGTCCCTGTTCCCACTGCCTGTGACAGTCACAGGGGCTGGCTGGCACTTGCCAGTGAAGATTCCTCCTCCTCGGATGGTGCTGACGTGGTGGCACCGGGCTGGTGCTGCAGTGGCAGGAGTGGTGCTCCCTGGACAATGGCAGGCCTGGGAACTGTGCACAGCCACACCTTACTCTAGACAAACTTTGAGAGGAAAAGCAAACTGAGATTATTTGACTAACTGCTTAACAAATCAGCACCTGTTTCTTCAAGGAGGAAAGTGGGAATGGGTTAATACGCCAAATAGTTTTGACACAAAGTGACTTTTAACATTTAAACAGACCTTCATTATTATTTCCTTGTTCCCTCCGGGCAGCAGACTTCCCTCTCCAGTCAGTGCCAAAGACAACTTACACAGCTGTCTGGAAAGGGGATGCAACATTTTAGAGAAATTTCATCTTTGGCTTTGCTGTCTTTGAAATGAGCGTGGATTTGCAGTGACTTCCCCTTTTCATCCTGCTCTCTGGAGAGAGCTCTGTTCAGAGTAATTCCATCTTTATTGCTTTCTGAATCTCCATCCTCGGGCCTCAAGTTTAGATCCACCTATAGCAATGGCTGTCAAGGGACAGCCCTGGAGTGGTTCTCCTGGCTCAGCAAACCCAAGCAGGCATAATACCAGGTCAGCTGCAAATAAATATCACAGCATAACATAAATGCAAATACCTCTCCTCTTGCCAAAAGTTAAGGGAAGTTTCATCACCTCCAACAATATATTCATATCACCTTGTGTTGATGGGGGTTTAAAAATATTTCACTTCAGAGCTATTCATTACAGGGGCTCTAAGCAAGCTCTGAGTGAATGAAGCTCATTAGCAGTTTGATACAGGCTAGACACGGTGGCAAGCAGACATGCACAGGGACAAAAGTGTGTTTGAAGTAGATGACTCCTGAACTCAGCATGCCAGGATGACAGATGGGACACTCTGGCCATGCAGGCATTTTTGGTTGTTGCAGTTTTGTTCCCTGCTGCTAAACATGGCAAAGGAAAGGTTCCCCGAGTCTCCAGCTGACACTTCCTTAAAGCCTGTCCAGCCTCGGGTGCACAAAGCAACCTCTGCTCCCAGGCAGCCAGATGGGAGCTGCAATCCAGGCACTCCCTAATTAACTTTGGGTTTTTTTTCCTCTGTAGGTTGTTTCTGGAAGAAAGGGAACTGACAGCATGTTTGTTTACATGAGATTGATTCGACCTGGCAGTTCTCTGGGTCTATACGAAGAATTTTGAAGTGTCTTGGAGTTTTTTATCCCCACAGAAGGAGGAGAAGCTGAGAATCCAAGGGGATTTCTAGATGCATCTGGAGAAGTGATCATGTAAATTACTGCAAGCCATACACAGATGGGCAGCACAAGAAAACAAAGCTGATGGGGGCAAACTAATCTGAGGCCCTGGTTACTGAGCAGTGCTGCAGTGTAACATTAACTTCAAACACAGCTACAGGAAACACTGACCTGCAAGCAGCTCCTCTAAGCCCTGGGGACTTGCCCGTGTGCATAAAGTCACACGACACACAAAAAGCAACTGCTAAGTGGATCCCTCTGCACAGAAGAAAATGCCAACCATCTGTACCACCTTATCAAGGTTATAAAGAAGGATGTAAAGAATCTGCAGTAGGAGATAGCAAAAAAAAATGTCCAGGTTTAAAACTAACAGGTAGGAAAGAGGAAAATACTTCAGTGACAGATCAAGAGTAGGTTCACCATGTAATCCAGAGCTTTTACACAAGTTAACCAGTTGTCCCTAGAAATCAAGCTGTGACAGCACATAAATCATATTCTGCTGAGACCCCAGCTAGACATCAAGCAGGCCAGCAAGTGCCAAGCTCCATCCTGCTACAGAGGACAAAAGCATGGTCTAGAAAAAAGCAAATGGAAGAGAGGGCGGGGAAGCTGTACCAGCTCACCATGTCTGAACATACACAGGGTAGAAAGGATTAGAAAGAAAGGAGGCAGCCGAAGAACAAAGGAAAAAGGGTCATGAAATAATTTTTTCCTTCCAAAATACTAAATCTGGAAGGCATGAAGTGCTAAGGACAGGAAATGGGTGAGAGAAAACAGGAAGGAGGATAATTTTGCATCAAGGTGGTCTTAAATGTAAAGGATGAAGCACATTGTCCATACCTGTCACTGAAGGGGGATGTCTGTGGATGAAGAACTTTCTAAAAATTACTTTGGAGGCCAGATTGCTTCAGGCATCAGAGCGTTTTGCTAAGAAAGGGACACTTGATGTACATCCCACAGGCTGCAGCTTCACTGCAGAGATAAGAGCAGGGCACAGCCACTGCAAAACCGTGCATGGAAACCCACAGAGGTGCTCCCTGGTCATTTGCATCAGAGATTCTTTTTTATTTATGATTTCTTGAATCCTATCCCAGATGAACACGCAGAGTCCTCCCCCTGGTGGCAAGTAAAAAAGCCATAGCAATGATTTTTTAGTCATGTCAGCCTAAAGCTCAAAATAAAATGAGAATCAGATAGGAACTTCTTTGATTTGATCAGCTGGTAGAGCTGGGGAAGAAAGGAGTATTTTGCACAACACAAATCCTTTTTTAAGGCTTATACAGATTTACTTTGAGGCTGATATGACTTGAGAGTAGCTGCTGAGTTCAATTCAATTGTTAATTTATTAGACAATTTGCAAGAGAAGCAGAGAATGTAAGCCTGTAGAGTAACTATTAGCAGCTGAGCAGGGTAATTGCAATGTGCAATAATCCCATTAATTTCACTGAGTCCTTGTCTTTTAGCATCCAGTTGAGTTTTGGTGCCTAAAATTCCTTAGACCTAATGCTGCTGAACAATAAAAATGGATTCAGTAGACAGGTTGGGTTTATTGTATAAACAATTTTCCCCACCTAATGTCCTCAGATGGCTCTTCAAAAAGTACCTGTAGAAAATGATCTCCATGTTTGTTATGGGAAGTTATGGCAAGTGTCTTTTGGACAGGAAATTTTGCTTGAGATGACTAATTTGCTGGCTGAGGGGAGAGCAGTAGGTGGTGTTTATTTTGGCTTTACTGTGGCTTTCAACACTGTCTCCCAAAGCATCCCCATAGACAAACTGATGGAGTACAACCTAAATAAATGGGCAGTGAAATGGATGGAAAACTGGCAGAACAGCTGGGTTAAAGGGGGCTCATCATTAGTGGAGCACCCTTGGTTGGCACTTTTTAACAGCTAAGTCTGATCAAGATGCAAATGATGAGGAGAAACACCTAAGTCTGAGGCAGATTATGCAAAGCTGAGGAGAGGAGCTGATATCCAGGTAACAGTGGTGGTGCTGCCACTGAGGACCTCAACAGGCTGGAGAAATGGGCAGAGAGGGTTGTCAGGAGGTTCAAGAAAAGGAAATCCAAAGTCTCACAATTGGAGAGGAACAACCCGTGCATCAGTAGAGTCTGGAAATCTCTTTTGCTGCACGGGAGAATATGGGAATCCAGGTGGAGAACAAGCTGACCATGAGCCAGTAATGCACCCATGTGACAAAGAAGCCCACAGCATGCTGGACTGCATTAGAAAAAGTGTCCCCAGCAGGTCAAAAGGGGTGATTTTACTCCCCTTTGTTCCTCAGTTCCAGTAAATGAACACATTGCCTTCAACAGTGTGGGTAGTGGAAGAACAGCTCAGTTGTAATTGCATGGAAAAACAAATGATGTCTTTTAATTATAAAAAGGAGAAACCTTCAGTTGTGACAGTCAACATTAATAATCACTGCAACACAAACAAAACCAGATCCCTCCGTGTTTAAGAATGTAAAGCTACACCCTTCACCACAAAAAAAACCCCTCTCTGCATGCTTATGTTTAAAAAGGTTTAATTTTTTCACCCTGGTACAAAAATACAGTACAATGTGATGGCAAGGCATTCGCCAAAAACATTCAAATAAAAGGGGAAACCCCGTAAAGCTTCAACATAACCCACCCTCACTTGATGGAACAATCAAAAGGTGAGTGCATAAGGAAAAAGTTAAATTTCTGCCCAAAGACAAATAAAGATGAATCACACAGTTTTACACAAAAATACATTTGCAGAGCTGATAATTCACATGCTACTTGGACATTCATGAAATGTATTTTTCTTGGTATAGTGGCAGAATTCATGGTTTTGGATATCTAGAAAACAACTGGCCCAGGAACATGCCCCAGTGATGGGAATGCCCAGTACAAACTATGGGATCACATAATACCAGTGAGAAAAGAGAGATTCAACCCTGATTAGTGTAAAAATGATGGCTACTTCTAGTTTCTCCCATCACATTGTCCTCAAATGGTGTTTTCCCTACACACCTCCCTTTTAACACCAAATATTAGTGGTTGCTCAAACACACGGAAATGTGTTTGCACATTACCCAGTTGCAAAGAACCACCACAGTGCAAACTGCCAGGCAGAGAAAACACTGCAACTGTTGTGTGTGGGTGTGAACTCCAAACAGGGGTTAACCTAACATTGTTGACAGGGGAATTATGTCCCTTCAGTGCATCTACATTCTTCGTCTGCTTAATCATTTCCTCTTAGTTTTGAAGTGATGAAAAGGTATCATTCAGTGCATTCATTATAGTTCATCTCCCAGGTGCTTTTGTTTGAAAGCATCGCCTGTCAGCTTCTCCTGGGCCTCCTTCATCCCTTGGACAACTGAAAGATTATACAGAGAGATACCAATTATTAATCTCAGGGTGAAAACATCAAGGTGAACTGGTAGTGAAAGTGTTTAAAACAACACTGTTAAAGAATGTAGATGTACAGATTAATCTGTAAGGAAAAAAACCCACAACAGTCTTGCACCCTTTTCCCAACTGTGTGTGGCTGGATCATGCAAAGTCCATGATTTCCCATGCCAGAACTGGAGACAAAATTATGTCCTACAGACTTTTAGTAGGTATGAAGGTGAATCATGATTCTGAATATGGTTCCTGAGGCATTAGAGAATCACTTACACTGTATTTAACCACTCCCAGTTATACTTTACAGTAACATCATTTGTCTCCACTGCCAAAGCTTCGCCTCACTAAAAATGCACTTCAAACAACTTGGCACATACCTTGATCAGCATTGGTATAGAAATACTTGTAGCTGGGGTTTCCTCTCTCATTTATGATTTCTGGATGGACTTTTCCACTGGGGTCTGTGAAATAAGAAATCCAACAGGAAATTTAGATGGAACAGCAAGAACCCAGTGCTGTGAAAGGACACAATGGCTCTGAGTGCCTTACCCATGAAAAGGATTCTGGGAATGTAACCTCCATCAGGACTAAAGGCTTCATCCTTTGGCTCTTCATCATCCTACCACAGCAAGGCAGGAGGAAAGATATTAGCAAGACATCTAACAAAGCACAGTGCCTTTGACAGAAATAAGTTATTGCCTTCAGATTCCTTCTACCCTGAGCAATTTACATCTTGAAAAGATGACAAGGAACTGCAGTATCCTCCACTATCAAAGGAAAAGAAGCTATTTTTACTTAGGTAAGTATCATTTGTGAAAATAGTAACATTTTTTCTAGTCTGTCAATTTGCATTACCCACCCTACTGGTGTAGCAATGTTTGATATGTAGGGAGAGAATGAATATAAATTCTTTTCTTGTGGAAACTGATTCACACAAGGTACAAACTGTTAAAGAGACAACGGCAGGAGAGCCGGGTTAATAAACACAATTAAAATAACCAGACTGGAAAAAAAGTCTTTTTAAAACAATGAGCTCTATCAATCAATCCTGAATGCCTATTCAGGAGTGCAGGATGTACACAAAACAGGATGCAACCAGTTGAGTCAGATTCCAAATGCTTCATTGCTAGGCAGAACACGGATGCAGAGCAGAACGCAGCCTACCTCAAGGTTGACCATAACAAAATTATGGGCAAGTTCAGAGATCTCCTTGGATTCAGCAAACTTTGGCTTTAAAGCTAAAGAAAAAAATAAAATAAGAGGTATGTCAAAACAGTTTCAGGTCAGTATTAAAATCTCCACTTCATCCCTCCCTCTGGCGAGGTGGCACTTTTCAATAAGCAGTGACTAAATGGAATACATGTCTCCAACCATTCCAGCCAGGCTCAGAACAGGAGGTACCTGAAGCAATTCTTGCTTGGCAGCCATGGGCTGAAGCCTGCCCAACAAACATAGGTGGTTATATTTCATCCAGTGCAGCAGAAGCAGAAATCCTGCTGTAAACCACCACTCCCACTCAACTACCTCATCCTTTAAGGCTTAGCCATACATCCAGCCTGTTTGTTTGCTATGGCACTGCCATATTATGCCACTCTCTATCAAACACAATTACCATTAGTTACATTTTGGATGCAAAGTTTACATTTCTCATGGCTACATGATTTCTATACAAAGGTTCATTAGAAATTTCAGCAAGCTCTAGTATTCAAGGCACTAACCTTTGCAAGCTCCACACCAGGACTTGTGGATGATAACCATAAGAGGCAAACCACTAACAAAAAGAAGAAAAAAAAAGTAAAAAAGAAATCTATTACATGTACAGTTTAACAGTCAAGCCTTCCTCAAAGGCTAAATGTAATGGGAAATAAGTCAGATGTAACGAGATTATGCAGTGCTCTAAGATTGTCTTGCAAAAAGTTTTTCCAATCTTAAAATGTGTAATATAATAATTTATTACAGCTGCCAGCCAATAACTGCTTGTGTAGAGACCTTCTCTTATTAGTTTAGATATCTCAGATGCACAACTGGTCATGCTTTTTTTCCCAGATTACTGGAAATGGTTAACGACAGCAGCTGCTTGAGAGATCTCCGGATGGATTTTCACAGCTGCTTAAGGCAATCCAGTGGGTGACAATCTCTCCCCATTCCAGCCCACATCTCAGTCACCTCCTGTGACTAAAGCCCTCCACTGAGCAATCAGCAAACCCAATAACCCAGCAAACCCTTTGGCTGCCTGCATGGCTTCTTACACGTTTGTATTCTGAATCTAATTGTGATGGATGTGTCTGGTACCAGGGCTAAGAAGGGGTCTGTGAGGAACTGCAGCCTAAATAAAGTGCAACACAAAAGGACCAAAGTTATTTTTGCTTTCACTCTTTCCAAATAATTCATTTTACCTTTAGTAGCTATGCTACCCAGAGGTTAAGTTTCCATATAATAATGATAGGGCTTCCAGAACAGTAAGAACAGCCTAAAACTAGGTAAAGGAGAAGAAGGAATCTGGAGAGAACAACCTGTATGGATACTTCTTTCAAGATATGCCAAGCAAAGCAAACTAAGTTTTCTTTGACTGTAAACTCTGCACCATATTAGGGGGTAAAAATAAAGTCAAATTTTCATACACATGAATTATTAACACCTTTGCACACAACAACAGTAATTACTAGCAGAACTGATGTATAAGCTTTTCTTTAGCTGTAAATAGATATGAAAGGAAATGTCTACTTAGCAGTGCCAGTAATAAACTTCAGAACAAGGAAAGGGTGGAAAGGAAGCCATTAACATTTAGAATTGTTCAAACACAAATTTACCATCTATAATTAACCAATATGTCGTCAACTTTGTATCTGCAGTGAAGAGGAAGAACACACATCTCCCCTCTCCCTGATGATGAAAAAACACTTCTTTTATTGTTTCTATAGAGAGTCCAAAATTATTTTGCTTCTTTCTTGAGGAGAGGCTGATTTAAGCCTGGTTTTAAGATTGTTCATACCATCAAGGATCAGTGATTCATGTTGAAAGAGTTCAATTTTCTGGTGGTTGGTACTGCCACACTTTTTAAAGAGAATTTTTGAAACCAGATTTTAAAGGAAAGCGCTCACACCCTTGAAATACCAACTCTTAGTCAGGGAGAACTCACAGAGGTTTGATATAATTGATGAGTTTTCTCAGCTTTGTTCTCTTTGCTTTGACTGGTAAGATAAACTTGTTCACATAAAAACATTTTTGTAGTAATTTCTCAGTTCTGCAGTGCATAAAGCCCCTTAAAAGCTGGTGTGTCAGACAGAGAGACATTAACTGAAGTAACCCTTTCTGCCCCACTTCATTTTGCCCCAGTGAGCACTACACTACATGTAAAATTAAAACCAAAATCCACCATTTATTAGAATGAAGAATGAAGCATCCACCAGAAAGTGAGAAGTTTGCATAAGCTGTACCCAAAAATATTGGAAACTTAGCTACCCATCACAGCCAGTACAGACTGATGAGTTTGACAAAGAACAGACACTGTAATTTTAGCTCACTTTTCCTAAGACAACACTCAAACAATTTGTGTTTTTAAGGGTGTATAATGATGACCTTGAAGAAAAAAGGCACGGCCAAATTATTTCAGTAAAATAGTCCTGCAGGTAAATTAAGACTTTACTCCATTTAAGGCACACATTTTATTATTAGACCTGAAACAGAAAAGTTTGAGTTTGTTAAGCCAGCACCCTTTTGCAGTGCAGAGTTGAAAACCTCTCTTGGGCTCAGTCAGATTTTTTGAAACAGTCACATCCTAAAAATACAGCCGGTTCCAGTTCTGGACTGAAGTCTCTTCTGCAGTTTGACATTATCTGGAGGCAGCTCTGGAAAAGCAGTCTTCTTATTCCAGGCATACACATGCCAATGTGGAGGGAAAACTTTCCCCTACAGTCATCACCTTTTGCACTTTCACGTCACACTATTTGATTACCGGGGTTTGTGTCTCCCCAGGAGACTTCACTTCCTTGGGGATGTACCAGCAGCTCTCCTTTTTGCAAGAGGCGAGCGGGGAGAACACCGGGGTGAGGAATTGCTTCCCCAGAGATCCCCCCCAGCAATGCAGCTGCCTCGGCTGCTGCAGGGACAGGGCCCCCAACTTCTCAGAGGTGCTGCCGCCAAGAGATCCGATCCCCGACAGGCTCTGCAGGCTCTGTGCCTCTGCAGGCACGTTCTTCCCGCTGCGAGTACTTCGGGGCCGGACCACCGCCCCTGCCGGGTGGCAGAGGTGACACCTCACTGGATGCTGCGGCTCAGGTACTGCAGGAACATGCTGGCCAGCTGGGGCAGGTTTTCATCGCTGGGCTGCATCTTGGTGTAGCTGATGAACTGCCTCCGCAGCCGGCTCAGCTCGGCCACGCTCACGGGCCGGCTCAGCACCAGCCCCTCGGCCACGCCGGGGACGCGGATGGTCTCCCCGGGCTGCGCCCCGCTCCTCTGCGCGGCCAGCACGGCGGCCAGCACGTCCTGGGTGACGCGGTCCAGCTGGTGCAGGAAGCCGCAGGACTGCAGCGGCTGCGCGCGGGTGGCGCGGTGCGGCGGCGGCGGGGCGCTCTCGAACAGCGCGGCGCGGATGGCGCCCAGCGGCAGCGGCTCCTCCCCGCGCACCGCGAACAGCGGCCGGTCCCA
>VYXD01007607.1:509962-540948 GCA_013397195.1 Hylia prasina
CCCGGCCCCGCGGAGCGCCCGGGACGGGCCCGGCACGGCCGCACCCGCGCAGCCCCCGGCGCGCTGCTGCTCCCCACGCCAGCACGGCTCCGGCACCGCCACAGCGTCACGCTTAAAACTGCTGCCATCGCAGCAGGGGCTGGAACGGAGGGACCGCGCCCTCGGCCGCAGGGAACTTAAAACCGAGAAGCCCCCAGCATCCCAAGACATTGTTCAGTTTACAGAACTGAAATCGAACGTTTGAAAACTTCCTAGACCACCGCCTCTGGTGCATCGCACTTGATGCATCCCAGATAATTTTGTGTAGTTTTTCGTCTCCTGATTTACGGTCAGACTTAGGGGGAAAAAAAATGTACTTTTTAGGTTTATATTTTCTTTGCTACTAGTAGCTTCTCCCAGCCCTTCAATTCAATAATACTCAAATGCTGCCGAGTTCCTCACCTTGCGGTCAAATCAGCGAGCAGATCTGTGCATCAGCAATGAAGGAGAGAGTGTGGTTCACACCCATCCCATTTCATCCCATCCCTTGCTGCAGGGTCTTTTGGAGCAGGAACACTAATCCTGCCCAAACCAGGGAGCTCAGACCTTCCCATCCCTCCCACCCTCCTCTTTCTCATTTCAAAGCATCCTCTGCTGCATTGCAAAGCAGTGCTACAGTTATAACTGTAAATACTGAAATCATCTACTTTTCTTTCTTTCCCCCACCCAAACGCTAAAGTATCAAGTTATAAAAACTTGTAAGACTTCTGAAATGTACCATCTGGGTTAATTCAGTGTCTGCACTGGAGTGTAGAACTTGCCAGATGGACCAGTTTGAGAGCAGAGCTAAATTAAACAGCAAACCTGGAAGGCACGAGCAATTTCTGCTCATGTCAGCACTGTCAGATCTAGGTTATAACGTTAAAATACAAGTAGAATTTATAAGCATGCCATTCTCCTTCTTGCATTTTAACAAGAAGNTGAGGGTAATGTTATATCTGATTTCTCATCTTATTCTGTAAGACTAGGCTGTCCAAAAAAAAAAGTAGGGAAAAAAAAAAAAAAAAAAAAAAAAAAAAAAAAAAAGCCAAGATGTCATTTTTTCATAGACAGTGTTCTTTTTAGAATTTAAGCTTAGCCCAAACCAGGTTCTGTCAGTTCACTACAGCTTTAAACTTCCAGATTTTTGCTGCAGATGGAAACAAAATACCTCATGCTGAGGCCTCATCCATTCAGGCACAGGGAATTTTAGGGAAGCTCTTAGCACTGCTGAGTTTAAGAGCATTGAGCACCACTTACACTTGCATTTGTGTGTTTGAGAACCATATCTTTCTTTACTGTGATAAATAATTGTTTTCTTGTTTCAAAGACATGCTAGGGCTTCAATCATTTAATTAGACTGCAACGATTAAACCTAGGTAGTGCCTTAGCAAAGCTAACAAAATTCTGTATTTTCTCTTCAATAAGCTATAGGGATCTCAAGAGTCTCCTAAACCACCCTGATTTTTGTTAATAGAAACTTTTTTCTGTGGTTAAATTTAGGGCTGAAATAGAACCTTTGTGAATGCTTCTGAAGACACATTTCTGTATTTAAAACTAACAAACATACCTGGCTGCTGCCTCTTTCTTCCCATCTTCTAGTGTTCTCCAATGAATATGATCTCCAAAACCTGCCAGAGAGAAGGGTTTATTAATCCTGCATAATTTAACATGTCAGCTAACAGAGGAAAGCAGCCCAACCCTTGAGAATATTTTCAACTCGTTTTATATTCTTTTTTTAAAGCCAACTATAGCCCCACTTCTGGAAAGACTTCTGCAAATACAGCCCACACAGTCGTATGAGGAATCCCACTGAAATTAATTAACAAGAACATACCATGCTCATGAATATTTCTATATATGTATGTAAATGACACTAAAATCCCCCAAACAGATATTAAAATTGAAGTGCCTTCTGATTATTCTTCGTTCCTTTTCCATCTGTGAACATTTATTATCTGATGAATGACAAATTAAACATGTCAGCATTTGGCTTCCTAAATCCCACTGAAGGTGAACTAAACTGAAACTTAAAAAGTTCTAGGCCAACATATGATCATTAATTGCTCTAAAGCTATTATGCTAAGTATTCCTGCTGATGATAATATCAGGGAAGAGCAAGAAAGAGCACCATTACACAGATTTCTGAGTGTTACAGTAACTGAACCCAAGCAGGAAATATTTTATCTGGCATCCAGATAACAAGTCTTGTTATGTCAATTGACTTAAAAGTGAGTCAGTGTATGTTTCGGAGCTGCAAAGCAGCGACTGCCAGGGTTGGGTTTTTTTACTAGCCCACACAGCACATGGACAAAAGCCACCTGGAGATCTTAGATGAAGGAGATCCAGGAGCTGTACAAAGAGGAACTCTCTTGGAACACCTCCTCAGAGGTCTTGGTTCCAGTAATTAACAATTACTGTGCTGGGTAATTGAGCCTCAGCTTGCTCCTTTCCATTCCTAAGGGTTTGGATTAGTCAGGAACCCGCTGTGCCCAGGGTGCTGAGGGGAGCAGATTTTGGGAGCTACACAGAGATCAGGAGCCACAGATTGCCCAGTGCTGACACAGGGAACAGTGGATATTGTCTCCAGTAGACAACCATGGCAAAGAAGCTAGAGAAAACCTAAAAGAGCATCAGCAAGTCTTCGGGAGACCTCAGTTCAGCATCCGGGAAGTGAGGGCAGTGGCACAGTGTTTGTGTTACCTGATCTCCTCTGCTGATATGAGCAACTGTGAACATAAGTGATGCAACACATCAAACAGATGAGCCCGCAGCAGGGTGGGGATGCCTCGTCCCTGTGTCCCTGTTCCCTCCCACCCACACAGCAGCTGCTGAGGCAGCCTTGGACACAGGGCGACGTCTGTACGAGTCCAACATCCCAGGGCAAAACCCAGCTGGATTAGCACAAATCACGTTTACCCAGAATATTGACACGTCAGCTATTTCAGTCAAAGACCAAAATGTTAAAACAGGGAAAACCTTCTATTGTTCTAGCTGGGAAACACTTTTCAAAAGCTTTTCTATATTTAAAACAAAGCCCACTTTGTGGTGAGCTTCAGTGTGTTTTTAAAAGCATCGCCCAACACATTACAGAGTATATCTTTTACATGAATGTCATCTGGGGAATTCAAGGGTGAGTGGCTGGCTGGGATCCACACCACAGCTTTGCCGTCATTGATCAAATTGGTTACAACCAGCCTTGAGGAGGAGATTTACCTCTACGGCAAAGCCACCACCTGAGGTGAAGCTCAGGCCCCGGGTGAACCGGGCTATTAGACACGGTAATTAGACAAGGAGCCTGGGCGAGCCAAGAGCGAGGTGAGGAGCGGTCACGAAGGGCAAGGGAAGCCGAGGGCGGAGGGAAGGGCCATTCATCGCCTGCCAGGAGCCCGGCGGAGGCTGGGCAGGCAGGGGGCACTCGGTACCGGCACCGAGGGGCTGCTCCCCCAGGGCTCCGCCGAGCCCCTCAGAAGAGCTTCAGCCAGAACCGAACCGCGACGGCGAGACCCCTCAAAGCCCCCCCGCACTTCCAGACCCCGAAGCTGCGCTCTCTGCCCCCGCCCGGCTCTGCGCGTCCCCCCGCGGGCTGAGGGGACAGGACCCGCCCCGAGTGGGGACAGAAGTTGGGAAAGCCCGAAGAAAGCGTTTGTCTGACCCTTTCCGAGCCCTCCCGCGGCGGAGGCAGCGCAGGCCGCCAGCACCAGGCACAGGCAGAGGAGGGAGGCTGCCGCGGGCTGAGCCTTCATGGTATCGGCGCGAGCAGCGGCGGCACCCGGGTACGGTTCCGGACCTCCGGACAGGACAGGACCCGCTAGACTGGATTTTTTTTTTCCCCGTTTTTTAAAGCCCAGGAAGTGATGTGTGGCGGATGTGGGCGGTGCACCACCCTCACGGCTCGGCCCGGGGGTGCCGGCGGGAACGGTGTTGGGGGCTCGGGATGAGCTCAGCTCCTTACAGGGAGCCGGGACCCCCGGCGCAGGGGTCATCGCACCGGGGCCCCAGAGCCCTGATTACTCCCCATGGGCAGACCCCAGCGTTATCCCGACGGGAGCAGGCAGCGGTGGGGGGGGTTGGTTCCGGATTTATTTTCACCTTCCCAAATAAACTCTTTTGTCGCGTTGCTCTCCGGAGTTGCCCAGCTGCCGGGAAGGCAAAACCGACCGCAAGCGCAGCGTGTTAGGGAGGGTTCACTAAGGGAGACAGAACGAGTGGTGACGCGTTTGGAAGCGCCGCGTCCCGGGTTTGGGTCACAGGGCGCCGCTCCCTGCCCTGGGGGCCCGGCGTCTGCTGCTCCCTGGAGACTACAACTCCCAGGAGCCCTTGCGCGCCCTACCCCTATGTAAATGAGTGGGCGGGTCCGCCAATCGCCTGGCGGGTTGGCGCCGTCACGTGGCGTGGCGCTTCCTTTCTCTGTGCGCCTCTCTTTCCTTCCTCGGCCGCCATCTTGTTCTCGCCGCGTGTTGGCAGCGGGGGCTCCGCCGCGCTCAGGTGAGGGGGCCTGCTGTTCCCGTGTCCCGGTGTCTCCGTGTCCTGGTATCGCCGCGTCCCCGCCGGCCTGAGGCGGGCGGGGAGCCGCGGTAGCTCGATCCTATCCCCTTGGGCCGTACTGGGCCGTTCCCCGAGGAGAGGCCGAGCAAGCGACCCCCTTGTGCGGGGGCTGCCCTGGCTGGCGGGGCCGCGGCTTTCCCGTGGGACCGCGCTTACACGGGCCTTGAGGGATGAGCCGTGTTCTCCTCCCGCTCCCCGTGCTCTGGGGCTGCCCTGCGAGCCACCCTGAGCCCCTTCTCCCGCCGCCCCGCGGGGTCCCTCCGTGCGCCGATCCCTGCCCCGCTCCCGCTCTTCTCCGGTCGTTCCCGGCACAAAGCGGAGACTTCCCCGTCATTCCGGGGATCACTGATGACACTCGCTGGGGCAGAGCGGCGAAACGCATTCCTTTTGATGGAAGGCGTGAGGCGTTTTTTCACCCATTGTGGATTTTCAGGGGTTTCAGCATTTAAAGGTCCCCCCGATCCATGGGAGAAGCACTGGACTAACTTCCCAGTCACTATTGGATGAAGAGTTACCAGAAGTTGGTGTAGCATATATGTGGCAAACTTCACAGAGTTTGGATCTCATTTATTAGTCATAAGTATCATAGATTCATTATATGAATACTATTCCAGTTAGTTTAATGATGAATCTGTCCCTGGGCCCTCGCAAAGATAAGGGTGTTTTTCCAGACGCAGTTGTGGTGTATGTGCTGGTTCGGGTCTGGTTGGAGTCAGTAATTCAGTTAAATACTTCCAGCAGTAAACTGGCATCCTGGAAATGAGTACCTCGGACTGATGCAGAATGAAATGTCCCGTCGAGTTGCCTCATCGTGGCACAGACACTTTACCTAAATGCAGGTCCTTGTACTGCAGGACCATTGTAGATTGCTTATAGGTGGTGTGGCTTTAAAGCTCTTTTTACGTGTGTTTGTTTGACACACTGCTTTGGGTGATGTCCTAGAAGTTTGAAAAACCCACTGCAATTGTAAGAGCATTCTTAAAATGGTCTGTAACTTTTTTTTTGTTACTGTTTTGATTAAGTTGAACTTGTTCTTGCTCTTCAGACCTAGCACTATGAACCAAGAAAAACTGGCCAAGCTTCAAGCGCAGGTCCGAATAGGAGGAAAGGTAAGAAAACCACCAGAGATGCTTTTGAAAACGTAGGCTGAAGCTCACAGAAAAGGAAGAAAACAATTAGTCTCAGGCTTGACCAATCGAGGTTTTGTGTGATCTGACCTACAGTGCAGCTACCTGAAATGCAAGTTTCTTTCAGTTCACAGCTGCTGGATGAGCAGTTTCCAGTGTGCAAGCATTGTTTTAATTCAATGACTTGTTGTGACCTGTGAAAGCTCCAGCTAAGCTCACCTGTTGGGTGTTCCAGTTCTGCCTTTCTGGTCTCCCTGTTGGGGATTTTCTTCTTTGTGCCTGTTTCAGGCACTGGCTGTGCACTGAGCTGTTTCTTTTCTCTGAGCTAGTTATTATGACCAATAAAAGGGCATGTAGTTTGTTCAGTGTGGGTGCTCATCCTCTGTCCTAGGGATGATTGTACAAAAGTTTGCAAAGCGGGAATTCCAAAATTGCTGTCTGTGGAACACTCTGAAAGTGTTAATGACTTGGTTGCCAAAGTGGGACCATTTAAATCACTGTATGTGTGCTTTGTTTTGGAAAAAATATCTTGGGGAAACTTTGTTATGTATTGGTTAATATTAAGTAGTGTTTTGTAGTCTGGTTTAGTGCAAGGGGAAATATTCTGCCGTTTGGTATTTCTTTGGTCTTTTATGCTTAAGAAAAAACTTAAAATTGGGAATGATGGCCAAAGCTGTAGGTAAAGGGAAATAAGTTGAGAACCGTTTTTGTCTACAGAAATGTCTCAAAACTTGAAAGATGTTGCTCAGACTGTGCCCTGACTTTTGCAATTAGTGTTGAGAGATTTTGAGCAGAGCTGACTGTTGTCTCTTGATTCTTCCCAGGGAACAGCTCGCAGAAAGAAGAAGGTGGTGCACAGAACAGCTACAGCTGATGACAAAAAACTTCAGAGTTCCCTCAAAAAACTGGCAGTAAATAACATTGCTGGCATTGAAGAGGTATAGTGAAAAAATGTTTCCTGTTTAAAATTAAATTCATTCTATTGTTTTGGTTGTGGTGTGGTGGGGTTTGCTTTTGGTTTTGCCAACAGTTCTATCTTCAAAGCAAAACCATAGTGATCTGGTTATTGAGAGGTGAAGTTGTTTGATGTATTGTTGTCTCACTGGCATGAATATGTATGTACCTGGAAAAGGAAAGGTGAAGGTTATGCTGGTCAGGAAGTGTGTGGTGGAGGTAGTAAGCTCTGTGCTCTGTGTGTGTGTGTCTTGCATTCACTGCAGAACAAAACTTCTCTTCATTCTTGACTTTTGTGAATTTGATTACCTGCTCTAAAGAGAAGAGCAGTAAATGTACATGGACTGTGCAGGCACATCTAGAGCAAGTGTGGTGCAGAATATGAAGGAAAGTTTAGAAACATCTTGAGTCTGTATTATCAAAATTAGGACCTTTTATTACACAAAAATTGCTGGAACTGTTTGCAGGGGTTACAGGAGATGTTTTTTAAAACACTGCAGAAACTCTACAGAAGCAGCTTCTGTGGCAATGTAAGTGGGAATGTGAAGGTTTCAGATATTCCTTGAATACCTCTAATTTACATATATTAATAGAACATGCTTTCCATACCAGTGTAGAGAGTGACCCTCATACATGGGAGGAGCACGAGATTCCTCCATCATGAGCTCAGTGTGGCTGTAGTTCTTGCACTACTTGGGTAAAGAAGTGCAGTATTTAGTCTGTGATTAATTAATTGAAGCAGGATTGCAGGGTGCATGCAGAAGTCATTAAGTGCATTCCTGCTTTCCAAAGGCAAATGCAGATTCAGTGTGGTGTTCCTGTAAATTTTCAGACCTCTGTCACAGAAACAGTTCAGTTTGTCTGTTTTCTTAAGCTTAATACAAATATGCAGAGCTATATGAACTAAAGAAAGACGTAGTTCTTCTTAGTATGTATTCAGTTTTTTTTCTGCACAGAGCACAGGATCTTTATTCAGACACAGTTATTAAGGATTTTAAATATCTCAACGTGTAGGAAGATGATGCAAAATGTTTCTACCTTGATTGCAAGTGACATAATTGTGGAATGTTTTATTCAAGTGAACGCAGGTTGACCTTGGTAAGCTTCATGCAGATGGAAGAGTAGTGTTGAGTCAAGCATGAGTAACACATTCGTGTCATTTTGAAAAAGGCTTTTAAGTAACAGGATGACTGTGCTTGGAGCCTTTACCATTTCCCCATGAGCAAAGGACAGGACATTGCTTAGTTTTGCAAGAAAGCAACACACCTGGGTTTCCTGTTCAAAACGTATTTGGAACTCTGCTGCTGTAGGAGGATTGAGAACTTAGATGTTTCTGTTTTTTAAATCTCGTTTTTAGTTCTGAATCCCTCTCTCCTCCCTGTAACTTAAAAACATTGCTTAATAGTTTTTTCACATAAATTTAATACCGCTGTTGTGTTGGATGGGTAGAACTCTCTTCCTACAGTCAGACAGAATTATTTTTCACATAATAGTTTAGCCATGCCCAGAAGAAAAAGCTTTGCAACTTTCTGAAGTTGAAAACAGCAACCCTGGCTGTAAAATGGAATTCTTGATGATTCAGAAGGCAAGGGAAGAGGAAGAGAGCAGGATCACTGTGTGGTGTCCTTAGTCTTAAGAGCCCTTGTGGAATTTTTGGGAAGGTATTGGAAGTCTGTTCTAGTGCAGTTGGTACATGGTTCCCAAGGCTGTGTGTGCATCCCTGCCTTAAGCCAGTGTGAGTCCTGTGCCCTTCCAGCTGGGCAGAAGCAGCAAAGTTTTCCTGGTAGGTGACACAGGTACCTGTGAAAGGCTTAACCTGATGTGGCAACGTGCTGCCGTTGGAGCTTTGAATTTAGGTGGTGTTAATTCCAGGTGCTTTTATCATGGTTATATTATCCTTTAGCAGGAGTGCTAGTCCTGTAATTTTTAATATTTCAAATCTAGATTCTAGTTATTATCCTTGTGTAACAAGATGCTGCAACACTTTGGTAAATGTTATTAATGTATTTAAACAGGTGAACATGATCAAAGACGATGGAACAGTTATTCACTTCAACAACCCCAAGGTTCAAGCTTCCCTCTCTGCCAACACTTTTGCAATTACTGGTCATGCAGAGGCTAAACCGATCACAGAAATGCTTCCAGGCATCTTAAGCCAGCTTGGTGCTGACAGCTTAACAAGTCTCAGGAAGTTAGCTGAACAATTCCCAAGACAAGGTAGGTCTTTCTGGAATCTTTCACAGCTGACTTAAAGGACTTAGGAAGTACTCAAAGTTTTAACCCAAATTTAACAACAGCACCTGACTTAAAAAGTCATTTGTGTGTGTGTGTGGTTTTATTTATTTGCCACTGTTGTGGAAGTAGAGGGTGGGGGAAGAACTTTACCTTTGTTGATTCAAGATTACATAGGCAGGCCCTGATTTAAAAGAAACAGGTGTGTTTGGCTTGCTGTGATAGCAGGTGTTCAGCTGTGGATGACAATGCTTAGGGGAAAGCAAGTTCTTTTTGTCAGGGAATCTGTTCTGAGTTTTTTGTTTATACAAAACATATTTTTATAGCAGTAAGAGAAGAAGAAGTATGTTCTTCTGCTCTACAATTTGCTTTGGAATTCAACCAAGACTTCAAAAAACTAGTTAAAAATCAAAGTTCAAATAGAAAACTAAAAAAACCAAATCACAAGTTACGCATGTGATTCATTATTTTCTATTAATTTAAAAACCTTGAGAGCATGGATGGAGGGGTGTATGTGGTATAACTATTACTGTACTTTTACAGTTAAAAAAAGAAGATTAGGTACAGTTCCAGTTTAGACTGTTATGACCATTAGGTTGACTGTAGTTGGATGTGTTGCAGTTGTCTGTGTTTGGAAGGAAAATATACATCAACTGTTCTGATGTTTTCAACAGATAGTTATTCCTTTTAAATCAGTTTTAATTTCTCCAACAGTCGTGTTCAGAGTTTAAGTGAAAGTAAAGGGTTTGTTTTTCTTCAAAAGTAATGTGCAAGATTTAAAACCTTTAAAATTTAGAGAGATTGATCATCATAAGCATATTTGAATCATATGATATGTTGGTCACTGGTGGGGGCCATATTACTGTTGCATTGAAACTCGTGACTTCACTGAGAGGATTGAGTCATGCTGGGGGTTCTCTGTATCATTTGATCTTTGCAAACTCTTTACCAATACTCCTTAACATCTGAAAATGGCTCTGCTAATGCTTTGCTGTCAGAATGTCCCCAAGGACACCTTCTGGTCCTGCTGGTAACTCTCAGGGCCTGGTCATTTGTGTGTTTGTCTCTGTTGGGGATTGGGGAAATGCTTGCTTTTTTCATATGTATGGTTTTTTATTTTGTTGTGTGAGTGTCCCTGATTCTTCTGCATGAGAACTCAGCACCAAATTTCTTTTTATAGTGTTGGATAGTAAAGCACCAAAATCTGAAGATATTGATGAAGAAGATGATGACGTCCCAGGTAGGCACATACACACTTTTGTCCACTCAGTATTTATATATTTTGATTAATTAATTTAAAGATGCAGCTTTTGATGTGATTATACTCGTTGCTTGCTAGGGGAGGCTTCTTATATACAACAGCATTAAAACACTTGGGATTCCAGCTTTTGAAAAAGGGATTTTACCTGGTGCAACTAGCTTAATTATTGAGTGAAACTAGGTTAAAATAGTTTCAGTGAGGTCAAACGGGTATCTAAATATCCAAACAGGGGTTCAGGACTTCAAAGTGACATAATTGGCAGTTATCAGGTTGTTTTTATATCAGGGTTTGGAGGGGAATTTTTATTTCTGTAGCAGAAGAGAAAAGGCTTATGTCAGTGTCTGAAAGTAAATACAAGTTCTTTATTTGTCAGTGAGTAACTATTTTATCAATAACCACATTCCACTGTATCCTTCAGGATGGTGTGTTAGCTAAAACAACACACATGTGGACCAGAGATTCAATTCCTCGTGCCTTGGCAGTGGTTTATTTCTTTGTGACCTTGCATAAAATTCAATTCTCTAAAATGCCAGGCATTTGAGGAATGCTGATGCTCAAAATTCATCTGCAACTAGTAGAACACCTTTGAAAATCAGCTCTTAGTCACTCAATGTTAGAATTTTCACTGTTGGAGTGTTTCTGCAGTTCTAGTTCTTTGTGATGTTTAAACAAACAATATTTTTCTAAAGCCCTTTGAAATTTGTCCATTAAAAAATGGTTTCCCTAAGTGTAATTAAGTACTACTTAACTTTTCCTGTAATTATATGCATTTTCATTACTAAGGTAATCTTACTAGGCATTACTGTATTAAATATCTTCATCTTTTTCAGATCTCGTAGAAAATTTTGATGAAGCATCAAAGAATGAAGCTAACTAAAACATAAATAGTTCTGGAAGCTGGCATGGACTAGATTTAAGAAATCAGCTATGTGGTTCCAAAGTTTTAAAGAAACAGAGAACATCATCTGTTAATAGTTCAGTAATATAAATATTTTGTATTTTTATGATGCTGTTTGTTCAGCATTTTCTGTCAGTTGATTTTTGCATTTTGCACTTACTCCCAGGATCTACTCTTTTGGTCAAAAAGAAATGTCAGTGCAGTTTGAGGGGTGTGTGTATGTGTGTGGGTGTAAGTATAGTGGAGAACAAATTGGAGAACACGTATTTAACCATTTACCCTTTTCCTTTGGAAGTAGAAATAAAATGAATCTTCAGCATTGTTACTTTGATTATCACCAAATAATGCACAGAGGGAGTTAAGATTAACGTTTTGTCCACATTTTGTGACCTGAAGGCATTACACCATTTAAACTTGGGGTTAATTTGCTATAACTATTGTACTTGCAGGTGTGTTTTTCAGTGTATGCATATTTGTTATCAACCTTGTGTTGATCCCAGGTTTTAGGGGAGATGAGCTGTTTTAGCAGCCCGTTTGGTATAGTAATTTTTTAAAAACTTGGTCTCATCAAAGTGTGCTTTCTTTGACCTTTTTCAAAATTTATTTTTCAATTTGGTGGTGGTGGTTTTGGTTTTTTTAGTTTGGGTTTTTTTTTTGGTCTCTAAAGTTTTGATACAAGCTGATATTTGACTCCTTCCATGTAGGCTTAGCAGTATGTTCTCCTGTTGGTTACTAAAGTATTTCCCAGTCAAAAGAAAAACACCTTGGTTCTCTACTGTCAGGTCACTTCCTAAGCTTGGAGGTCTGGTTGGTAACAGTCCAGTGCACCAGTTTTGCACAGTAACAGGTTTTTGCTTGAATAACTTCAAGCTGTTCTCTTGGCATGACTGCATTTATTAGCAGCTGATGGTCCACTCTCATTCTTAGGGCACTAGGAACTAAATGCACTGTGTGAGCAATGTTTAGGGTGGGAGGAAAGAGTTGTTGACACTTTGCCTTGCTTCCTGCTGGGCAGTCTGTGCAGTGACTAGCTCTAAAGGGATTTTTGGTTTTTTTGCCTGTAACTTACCTTGGCCTATAACCTACCTCTAGGTTTGGTGTCATCTATGTAGTAGCTTCTTACAAAACACAAATGCTCCTCAGGCACAAGGAGGACATTGGGAGGTACTGTTGGTACAGTGCAGTATTTATGACCTTTCTTTAAAATGCTTAATGTGAAGCCGTTTTCTCAGAGGCTCTTTCAAGGTTCTTGATGTAATGTGCATTACAGTATAGTTAGACATCATTGTAACCTCTGTCAAGGGCAGCTGTGGCTTACAAAAGCCACTTTTTTTTTTTTCTTTACATCTGTCACTTAACTATGGCTTAATTGGAACATATCAGCTTTTGGTGTAGGCTCATATGCTAGAGAACTGTAATAGTACAAGCAAACAGTCCATGAGTTCTGGAGACTTCATGAACCCACGGAAGTAGAGCTGTAGTGGTTCGTCAGCTGAACTCCTCGGTTCGTTTTCTAGGCTTTGTTCAGTTTTTCCTGTAATATTTTATATACTACGTGGATCTTACTACAAAATAAAATAACAGTGCAAAAGAGGAAATGCTCCCTCCTGTGTGTTGTCTGCTCCTCCCACCAGCACTGGCAGAGGAAAGCAGGTGGATGCAGCAGCTGTTTGAGACAGCACTGCATTCTTGGTGACAGTGACCAGGGAAGACGTGCAGGGCTAGGGAGGGTCCTGTTAGAGCTCTAGGATTTCACACTCCCTACATTCACTCCTATTTTCTCTCTGGTGTTGAATGAAACTTCTGTTTGTTGTATGGCTGATCAGCTGCAGATGATTTGTTCTGTTTATAAAGAGGAGATGTCTCCACAAATGTGTGCTCAGGCACATGGAATTACCTTCTGCTGCCTCTGTGAGCCCAGGGAGCAAAGGAGGGACACAGGTATTTGCAGTGTTCCTCCATTTGCTTAAGAGGCACAAGTGAAGAACCTTTCCAAGTAGCAACTGTACAAAGTTGATATTTGGAATATCCCCTTCCTAAATACTAATCAGATACTGAAAATTCCTGCTTGTTCATTCTGATGTAGGAAGTATGTCGAATGTAATTCTGTGAGAGACTCAAAGTAAACCTTGGAAACAATGATTCCGTAAGTTTATATAGCTGAACTTTCTGATTCCTACAAAATACTAATTTAGTTTTTGCTCTTGAATTTACATGTTAAACCCTCAAATTTTTCCTATGTTGACAACCAGTAAACCAACTAACTATGCTAGCTTATGTAGTTATCTTCAGTTTCACTGTCTCTGGAAACAGTCAACCACTTATGATTTGCTGCTGGAAATACTAGAGCTTATCAATCATTAAACTGATTTTAATTAAAAGTAGCCCATCTGTGGCTGTTGTGGGAAAAGCTCTTTTTCTTTTGTATTTATTCATGGTATAATGCAAACAGTGTTTGTACATGGCTGATGGAAATGCAAGGTTACTAAAAACAGTTTTGGGGAGCATTGGTAAATAAAAACTCCCCTCATAAAAGGTGAACATTAAGTTCTTTGCTTGGCTTGAAGCATGATAAGCACAATATTTCTGAAGCCCTTGTGCTTACTTGCTCGCTACTTAACTCTGCTGACATATTAAAGATACTGATAATGCTGCTGACATGTTAAATAACTTAGCAGTGATTGGAAAGTAGGAAGATGGAGCAGAAAGGAAATCGAAACGTCTCTTGGATTGTATGTGAGGGAGTCAAAGCTCTCAAAGATCAGTGAAAATCAAAGAATTGGCAAATGTGTGAGACAGCAAACACTGACCTTCCTGCCCTGGCTGCTGGTGCATTTGTGTAGTTCCCCGGTTAATGGCTGGGAAACCTGGGTCTGGCTGGCAAACCTGCGTCTGGCTAACTTTAAAACAAACGGAGAGAAGTCTGTAAAAACCTGCAGGTATTTCAAATGCTTGTGTGTGATGGATGCCGAGGTTCCAGCACAGGCAGTGGTGCTGGAGGCTTGGGACTGGGTGCATGGATTTCCCATGCAGAGCTGGAGAACAAAGTGAATTTTTATTTTTAGCTTTTGTTATCTAGCAATGTTTGAAGAGTACACCAGAATGAAAGGGATGAATTTAGAACTGCTGTGGAAATATGCTGATAACTTGCTCATATTTGTCAACTTTCCATGGGAACTAGGAGTTGCCATGAGCTTCCTTCTGCCAGGATCTTCAGAAACAATGTTTTGGATTTGGTGTGTACAAAATGAGCACTGGAGGTCTGCACTGGAATCAGAACCCATGCAGCTCTGGACAGTAGGAATTTACAGAGGGCTGAGCAAACTGCCCCTTAGGTGAAGGTGAGTGAGTGAATTCTTCCACTAGCACTTAGTATCAGTCTGCTTTTATTATTTGAAGGCAGTGCTGGTTTGTTCAACAAAGTGAGTAGTCTTTATTCTGGGGATCCAGATTGCACTAATTAAATGATCCCTGGTTTTTGTACTCGAGCAAATGAAGTGGTGCAGAAGTGAAGCACATCACAACAGCAGCCATAGCAGCTTCACAGAAGTGACAGCACAAGTGTAGGGGATGGTTATTCACCTTTAACTGCTTTCCCGTTAAATATTTCTTTTAATCCTTCCCTTTTAAAGACCAGTTTCAAACACTGAAGAACTTAATGGATTTATCCAGAAACACAAGGGCTGCAGTATCAGTTAAGGATTTGGGGAGCAAACAAAGACACAAATGCTAAAATTGGTTGTTTTGGTATGGTTGGGTGGAAACTTGCGTTGGTATCTAGAGCAGGATTCTTGGGGCTTTCATTTCACATCCACCACTGTTACTGGACAAGAAAAAACAGACTTGTACGTCTTCCAGGGCCTTGGTTTGCCTTTATTTCAGGAGTACTGCTCTGCCTCCTCTATGTGCTTTGTAAATTAATGAATACCAAACTTGATGTTTCTTGAGAGGAGAGAGCTACATCTCTGTGCAATTGGTATAAAAAGCTACTTCTGTGTTACAAACACATAGTATTTGCTGGGCTCTCTGTGCTGTTAAACTCCCTCTCACGAAGCAAGACCCCCAACCTGCTCAGATGCTGGTTTTTTGTCAACTATACCTGCCAGATTCTCACCAATTAGCATCTCCTCGAATTTTGCATTGCAGGTAGATTTTTGTAGCTAAGCTAAATTACTTGCATCTTTGAAGTAAAAGGAGAAGAGATTACCTGCTCATTTGAGGTTTTGAAGTTGTTTTTGATAAGGCAAACTTTAAAACAAACCCTATTCCAAGGCCTTTTCACCTTTCAGTGCACATATCCCAGCTGAATAAAAAGTTGTGCAACCTCATGCACTTTCTTGCAACATCCTTCTTACAGCTATAGTAACTGCTTATGTCAAAAAGTAATATTAGAAAGTATTTAATGTATTTTTAGATTCTGTCTAATGCAACTTAGCTGACAAAGAAGAGCCAGTGCTGTGAGACCAGCTCTGTACAGACATTGGGAAGTGTGGTGCAAACAATGTTTTGAGAGCAGCAGATCTCATTTTGAGGCCATGTGTGAAGCTGGAAATTGCCAAGCAACACAAATTATTGCCTGACATAGGTAAGTGAAGACGTAAAATCTCAGCAGATGTCAGCAGGAGGCCAGACCTTTGCACACCAAGAGTGAAGTTCCCTGAAAGGCTTTCACTGATCTCTGGCTTTTCTGCTGCCAAAAGACCTGCCTTTGCCTCACCACCTGCCAGATGAGCTTGAAGTTTCTGGGAGATAAAGGCTAACCCCCTATCAGGGAAGTGTGTGCTGGCAGGCTGGGTGGGGATGGCCAGCAGCAAAGCAGCCTCACAGCCTCGACTCAACTGGCCTTTTAGCCCTGCTGCTGCTGAGGCTTGGCAAGACACTGTAGGGCAGCTGCTGCTGTTGCAAGGGTCATACTGAGCTTGGGAAGAGGGAAGGATTGGCCATATTGAAGCCTTGGGTGATGGTGTGGTCAGATCCTCTAACTTGCAGTTCATTCCTAAATTTTTTGTTGTGAAATAGAGATTCTGTCCAGTTCACTCTGCCTGCACCACAGGCAGATAAGCTGTCCCCTGAGAGCCCAGTGTGCCCTCACTGCCCTCTGCCCCAGCTGCACAGCCTTCCCAGTGAGCCTGTCCTGCATGTCTCCTAGGTGAACACTGATTTACTGGGGCAAGCTGCTGAAGTTTTGATGTTTCATGCTGCAGGTTCTTGTTCACTGAAAATCACTTTTAAAGTTACTGACAGAAATATTTAATGTGGAATTTCCATTTTTGTGACAAGTTCTGGTTTCAAATGGTTTCTGACACGTGGTGTGGAATTGAAAATAACCCTAGCTTGCTTACAGCATTGTTATAACCTCCAGGGAGTAATAATGCAACTAAATTCCTGCTCTGTTCATTTTGAAACCTTTGCTCTATTAGTAGGGACTCAATCTGATCTGTGATTGACAGTTGTAATTGGTGACATTTTGCACATTTGCATGTTTCTGAAAGAATGCAAATACTGCCTAAATTCATTTTTACTTTGAATAAGGATTTTTTCCCCTATGTGTCTTGAGTTTCTCACAGCCTGCTTCCACAGTTTGACTGAAAGACATTGGCTTTTCTTA
The DNA here is from genome assembly GCA_013397195.1 of Hylia prasina. NCBI lineage: Eukaryota > Metazoa > Chordata > Aves > Passeriformes > Sylviidae > Hylia > Hylia prasina. Next base: position 526,609 of record VYXD01007607.1, read on the forward strand.
TGATCTCCTGCTGGATATTTGGACAATTTGCTGAGACTTCCTTCTATTTTGACACAAAAGTGATGTCAGGCTTCTGAAAAACAAGAGATGTGTTATTTTCTAGTCGTTACTATATCACCTTTCAGCAGCGCGATTTCAGTGTTGTTGTAAATTATTAACTTTTGAACACAGGGATATTATTGCCTCTAACACTTCTCCTGCCCTTTGAGTTGCAGGGTTGCTTTCATTGGCAGTGTGCACTGAGAAATCATGTTGGCCACTTGCAGCCCTGAAATTGTAATAGTTTATCCCATTACACGGTGATTTTTCCAGCTCAGTTCTCCTGAGAACCTTGAAATAGGTTTTCCATAAAAATATTCCAGACTCTCTTTTTTCTTTTAAAGGCCATAGTCAAATTTGAAGGGATAATCTAGCTATTGTTTCTAGTGGAACACATAGTCTATCCTGATGATTTTGTAAATTATAGAGGATTTTTATAGTGCAGTCTGGGTTGCTGAGAGCCTGGTGAGTTCTTTGAACAAGCTTGCTTCTTTGGCTACAAGCAGACAAACATCATTAGCATCTTAGCTGATGGAAACTCTTCCATGAAAAATGCACACAGTCTTACTGGTTTTAATCTGCACAAGCACTTCATGGATTTGCAGTAAACTGTAATAAAAGGTGCATTATACCTCCATTTTCTCAGTGGCTCACAGAAGCATCATCAGGAAGGTACACCTTGTGTTTGCCTTTGTGACTGCAGTTCTGTCATCTGCCCTTCTCTATAGCTGTTGTGGTACTGTCTGAGAAACAGGACTACTGAATTTGACTGCCATCACAGTGTGCTGATACTTTCAAACTGCTCAAGTCCTCATGTTCATTATGGTCAGGATGGCCAGTATTTTTTTGAAAAGAAAAAAAGAAAGTACTAACTTTTCAGAACGAGAACTCACTTGCATTGAATAAAAATCATGAGCAATTCTTTTGATTAGTTTCTCTGCGCAGACATTAATCTGTGTTAAAATTTGTATGAGATATGCCTTGGTTCAATTTTTGCCCTTTTATCTTAACACTTAGATAATCCAAGATAAGATTAAATACTTGTCCTCAATTACTCCTGCCCTCAGAAGCAGCCCCATGAAAAATTGCTGCAGGAGGAATTGCATGCATTGGTCTACTTGCACAATAAAAACAAGCTTTAGCAGTTGTTCCTACCATATTTAAGTAATCCTGTTAAAGCAGAAATATTTGCAAGTTTTAGACTCGGAATGTCTCTCTGGTTTGATGAAAGCAAAAGACAAGACAGATGTCAAAGTTGCCAAAGAGCATTTTTCTTTCTTGCCCCCCACTCTCTCCTCCAAGAGTGCAGCTTCTTGATCTATGTGCTGTTATTTACTGTGCCCTATTTAATTCTCTGTTGTAGTGGAAATTGTTTGCAAGGGTTCTGGCACTTTGAAATGGGGTACCAGGCTTTTTTAGCAAACTCAAACCATTCATCTGACTGCTGTGGTACAAACATGAACAACACACAGACATCTCTCACTGAGATGCTGAGGAAATAGCTGGTCAGGCCTTCCCAAGTATCTGACTCACAGCACTCCACAAAATCTCAATCATGTGATTTAACCAGGCATAAATAAGCCCGAGGTGGCTTTTTTATAGGCTTAATTACACCTAGTAAAGCAATGTCCTTTTGCTTGAGCAGGGAGTTGCCACACTGCTGCGAAGGCAAACCACTGCCAGGAGAACAGGAAGGTTCCAGCAGAGCCCTGGAGTTCATGGGACAAGCAGGAGGAGTGTGTGTACACTTCCATGGGATTTGGTGGTGGGGTTTGCCTGTGACGGTAAGGCCGATTGATTCCCCGTTTGCCATCGCTGCTGACTCAATAAATGACGTGATTAAGAGGAACATGTGTGTCTCACGTTTTTGTTGTTGTCCTTGTTTGTTTGGGTCTTTTTCCCCCCTCATATGGACTAGTGAAAGAGAAATGCACCAGTGGGAAGTGGGCATGCCTGCCTAGAGTAATTAGTGAGATCTTTACATTTAATTAGGAGATCTTTACATAAAATCAATGACACTATTGTTCCTTTCACTCTATTTCTGCAAGTTAATATCTATAAGAAATCATGGTGGTTTTGAGGGGACATTAAAGACCATCATCAGTTTCACCCCCTTGCCACATTCCAGTGTCTGCAGGATTCTAGATTCATCCAGTCCATTTCTAACACCACACCTGGCAAATGGGAATTTTAAGTATGTTTCCATGAATAAGGAGGCCAGCACAAGCTGGTATGTGAAGCATTTGCTAAGCTCAGGCAACTGCAACCAATAGGTTATTTTCCAGCATTAGAGGAAAGGGCTGGAGCCAATGCTTGGACCCCAAGGATTGCCTGTCAAACACGGAAGGTAAGTGCTCAGGGGAGAACACAATGTTCCATTAATGTTGCATCATCGCATTGTGTAATGGGCCTTGCTGGATACTAACTCCTTTGTTAGACTGTCCTCTGTAAAAACACTGAATAAAAGATGTCTCTTCACCTTAAACCTCCACGGGGATTGTAAAATTACTGACAGCTGGTTTTCAGTAGCTGTGAATGGCAGTAAAGTCCAGCTACAGGGCTCAGGGCTTCTCCTTACAGAAACAGCAACAACGTCCCAGCATGAGGACATGGATGACAGGATACATCCCACACATATTCCCTTTGAAACAAACATAAAATTGTTGAATCACTATTTTGTGAAAGTTGTATTGAGGTGTTTGTCATCTGGCAAAGCATTCTTGTTTACTGGTCAGCTTTCATTTTTATGGCCCGTTAGATTAAATGGCATTTTTACCAAGCTCAAATATCTTCGTAATCAAAGTCTTTAGTAGTAGGGATCACTTTGAAGTCAACTAAGAAAGCACATTCAGTTCTTCCTAGTATTTGAAGTTCTTTGCCTATTGCATAAATTATAGGCCCAATGCACTCCTCTTGCTGCCACACCTAAATTATATTGAAATTCAGTCTGTCTTCCCCAACCCTGAATTTGTTACAGTCATGAAACCATGAGCCTGCCACAATTCTCCTGAATGATCAGATTTCTTTCTTGTAGCCTCATACTTTTTATTCAGTCTCTTATAGCATCCACTTCCATGTTGCCACACTATATAAAGTCCTGGCTCAATTTTGGCTTGGCTCCCTTATTCAGCCAAAAGATGGGATTTAATTATTATTTTTAAGATGCTCAGCTTCTTGCAAACTACAGGGGGAGATGTTTGCTCATCAGGTTTTTTTCCAAGCGTGAAGCACTCATTTTCATTGGAAGAAAAATCCAGCCAACAAACAATATTTTTCTGTTTGCCCAATAAAAGAACCCCCTGTTGCCAAGGGGAGAATGAGGAAGAGGGTCTGCTCTGTTTTTGTTTCAGTTTCAAGATGTTTGGCTTCTTTCTGCAGACAGGTACTAGTCTTATCCTTTGGGACTTGGAAACATGACTTTTCTATCCAGTTTGCTTTTCACTTTATTCTTTTTTTTGTTTTGCTATAATTTATATAAAGCTGTTACATAATTAACACAAACTCATTTGTTTAATAAAAAACAATATAGCTCCATAAAGAGAATAAGGGATTTGGTATCAGATGTAACAATTGGGTAAACCAATTCCTTCATTTTTGAAGCTTATATAGAAACATTATTCCCTTTAGAGAGATTTTTCTCTCATCTCATGTGGTACTTGAGGATCAGAGAAAGTGACTTATTTCTAAAGGAAAAAAAACTTTTTTCTAAGCCTTTTCCTGCTTTACATCTGCCTGTATTGCAGCAGCCTGGAAAGAAGGAGGTGGTGCTGGAGCCAGGCCCTGTGTGTGTCCTGCACAGAGCACAGTCACTTCAGGCTCCTGTTTTTATAACACTTCAAAATTACATCAATTTCAGAAAAATAGTTTTGATGTCATGTGAATGTGATCTTCAGAGAGTAAATTAAATGGGTTAGAACTGTCTTCCCTAGTGAATTTATGGTGTGGGGAATTTCAGGTCAGCTTAGTTGACTGCCTCATTTTTCAAAGCATTTCACTATGGGTTCTACATTTTCAGTTAAGCTGTTGCTATTTAAAAAGATGACTTCCATGTCATTTGCAAAGCATGTAGAAGCTGGAGGCAATTCAGCATTTTGACACTCTTAATTAACTGATGGCCTGTCATGAAAGTAGGTTGTAATTAAATGATATAGTAATTTTGGCCGTGCTGCCTTCCAAACTATTTTTATATCTCAGCAGAATAATTCAGGTGGTGACATCATGTCAGTATATGTGCTTCTCCTTCCTCAATGCCTGCTCAGGAATTGTTACTCATGGTTTGAAATAGCTTTAAGAAAATAAATTCCAACCAGTCCTTGGTGAAAAAGGAAATAGAAATCTTTAAAATTTCCTGTCACAGACTGTGGCCTGTTATCCTGTTGGGGTCTGTGAAGATGACTTGTAATGTGTGACAACCTACATGTCCTGTAAAACAGACTCACACTTTCAGGGTTTCTAGGGCAATCCAGATGAGTTCATGAAAAATGGTGGGAGAAAAAAGTAATTTTGATGGCCACAGAGCCTGAGCATTGGGATGCTGGTAATTATTTGTGCAAGATTGTATTTGGATTTGGGCCCAATGTACTTTTGACTAATGAAGATTATGCTGTCTTCGACTAGAGGGGTGGGTGTTGAAATGGAAGTGCTTTTACTGGATAAGCAAACAGTTTTATGGAGGTATTCCAGGATGGACATGTCCCTAACACAGCCTGACAGTGTTACTATTCAGAAATGAGTGGGATTTGTCAGGAGCCAGTAATACCCACTGCATTTTGAGCCAGGTTCTTTTGATGTCCATTTTCTGATGTGCTGCCCTGGGGAAATTTGCCATCTATTCATCTCTTCAATCCTTTAATAACATCCCTTGTGCCAGGAACATCATAATGCTGAATGCCGTGACTGAGACGTTACTATGAATATGCTGAAGATCCTTGCTTGGTGTACGATGAAACAATCTTTGGGGAATAAGTGAAACAAAAGAGTGTGTAGGATATCCTTTAATTCAATGAAGAATGTGGGTGGAGAAGTAATTGAAATGAACAAGATGCTTTGGATTTTCGTTAATGCCTTGAATACTTCAGGGTGTACTTAAAGCTTTGTGTGTGTGTGTGTGAACCGTTTCACTGCTCTGATGAAAGCAGGAGCCCATGTTTTATCCATTCTTTACCTGCCCCCCATCACACCTTTCCCCTGAGGTATGAGCACTGTATTCCCTGTGGCAGTTCTGATAGAGGAGAAATAACCCTAGGAAGAATTTTAGGCCTGTGTGTGGCTGACTGACAGCCCCCTGCTGCTGAAAGCTACTGCAGTGGCTGCCTTCCCTCTCTGTGCCCTCAGCAGTGGCAGCTATTTTTGACCCTCCCCTACAGCAGCCACCAGTTGCCTCAGTCAAGTGTAGTTAAATTCGAGCAACATATTCCTGAGTTATTTAAGAAACAAAGATGTGCCTGCAATCTGCAGCACAGGTGTGTGAGCCTTTCTCCTTTGAAAGACAGCTCCAAATATTCTGTGCAGAAAGGATGGTGGTTTTGATGCCCACAGCACCCACTGTCATTAAGGAGAAGTAGGGAGGAAAAGACCAAGATGCCAACAGCAGATGAACCAAGAAAGTGTTGCAAAAGTGACGCCTGCCAGATTCTTTCAAGAATAAAATCCCTTTTGCTGGGGTGTGACTCAATCACACCTTGAATGATTTAATTACCAAAAATCATTAGCCAGAGCTTGAGAGTCATGTATGTCCATGTATAGCAGCTATTCATCTCTCCCCACCACAACAAAGAAGGGAAATGCTTAAGACAACGAGCCAACTACATCTATCACTTCCTTTCAAGTAAGTTTCAGTTCCTCTCTAAAGAAAACTCAGCTCTTCCATTGAATCTAGAAAGACCTAAAGAATAAGCTCATATATACATATCAAACCCTTCACATAAGCATTGAAAGAAAAAAAAACAAAGTACCTTGGGGCTCCTCTGGTGAAACACACTATGCAATAAGGCACTGTAGACAAGGTTTATACTTTTGTTTACTTACATCATCAAAAAAAAGGCTCCTCAAACAACAAAACCAACCACAGTGGAAATACATAGCTGCATGGTCACAGATAAGTTGACAATGCTACACTTGGACTGAAAACTTTGTCTGAAACATATTTCCTACCTCAAACAGAAACTATGAGCTTCATGGAAGGTGTGTGCCCTCACTGCTCCTGCTGTCCCTCATCCTCTGCCTTCCTCTGCCCCAGCACTCACCGGGCTCCTTCTCTCTGCATCCTCCCTTCTCCTCCTGAGACCGGCAGCTTTCCCTCTCCTCCCTCAAGTTCACCGACCTGCGGATCTGGAGGAATTGGTGAAAGAAATAATGAGAACAAATGGTATTGTAACATTCCCCCTCAGGGCCCCAGTGCTGTGCACCAGGGTTGGTGAGGCACAGAGGTGGGATGTGTCCCTGTTTGCTGTGCTCTGGCAGCACAGGCTACACAAGAAGTCAGACGTGGCAGTTGCTGACCTTCATCTGTTTGTTTTGTCTGTGTTCCCACCTTGGACTTTGATTTCTATTTAGGTGCCTTCCACACAACCACAGAACAGCAGAGCTTCTCTAACTCGGTGACACGGCCCCCTCCGCTCTGCCCATAATCCTCACCCTGACAATAGGGATATTAAAAGCTGAAAATGACACTATATAAAGATGATGCAGAGAAACTTGTGATTTAAAGATAAATTGAAAACATCATTATCTTTACAGGAGAAGAATAAGAAGGTACATAGCAGAAATAAACAGAATTAAGGGTTATACAGAGAATAATTTTTCCTATATAAGAAAATAAAAAGTGTATTAAATTAAATTGTGCAGTAGAGCTCCTACATCTGCTGGAAGAAAATACTTTTAAAGTGCCACAATTAGTGCATGAAACTCATTGTTACAAGACATCACAGACTAAAACAGGATTTAAAATGATTAGATGTTTTTCCATTAGATGTTTAGATGTAAAATGTCTCCATTTATATAAGTACAATGATGAACAGATTTATTTAATTTGTGTACTGAATCTGTAAAAAATTCTGACAGCTTTTTTGGTCATAGAATATAGTTATGCTGTAAGAAAGAAAATAAAAGACACATCAAAAGATATCACTTCAGTCATAATAATGAGTTATTTAATCATACCAATGTTGATGTGATTTTTCAATTTACAACAGTTTTATTTTGCACTGTATGTAATTAAAATCCAGTCAAGTTTTAATTGTAGCATTTTGATTTCTCTAAAATTCTTTTGTCCTTAGAATTTTCCTTGCACGTGAAGCGCTGACATTCAAGGGAGTGGGTTTCTGCTCACAAAAACAGTCATTCAAAAATCCTCCACAAAACATCCTCTGTGCTAGTGTTTGCTGGTGGAATTCCTCTCTGCCAGTGTCTGGTGGGGTTTGCTCCCAGCCAACACATTGCATAAGCCTTGCTTCTAGGAGTGAGTGTCCCAAGCATGTTCACTGAAGCCCACACAAATGCCTGAGATGTTATTTGTCAGCTTCTGAGCTCCCTTGTGGGGCCATTTCTGGTCTAGGTCGGAGACTCTCAGTTAAAAAATCACCTGTTCTTCACCATTGTGCTTCCTATTGGCCGTGAAGTGTTGAGATTTTGGTGGTACATATGGAAAAGTGTGTTGGGCTGTCAACAACTCAGAAACTTCCTTATAGAAGTTGTGAGATACTTCTTTATAGAATTGTGCTGGGCCTTCCCTCCTCACCAATATATCACACTTAAGGCAGGTTTTTTTAGGCCAAACTGGCATGAATTATGACTTTTATCCAAACAATGAGAATCTCAATTCTCCTACCTTCCGCCGTCCTCTGGCAAAGCTCCAACATTATTCCTGGAGCACTATCAGCCTTAAAGGAGTTTTATATAACTGAGGAAATTAAATAATAGCACATCCCAGGGATGCTCCAATATACATGGGATAAGTTGTAAAATCAGGAGTTTGACAATTCCAGGGCCAAACTCTTAAATGCATTTTTTGAGTGATAATGAGCAGGTGGTTTAATCCTCACAGGGTGATTAGCAGGTTTCAACTATTTGTAAATTACTTTCAGATCTTCAAATGGAAAATACGTATCTGTCAGCATTTGAGGGAGATGAAGTTCTGTAGATGGAGTTAATGTTTCAAACTCCTATTCATTTTTGAATCTCAAAGTTCTTTTGTCTCAGTGAACCAGAAAGCACATATTTAGGTGGTGATTTCATATCTTCCAAATGATGGCTTTTCATGTAATCATCATAAGAGACTCTCAAAGTGGTTTCACAGACCTTCCTAAGGACTCAAGGAAAACTTACTCATGCTGTAGATATAACTACTTTTACTGCACATGGGGAGAGGGGATCAGGGGGGTTAAATGTCACTCAGTAAGGCAGCAAAGAGTTGAACAAGAACCTGTTTCTCCCAATTCTGGCAGGGTTTTTTGTTACTAAGCACAGACGTGTTCATCTGGAACAGACTCACAAATACATGAACCCCATGAGTATTCACTAAAGCCTCTTCCAGCTTCTGGCCAGAACAGGAATGTAATCAAAAAGGTACTTAAGCATTTCCAGGGCTTCTAAATATGGATGAATAACAAAATAAACAATGTGAAATAAATGATCCAGTTGTTTATTGGAACTACTAAATCCTGTAATTTGACTTCTTGCTTAGCAGAAGCTTTCAAATTACCTAAGTATCACAGCTCACGCTCAAATACCAAGTCCAAATAACAACCCTTGAAAAGTTGTCCTGTGAGTATGAGTGAGTTTGCACATGGATTTGTGTCTTCACCCTCTCATCTCTTCCTTGCACTAAGCTCAGCCCTGACCAGGATGACCCTGCCACCACAATGACTTCAGCTCCCTCCACATTCTCTGCAGGGCCAGGGCACTGACTGACAAACTGGCTGCTGTCACACTGATTATGGACCAGCAGAGCTGGACTTGCTTTGGGTCAGCCCCTCTGTGTCTGGCCATGGATTGACACAAAAACTGTAAGAACTAAATTTCCCTGGAGACTTACCACTTTTTCAGCTGTGGCAGAAATTGGCCAAGAGATCCTAAAGATACAGGAAAGAGGCAGGGGGAGAGACAAACAATGTAATTGAATAAGTGCTATTTCCTTATGAAGTTTGGTGTAATAACCTAAAATGGGTGCCAAAGGGAGAGAAAGAGAAAAAATTGAGATGTCCTTGAAGTCCCAAGCCCTTGCTCAAGCTCCCATAGGGGTTTAAAACAGGTACAGACACAGATCTCTTAAAGCCTCTAGGCCGGTATCTGGAGCATGGACAGAAAAGCAATGGATGTTTCAAGATTTAGCCAGCACAGACAGTAAAGAAGTTATACCCTTTGCAAAAGCATAACCTATTGAGTTTACTGTTGAAAAGGATTACCATGCAATCTTTTTTTTTTTTTTTAAAAAAATTTTCTTTAATTTTTTTTTTTTTTTTTTTTTTTTTTTTTTTTTTTTTTTTAAAACTCCTACGGCTACATGGCACATTTAAAATTTAAACTGGACAAAATAAGAATAGGTATTCAGCACAGAATGACTCTAAACTGACTCACACAATGAGATGGTGACCTAGCAGGCCTTTTTCCTTCCAAGAGATTAAGTCCTATCTGGTGGAAAATGCATCATAGATTAATTAAGTGCCCATGTATTAGTGGCTTTATCGTATGACTCACTAATACTGAGTTAACCTTAATATAGGATTCTGAGAATCTTAAGCCAAGGATTTTATCGATTCACATTGTTCTGGAGCAGGTAGTACTTGAGTTTCATGGATGAAGACTGCAGAGAATTTAGAAAAATCAAAGATTCAAGGCTGATGAGGTAATGAAAACGTATTAAGACAGACACCACCGGAGCTGGGCCAGTCCCTCAGCCACTAGAGGGCAAAGCCACAGCACTGCAGTCGGCAGCGCCGTCTGCTCGCCTCTTTCCAAGGGTGTTATCAGCGACGGCGTCTATTTTACATCAAAACCTGGTTAAATGATCACTAAGCCCTTCACTAGGAACGGCGTTAGTAATGAATACTTAGAGTATTGTTTCTATCAGAGTGTGGCATGCAGGTAGTTACTAGCAACTGTGCAGGAAAAAAGCCAGCATTTTCTTCCACGGAACTGTGAATAAAAGCTTCAGTCATTTAAGAGGTTTGGACTCTTGGGCTCACAGCACAGGCCTTTCCTACTGGAGATCTTGCATATCACTAGAAGGCTAAGCACTTGTATCAGCACTTGCATACGTTGGGAAAGTAATGAACATTTTGCTGCAAGGTTTCCTAGGTTTTTTTTTGATGGTACCAGGTCAGACCAAGAGACTCCTGAATGTTTCAGTGACAGATTTTGGAGGCATCCAAAGCCTTAGGTCCAATCCCTTACCCAACATTTGACCTGCTAATATTAAGAATTCTTGTTCTCTCCACTGGTTCTTGCCCTCTCCTGTGCAATGCATGTTATCATCTATTCTCTGCTCACACTAAATTTCCCACTGCACCTTTCAGAACTCAGGTGTGGGTCAGCTTTGGTGTGGCCCTCAGAGCCTGCTTGGCACAAGATCACTTGTCTGTGACAGTGGCCAGAAGCAGATGCCAGAGGAAGAGTTTAGTAGCAGGATAATCATATAGTCACACTTGTCAGGAGTAACCTCCCAGCTTCCAGCAATGTATGTCTCAGGTTTCCTGAGTGAGAAAAGTTAGCTTGGCATGCAATATGCTTCAAAGGCTTTGCCTTCTGTGAACGAGTCCACCCATCCCTTCAACCACTGTAAACTTTGCCACCCCCAGGGCTGCTCCCATCATGTGCTGAACAGCACATGAGCTGTGTCAGATGACGCTGAAAGGGATGACAGGTTGTTACTTCTTAGGGCCCAAGGAAATCAACTTCTGCATAGACAAGCAGCCAGAACCCACAGCTACAGACACAGAGTTCTACCTCCCTGGGAGCAGACTTACAGGACTGAACTCCCGCTTCTGTCAAAATTAAGTTTTTACGACCACCTGATTTTGACATTCCCAGTGCTGGGAAATCCAGCTTGTCCCGGCCTAAACTGTCTTGGTGATTAATTACCTCCCCTGGTAGAAGACCTCACAGGAAGATGAATATATCTGCATACACTCACTGAATCTTGGAGGTCCTTAAACCCTTTGATTGAGTCACCCCTTCATTTTCTTTTTTGACGCTGAAACAGACTGAACCTTTTCACTTTCAGTCTAAATCATTCTCACTGATCTTCCCTGAACCATCTCTTTTTCAGCTTCTATTAAGGAATTAAGGAATTTGGGTATCAGAGTTCAGAAGCAGTGGGACTAGTACCAGAAAAATAAATACAGACATCTATATTCTCCTGTTTATAAACCCAAGGATTGTATTATCCTCGTGGCTACAGCATCACACCACCTGCTTATTTTCTTCTGATTATATGTGATGATTCTTGAGGTTTTTGAGCATTAACTTGTAAAAGCACAAATTCTCTCATCCTATAATTACTCCCTCTATTCCTTGGTGCATGTTTTTACATTTGGCTGTACAGAAATGCACATTACTTGTTATCAAGCTGTCTCAGCTACTTTGCAGCATGAGTTGTTATTTATGAATCCCTATTGCTTACATCACTTACAAACTCTTTAAGTGATGATTTTATGTTTTTCTTAAAACCATTAATATCAATACAATGCAGTGTAGAACTAATTGCCATAGGATGCAGAAACACATTCTTTGATGATGACTTTTTATTTTCCCACTTTGTAACTGTCAGTTAGTTAGAGTCTCAACAGTTTAATAAGTGCTGTGATGAGTCGGTATCATTTTGGCTTCTTAATTAAAATGCTACAAGTTACCAGAAGAAATATTCTCCAGACCTACTTACCTTCATCAACCAAACTTGTAATGCCATTTTAAAAATCAGATTATTTTCACAAGATTTATTTTCCACATTAACTTGCATTTATTGTGTTTCCACCCTTTAATTCTTTCTTAATCAAGTAATGTAGATAATGTCCCATTTTATTACCCAGAATTCTTGTCAGTCTGGCAGGTTGTAATTACCTTGGTCACCTTGTTTACCCTTTTAAAACATTGGTACAATATTTCATCCAGACCTCTGGAACTTTAACAGTGTTCCAAGATTTATTGAAAATCAACATTAATGGTCTAAAGATACTCTGTGCCAGTGCTTTTAAAACTTTTGGATGCAAGTTACCTGGACCTGCTGATAGCCAACTTCATTAGCTTCTGCTTAACAACCTGCTCAGTGCTTTTTGTAATGGAATGTATTTCATCTTCATCATCATCATCATCATCATCATCATCTGATACTTGTGTATCATATGGCTCTTCCCCCAAAACAGATCAGAAATAGTTATTCTGTTCTTCTGCCTTTCCTACACTGTTGTTAACCATCCCACTATTTCCACATAGAAACAGAGTGAAGCCATTATTAAACTTCCTTTTTTCCCAGGTTTCTGTAAGTTTCACCACGTAGTTTAAAAATCCTTTTATTTGTCCTTAACTCTGTTGTTCAAAGATTACTCTGGCATCATTTCGGATTCCCTAGAATTCCCTGGAACTCCTAGATCCCAGCATACACACACTGTTACACACATCTTTGTATTGACCTGTAACTCTGTGATGCTCCCTGCAACCAGGGCACCTCAGAGGTTCCCCTCACCTTTCTACCTGTGGTCCTCTCTCACCCCCTTTCCCATCCCCTGCCTTTTGCAAACTGGAGTATCCTCTTCTCTCTGCTCTCCTTTATGCCTTTTCCTTGGCAGCTTCTCATAAACAGCTGGGAGAAAGTGGCAAAATACTTGGGAAAAGAGGGGGCAAGTTCAATAGCAAGCTGTCATGTGGGCTAGCATCAGGCACCATTTCTTATGACAATGCTGTGGAAGCTCATGGACATGGAAGAGCTGCAGATATGTTTTGGAGAGTTTGTAACTTGGACTCTTGTGGCAAGTGAAAGGTCATGATCCATGTCTCACAGCCTTGCTGTGCCAATCAAAATTATTGGTTTGGTCTGTACACAGTGTTTCTCACATTTCATCAATATTGAAATGTTTCCTCTTCTAGCAGAGGGAGCACACTGAGAACACAGGATGCTCTAAACTCAGGTGTCTGGCACCACAACTGCCTGGAGCAGCACCCTGGTGTTTATGGAGGTTGCTGCTCCTTTAGATACATCTTCATTAGGAACAAGTCATGTGGCATCCAAGATACCGAGGAGGGATGGGGAATGAGACTATGTCCCATCACCTTCACTCACAGAGATGATTCCCATTGTCCCCAAGTCCTGTTTTGCATGCTTTCATGTGACAGCCTTCTTGCAAAACAGCCAGTTATGATACCCTTCATGAAAAACCTCTCTGTGCCTGGTGGGAAGACATCCCAATGAATGGCTGTATCCAGAGGAATAAAAGTAGAACAAAATTATTACTGATATGCCTCTCTGAGACATTCATAGATGGCAAAGCTATACACTCTCATGCATTTGGCCAGAGGTTACGGAGTGTTACGCTGCTCACTCTTTAATTAATTTCCCCCTATTTTTTTTTTTTTGGTCAGGCATATTGAGTGTTTATGAGTCTGAGATGTTTCATGAGAAAGATTTTGAGGACAGTAATGGTGTATTGCACCAGTCTGAACCCCTTATCTGTGCTTCACAAGCATGACAACACTAATTGCTAAAGAGATAGCAAGTTGGGGTTAACCAGGAATGCTTTATGGGAGAAAATAAATTCCAGCTCCATTAACATGCTACTCCCAGATATGATGGATGAGCATTTTTTATTTCCTCAGCTATTTGCCCATGGATTGATGATTCAGTTGATTGGGAGCATCTCATATTTTCTGCTTGAAAAGCACATAGTTCCACCAGAATCAATGAATAAACATTAAGTGCTTCCCTTTCATTTCAAGCGGGATGGGCTGATGCTCTTGGAGTAAGGAGGCCTAGATTTTATCACCGGGGCTCATTACACTGCATTCACTGACATATGTGGGAAGTTAATGGAGAAGCCCAACCTGCTGGAAAGTGATGGCAAGCAAGTGTGAAGGCCTGGGAAGAGGGAATGGCCGTGCAACTGCATTAGCAGCCACCACACTCACCTTTTTCTCCTTCTGGGGCTGACATGGCATTGCTGCGACTGGGAGGTCACGGACCTGCACAAAGGTGAGGGCACAGCCACTCCTTCCCATTCCCCTGGCACCAGGCGAGCCTTTCCTGAGGGGGAACCGAGGTGAGCTGTTCCTGAGGTGAGGGGCTCCTGAGGCCTGAGGTGAGGGGGTACTGAG
>VYXD01007607.1:541754-626261 GCA_013397195.1 Hylia prasina
CTGCCGCCCGCAGCGAGGCCCCGCGGGCGGGCGAGCGGGGAGAGCTCCGGTGCATCGGTGGAGCCGCCGTATCGCCAGCGGCGCCCCGGGCCTGCGGGCTCCGGGCGCCCCCTCGCCCCGCCGCCCTTGTCCTCCGCACGCCACCAAGGGGAAGGCAGCGGTCGCCCCTCAGCCCTCCCCGGCGGTCGCCGTCGTCCTCCGGGCGCCCTCCCCGCCGTTCCCCCTCCGTCCCCGGGCGTCCGGACTGGGTGACCCGCTCGCCCGGGGCACCTTTCTCCCCGCGCCGGCGATCCCGGGGATGGCGAAGGAGCTGCTGCTCCCCCCGGGACGCCCCGGATACCGGCGCCGGGCAGGACGAGGTTGTGCCCGGGCAGCCGCGGCTGCCGGCCCGGGCAGGGGAGGGAGGATCCCTGTTCGCATCTGTTCTGCCCTTTTTTTATGGCCTGATCTCTGCTCTCTCCCCGGGCAGGGAATGTTACTTGCTCATCGCCATGTGTAACAAGTCACTCCTGCAATGGTGGTAGTGGTGGAGGGGGATGGGGAGAGCGGGCGGGATGCGTTTTATAACATCTCTAATTACGTGAAATTGTGGTCATGTCTCACTCTAAGAATAACTGGCACTCTTGGCATGTCAGACTTTTTGCAGAGGTGGGCTAGTTTCTTCCTCATAAATGTTATGGCTAAATAGGTACCTGTGGCAGAGCGTGGCTCAAGAAATGTTTTTATCTTCTTAACCAGACTGAGAAACAAGTAGCAGATGGAAATTGATAGACTGTTAGGTTTTCGTGTTAACGATCGTATTTATTTATAGACAGAGTATTCCTTATTGTTTTAGGACAGAGGTTTTTCAGAGGGTGTCATTTTTACACGTATTTTCATAAAGTTCAGATATTAAAAGTTAACTGAATTCTGTCAGTCTTCTTCTTAAGTGTGGTTGTCTCAGATTAGAATTTCTGAATAACACTGCCCTCAGTTTTTGGGTCCAGACTGAACCCAAACCGAGAAGGAGCTGTGTAAAAACAAATAAAATAGTAAAAATAAAAAAAGATGCTGTGCCTGAAAAAAAAAGCTTTTATTTTCTTTGGGCAGCATTGGACTGACTAGACAAGGCTTTAAAACGTTGTAATTAATTTATATTAGCAAGTAATTTTTGATTACATGGAACAAATCTGGATTTTAGATACACCTTCAGTGGCTGAAACATCCAAATCCTTTGTTACTGCCTGAACCTCCGTGTGCTTCTTTTTATAAAGTTACAGCATGTGATGCAAAATGAGATGAACAGTCTCCTTGACCCAAGAGAGACAAATTAAAAAATCTTTCCAGAGGTTTGGGGAATCTGAAATGGAAGCTGAAGAAAGGTCTAAAATTTCAAACAAGCCTCCGTCTCTAATTGAAGCCCTGATCAGCCCTGAGCAAGTTACCATGTTCTGACACTGTGATTTATTTGCATTGCTTTATGGTGCCTCTTTTAGTGTGGGAGAAAGGAAGAAACCCACCCCAAAACCACCGTGCTGACTCCTGATATTGGGTGTTATTTTTGTGTGTTAGCTTTGAGTCAGTTACGAGGCTGGGGATTAAATACTTTCAAACACACACTCAGTTCAGGATCTGAGGCCTGGGGCTAAGGCTGAGATGAAATACAGTTTTTTTAGCTTGGCATAAAGTCTGGCTGTGATTGTCTCAGGAAACAAAGGTAGAGACTGAACAAAGATGCAGTATTAAAACTTGTGGCCAAAGAATGATAAGCTTTTAATGTCTGTTGTAGTCTGTCCACTCGCTGTGCCAGCTTTGGCAGAAAACAGCTTGCTTGTTTTTCAGTTTATGGGCTATCTATAGAAAATTACCTGGAAATTATTTTGCTAAAGGATTAGAGTGGCCTTTTGCTTTTGAATACAAGTTGGCCAAAAAAGAGATTTTGGGAAGAAGTTGTATGTTCATGTTTTGTTGATCAGAAAAATCTGTTTGATATACTAAGCTGAGAATCTTCCCAATAAAACTGATTTTCTTAACTGAAAATCAGTTGAGGAATGATAGTTTCAGTGCACAGTTCGTGTGTGTGCTGGGGAATCTGTGATCTTTTCCAGAACACTGTTGTAAGACGCCAGTATATTCATAGGCTTCTTTGAAAGTGTTACATAAAGGCTAATGTTTATTTTTGTAATGTGATTGAGATTAAAGAAATTGAAAGGTGGCCTGTTAATGGTTCTGCTTGTGATTCTTCAGGAGACTTGGACCTTTTAATGGACAGAAATGTGAACTAATGTGCTTGGTTTTCCCTCGTGTTGTTTCTCTAAAGCACTGAGAAAGGTGCAATGGTACTACAAGTTGACAAAGCTTTTTGTATTGATAAGCAGTAGGAAGTCAAAAGTAAATGGCTGAAAATAACTGAAAGTATTGAGTTTTAGCTGATAGAGACAGCTTTTACTTCTGTGTTGGCTATATCTTGCAATACTGGGAAAATTGTGTCAATTAGTGCAGATGGATAGGAAGATATAAAATATATATCAAGGATCCTTCATTGACATAGTCATTTCTACTTCAGTTGGAATTCAGGAAAAATAGAATTCAGGATATGTATTGATACAATTTTTTTGGACTAATGACTAGAGCAAAACATGCTATATCGTTATAGAAAAATAGCACACTGAAAAATCAGTGTGATAAAAGTAAATTACCTTTATCATAATGCACACAAATATAATTTATATGCAAAGAATAATTATTCATCTTATCTCAATAAATAATTTTATTTTTACGTACAAGCAAAGTACGTTCCTACTTACTATTTGGCTGAGTTTCACTTTGGCTGCTATTCAGGCTGCCATAGCAGTCAGGTAGAATAGGAAAAATACTTTTAAGGTGAATTTATATGTATTCTTTCACTGAATAATTCCAGTCTGGTTTATTACTGGATTATTCCATCAGTAATTATATTACTACTGTATTGCTGCAAGAGACAAGCAGAGGTGGCTAATGTTGGTACTTCTTTTTCAGAAATAACAGCCCTCCAAGCAGTACATCAGCATCAAATGGGCTTAATATGAGTGGCAGATGAAGTCCATAAAATGTCACTTAAACTATTTTAAAGGTAGTTGCTAGAGAAATCTAATTAATTTGAAAACACAGGTTGAAGGCAAGCAGTTCGTGGCCAGGAATTTCAGGATGTCAACAGAGGGTAAATTGTTCCTTCCCTGTTCCTTTATCCAGATCTGCTCAAGAGAGAGGGGACATAAAGAAGCAAGTCCAGTCAGCTGAGATTTGCTCAGGCATAGTTCTGCTACAGTAAAAAAAAAAAAAAAAAGGTGATAAACGATGTGAAAAACAGGTGTGGAGTTACAACCTGTGGATCCTGTGTGTTTTAGGAAGTGTGGAGCTGGAGTGCTCTCTGAAGAGCTTGTGTGATATCTTCAGTCTGAGGATAAACTAAGGCAATGGCTGTGTTAGTTATGAAGGCCAGGGAAAAGTGAGCTTTAGGAAACTCCAACATTGTTTTGTTTTCATGTGAAATTTGATGATTTGGAAATGTCAATATGTGGCAGTGTGACCATACGTTATGCTTTGAAATTTTGGCGTTGACGTATTGAACTTTTCACATGTTTTGTCCCCAGTGTACACTGAGCAAAGGAAAACTTGGACTTGAGTACTGGATTTCCACTTGCATTGTTTTTTTGTTTGTTTCTATGTTGCTTGAGTAGAAATGATCAACTTTCATATTTGCAGATAATGCTAATAGCTATACCCCTCTATATTTTGTCTGTGTGTTGTATTTAGAATATATAAATAGCTTTGTCTTGCTTGCTATATGTGTTTATATTGTTAATACTATACCTCTGATATTTTGATGGCAACTGAAGTTACAAACCTGTCTATGAACCACTGGGGTATTAGTAGTATCAGCTGTTCAAGGGAATACACTGAAGATCCAGAAGCATTCCAGTAAATTCTGCTGGGATTGTCTGGGTTTGTCTGTCAAGAATTTTATTGCATGCTGCTCGTTTCCTATACTTCTTCCCCTTCCTTTTAATATCCACAGGAAGCTTGATGAACTTTTGTTTTTAAGAGCTTGAGGGCATAGTGGAGTTGAGTAGGGCTTTACATTTGGAGCTGGTATTTATTGCCCATTAACAATTTTTTTCAAACACTGTTTTGCTGGATTTCTGTTGCAGTTTGGTTCCAGCACAGTGACAAAGGTGGAAAGCTTTCCCATGGAGGCTTGAGGCATCAGCTGGTGCTTTAGACAGTGCTGCTGAATGAACCCTGTGCAGGGGATGGTTTTGTATGTGAAGCAGTGCAGTAATTGTGCCTTTGCTGGTGTCTTCCTGGTTTTTGGCCTGACTCAAGCTGAACTGATGCTTGCAGTAGTTACAAAAAAGCACTAAAGCCTAATGTACACAAAGCTGGAAGTGTTTCTTCCTCTGCTATTTTCTGTGTGTGAAAACGTTGTAGAATTCAGTTTGATAACTATTTTAGGGCTGTTTCCCAGCTATGCTTCCTTAGAGGAATTAGGTATGATCAGAGGTGCTTGAAGTATTTTGTGCTTTTCTTTGCTTGAGCTGAGAAGATCCCTTGTCCAGTTAAGAGCTAGAAAAGAAATGCTATATACAAAATTATTACCATGCTAACTGGTAGTGTTTCAGAATTTGCCTTATTGACTACTTGTACTACAGTTTTGCAGAAGAGGCTTTTTTTTTTTGGTCAGTGAAATGGTAGCTGGGAGGAACTCATCATTCCCTCTTCCCAGCATACAAAGAATCCAGAGGACGTTTCCTACCAGGTGATAAATTGAAATTAGGCCATTCTTGGGTCTAAGATTCATGTGTGCTCTATCAATTAGAGAAGAGCTCTAGCTGCTCTAGTACTTAACAGCCTTCTGGATTCTTGCAGTTTTCAAAAATACTGTAATTGGAAAGCTTTTATTTACTTCTACAATATACTGAAGCCTTTTAAAATAAATAATAGAACTCAAACTTTATACACATTTTGGGTACAACATTTTTATATCACTCCAAGTTTAAAAATTTATTTAGGGAAGTAATGTGGGTGAAATACATTAGCAGATTATCAATGGAAGAACATGCACTGGTACTTTTTTCCAAGTCGTGTGATGCACTTAGAAGTAGTTGGTAAATGTTCAGTGGAACAAGAAGATCAAAGAGCTTTCTGAATCACATAATACCTTCTTTATCTGTGAATGACACTGACTATTAGAGGAGCTTTTCTTGTTTCCAGGTTCAGTTTTGTTGTGTCAAAACTCTGCTTTGAACTCAGTGTATGTGTTGTCTTACCTGCTTGCACTCCAAGTGTGAACTAGAAGATTGACTTAGGAATGCTAGAATAAAGGCCAAGCTGTTTGAAATGATGATTTTACAGTGTATGTAGTTACTATAAATTCAAGAAGAATTGGCAAATCATATGAATATGCATAAAATTTATTGCTTGACCAGTTGGCCAGTCAGATAATTGGAAGTTTGTAAGATACTACATGACAAAAATTGTAGATATTTTCAGATTTGTTAGGGTTTTGTTTCTCAGTTATTGTTTACCGTGCTTCTCTTGCATTTCTTTTAACTCAGTCAATTAAATTGTTCTCTCATCTGTTTCCTTTTTTTCTTCAGCAACTTTTTTCCTCTCTTTTTTTTGAATTGTTGGATTTTAAGAGGAAGGTGGAAGACTGGTGTCAGTAATAGTAAAACCAGGATCCTGCTTTCTGAGGATGTAGATTCCTCTGGTCTGTGTGGTGCACAGACCTCATTCTGATCTTGGGTGTGCCACACATCCAGTATCTCTGGGGTGCAATTTGGTGATGAGTGTGAGGGTGAAGATAAACCCTACCCCAGTCATCTGCTGAAGGTGCCTGGCAGAATTAAATTTGTATTCCCACTTCAAGTTCTGCAGCTCTGAGCTTTGCATATCAATTTAAACAAAATGAGATTAATCTTGATTCTCTGCCAGGTTGGGAAGTGCAGTGAGTGAAGAGGTGCACATTTGGTTTTTCTGCAGGTGTTTTAGAGAAGCAAAGGCAAGGGGGCTGCTGTGGTTTGTTGAGAAGAGGAGTGGATAACTGTGCTGCTGATGCTTAGATACAGGTGATATGAAAGAGAAAAGTTTATCTTGTGTGTTATTCTCACCAGCTGCTGAGTAGAGGTAGTGCTGACCTGTGTTTTAGTGCTTCACAGATCCAAGGAGCTTGTTGCCTTACACCTTCCAATACTGAGAAGAGAGAACTGGGCTTGATTAACCCGGTGCTCTGAAGAGTTCAGTGGTTCTTGGATTGAGTCTGTGCAGTGTGTTGGAACCAGTAATAAAGGAGCTGAAACACTGGGAATCTGTTCCAGATTTGTTTCTTATGGCTATGACTTATTTTCCAGCCATAATTCTTCAGATTTTGTGAAGGATTTTGTAAGTAGCAGGGAATTTCTTCCATGATCTGGAGATGGAGAGAAGTATGTTTTGTTGCAAGTTGGAAGATGTGTTGAATGAGTTTATTTTTGTGTAAATCTTATCTGATGTTATATGTGTCCAAGTCCTTGGAGATACTGTATTAGTAAGCATTTTGTTCCACCATCTGCGGAATGAAAGAATCTAGTTTTTCTGTACATGTAAATTCTTTTTGCCCCATAGTATGTCTTCCCTTCCTTCCCTCTCTGCATTAATCCCATCTTTCTCACATAACACTGTAATTATGGGGATTTTTTCCAGAGCTGTGTGGGTATTCATTGCCCAGCAGGTTGCTGCCAAAATACATAGAGCAGCTTGCTTTTCTCTTGGAGGGCAGTGACTTGGATTTGTTTTTACTGTGTAGGTACTCATTTTCTTGACAGATATATATGTATTTTAAAATATGAGCATAAAGATAGTAAATGAACAATATAATCCCATAATCTTAATTTCTGTAGGGGATTAGATTAAAGATGCAACACCTGAAAAGTGGCAGCATGTGACCACTTAACCAGTATGTAAGTCCTCTTGTTCATATTTCTGAGGCTGTGAAAATTGAGCTTTCTTTGTAGGCTGGAGGAGACACAAAAGTTACATGGTTGAAATATACCCAGCAAACCAATCATGCCAATGTAATTTTTTATTCCCTATCTGCACTGTAATGCAGATAAATGAACATTTAATATGAATTGAGATAATGTAAGAGGAAGGTTCCTTCTTTGTGATTTTTATTCATTTATCTTGGAGTCTTTGAAATTGCACATTCTCCTCTGATACTGTAGAAGTACATGCTATGGCTTGGAAATAGCTTGCTTCTGAGGCTTGTGTTTTGTAGAGAAAGGCACAGGTATCTGATTTTCACCCTTTTTGGGCTTTATACTCCAGTATACAGGTGCTGTTTCTGTTTGCCCAGGCACATTGATAGCCCAGCAGAGCATATTGGTTGTCACTGTGTTACAAAGGCACATTGTAAATGCTGTGTTGGTTAATTCAATAAGTATTTTAATGGTCTCTTACTTGGTGAACTTGAAAGTACATGCAAAGCCCACTTCTTAGGTTATACTATTAACAGATTACTTTAAATAGCATATATATTGAAACAGCCTCTTAGCTGAAACACCAAATTGCATTGATTGTAGTAATTTCATACTGTGTTTTTGTATAAATGATGAAGGCAGCAGAAAACCCCAGCGTATTTCATGGGTTTCACAATTCTTTCTTGACTCTTTTATAAATGTAACACTAAAAGGTTCCTACTTAAACATCAGTCCATCTTGTATGCTTTTTCTGCTTTCAAGTAATTGTATTGGTGTACTGGCTTAATGGCTTCTACATTGTGTTTACCTTGGTTTCACTTAACAAGTCACCTGTGAAATGCATTTTAACCCATCTCTGGAATTTGCTCATAGGTTTTCTTTTTGTATACTCATGTGGAATGAATGTGGGGTTTATTATGATGCCAATTAGAAATTGTTTCTTGAGACTCACGGGCAATAGATAAATGTATATATAGTAGTTTTGTTCCTGTAATAATTCCCTATAATACCCCTTATGGCTATATATATTTTTTTTTTTTTTCATTAAGCTTCATTTTGTACAGATGGCTTTTAAATGTAATTGTACCTTCTAATTTGAGGAAACATGCAGTAGTGCCTCCTGTGTAGTTAACAAAACTTGTCTGGACTAGAGGTTTCAAATACTGAGATGCTTGAGGGAAGTGGTCCTGGATGCTGCATGTGTCAGAAAATGCAGTTCAGGCTACCAGGCCAGGGGTTTAAATGAGTCTGTGAAGGAGCTTAATGATGGTCAGTAATGATGAAGGAGGGGTAGGAGGCAGGCTGGCAGGAGAGTGTTTTAGCATATGGCTGTTATTTTGGCCACGTGTTTGTTTTTTTTCTTTTTTGATGGCCAACCCTTTAAAGGCTTCCAATTCTGTTTGCAAAGTGGATGTACCACCATTGCTGTTGGGTTTGCTCCCACTGTTCTTAATCTCATGTGGTTAATAAGGTTGTTTGCAAGTATGTTTATACCAGTAATGAACAGTAATGCTGGAACATGGGGTTTTTCATGGGTTTTTTTTGTCAGAGAAAGAAGAAAGCTTGGGTAGGGAGAAAACAAACGGATGCAGGAAGAAGTGAATGGGGAAGGAATGTGAGAGGGGAAAAGGAGCTCTCCAGATGAAGAAAACAGGAATATGCTACAGGCTAAGAAGGAGGGGTAAAGAGGTGGGGATTCATTGCTGAGCAGAATCAATCACCCTATCAGTGGACAGAAGAAGTGGCAGAGGTTTCTCAGTTTTGATCTATCTGAGAAATGTTGCATCTGAGTTTACAAGAATTTGGAGTTCCTAGATCTCTGTAAGATTTCTGGTAACTTTTAATAATTTTAATAATTTAAAATGTAATATTTTAAAACTTAATAATTTCAATAATTTCTTATATTAGTGCTCATAACTCATTAGTAAGGAAGGCTTTCAAATGTTTTGGGGTTTTGTCTGTTAAGGCTTTATTTCCTGTGACTGCTAACAGAGGTACAGAATTATGAGCACTTAGTATTAAAGCTAAAACTTCCTGGAGCCCAACATAAATTTCAGGTAGGTGTCCTGATGGCCTCAGTGGCACAGTATATCAGTGAAAAGACAAAAGCTTTACAGTGCACCTAAATGGAAATCACTGCCTGTTTCTGGTGGTTAGTGCTCAGTCCCTTCAGCACTGTTCCAGGCATGGATGTGGCCCTCAGCACAGATGAGATGCATGCTCAGAAATAGCAGCTTCAGCACACACTGTTGCCATGGATTATTGGGTTGTATCGAGTGAGTTACTCGTTACAGATGACTTAAGACATAATGCACTGTGAGCATCAGCAGTGATGTTAGATCATGATCACAAACGTGGGAGGGAGCTTTGCTACACTTGACAACAGCGTTTTATAATGTGTGTGTGTGATGTGAATATAAAGGTCTACACAAAGTGGGAATTAAGTTACCTGCTTAGAGATAATTTCAGGGAGAAGAGAGTATGAGATAAAAGTCCATATTTATTTAAGGATGTATGGTAATCCAGCTTTACATAACATAGGATTTGAGAAATAGAAACCGTTTGGTGTATATAATAATGATATTTCTGTAAAAGTTCTGTCAGAATTTAGAATATTGTGTGACACAGTTATCAGATGAGCAGAGATGACCACAGGAGTGTTGGAAACAGAGCCTGTTGATAAAGGTGGTGTTGGTAGCTGCCTGACTGCTCTCCAATGTTCTTTCAGAGTTTTTGCTTGTCCATTCTCTGAGGAGCAGCTGAATGTATAAATTGTGTTGCTTCAGCAGCTTCTCTGCCCGGTGGGTACAGCTCGGAATTGAAGGGCTGGTAAATGGCAGCAAAGCAGTTTCCCTTCTTGCCCATTGTCCTTTTGATCTGTCCCACTCTGGTTGTGTGGCAGTTCTGGCTTTTATCAGCTTTGGCTCACTGGCACTCGCAAGTGTCAGCCCCTCGTGGGCTTTCTAGAAAAGACAGTTCCTTAGGAGTTGTAGGCTTTTAATTAGAGATTCTAGGGGACCTCAGTCAGTTCTTCCCTTATTGCCCAAATCTAAGAAAGATCTGAAACAATGCTGAGTCTCCTTGGGTTTCATTCTTTCTACCCTACATTAGAAAGAAGAAAAATTAATGAAGTATTAGAATACAGGATTAATCCACTCTGGGATAGAATGTGCAGCTTTAAATAATTTTGTTCTTCAAATGTGTTAAACATCAGAGTCAAAACCTTCTCAAATACTGAATCATAAAAATCATCCCATAAACCTACTTGTTCTATATGTTTACTTTAGTTTGTATTTGAACAAAGATAAATAACAGCTTCAGACCAGTATGTTAAATGGGTTAATTTTTAAAAATAACTGTGTTGTTACATTGATGACATTACTTGGAACCCATGCACAAATTAAGAAACATGATTTCATGTTAAATTTATGTTTAATGCACTGTGCAGTAGCTTTTTGTGGCTTACAGTATTTTAAACTCGGAAGTTGCATGAAACAAAGTGTTATAAAACATTAGATACATAAACCACCAAATTTTGAAGTGACCTCTATGAGCGTATGAGTAAGCTCCGGAAAGGATTTTTCTCCCTTTTTTTTTTTTTTCCAGCTGTATTTCTCTGGAAAAACTTGCGTGGAAGGCAGCACTGCAGTGTAAACCTATCTATTTGCTCTTCCCCAGAGCAGGGCTGGATCCTTTTCCAGGCATCAACAGCAGTTACATAAGCAGGAGCTGGTTCCTGTCTCCAGGTGCTGAGGCCCGGCCTCTGCAGCAGGCTGAGGCTGCTTGGCAAGGCTGGGCTTTGTGTCAGGAAAACAAATCAATTGCTTTCTCCTTGAAATAGTAAAAAAGGGTAGGAAAATGGAATTTTATTTCTACTGGAAATGGTTGTAAAGCAGGTGTCCTTTTCAGCTGGGCTGCTTTTATTTTCTGGAGCACAAAGGTTGATAATGCTGCTGTAGTTTGTCTTGTCTCCCTGTTACTTTTGACTGTAATGCTTCCTATAATGCTGCTTTGAAGTTGCTGCTCTTTTGACTGCCTTACTACTGCTCAGGCATGTGTGAATGTCTCCTTATGGAAACTTGGCTGGAGACAAAAGTGGAAATAATGGCTTTCAAATGGCATGGGGGAGAGTCAAGGGAAAAGATGCAAATATTGGTAAAATAATTAGAGACTGTTCTGCTTTAAGCATCGTCCACCTCTGTTCCGTTGGTTGGAAAAAAAAAGACAATCCAATGCAACGTTGCAATAGTTTATCTTTTGTCAGCATTCGTGGGTAGTGGGCTGGTACAAAGTGTTGTGTTACACAGAAATAGCCTGCCATGCCCCAGCCTGCTCTTGGGTACATTTACATTGAGCAGTAGGAACATCAGCAAATTATGGAAAGTAAAGCTGAAGGGTGCTTGGTCATCTTGAGCTTTTGGTGCAAGGAAAGGATTAGCAGGAACTGTGTGTTCTTTGTATTTGTTACATTTTAATTTTGCTGCTGTATTTAGTATTTCTTACGAAATGGATTTATGATGAGTTTTAATTGGATTTTTCTAATGTGAACTCTGGTATAGACCATGTGTTTAAAAAAGAATCTGTTGTCATTAGCTGAGTTTTCTTTAATAATTTACAATTTTGAAAGCAAATTTTTTTCTGGTTGCACTGAACGACTACCACTTTAATTTACCAACAGAACACTCAGTTTTGGAATGTTTAATTTGAGGCCTAATGTGAAGTCCTTGCCGTGGCAGGCATTTTCAGGTGTGTGACAGATATTGCCACTGCTGTGTCACAAACACTTTGTAATGCCTGCCCTTCTCTTCATTTGGCACGTCCTAGGTAGTAAGAACTCCATGTCTGGGGACAAAATTGCTGGGCATGTGGTAAACCACCATTATTCCAAGCATTACAGTACTTGAGTGAAGAACTCCCTTTTCCATTTGTGAAGGTTTAGCTTCCAGATTGCTTGATCAGATAAAAACAATTAATTTTACATTTTTACTGATGTGTGTCCTAAAACTTTGCACCTGTCACCCCTTTGTTTAAGTACACTGATTTCCTGTTCATGGAACCCCCTGCTGTGGTATTTCTTGTTGTAGTTTGTATTTTCTTGCAGAGTTGGGGCCTGAGCACATCCCCTGTCTGTAGTCTCTGAATCTCCAGTCTGATACTTCCAGAGTGTAGACAAGGTAGGAAGTGAAGATACCAGTGTTGAAATCTGGATTTGCATTTAAGATAATGCCTAGTTCAACTAATCTAGCAATAATAAAGTGCCTTAAAATGGCTGCAAATGTCTCCCTGCCTACTCAAAGACATCTTCTCACTGGTAGCACATTATAGAGGCTCTGTAGTGTAGTTAAGAGTTGGATCTTTGCCAGTAGATGGAAGCATTTTTTAGCATCTCCTCATGCTTTGAGCATTTTTCGCATTTTTTTCCCATAGTATCGAAATTGCTTCTTTTTCAGTCTCCTTCCATTTGTTATGAACTACTCCAGTTTCTGCTAGTTCAGATTACTTTCATTTAATGTTGTAAACATTTTTCCATCCTTTTTAATGGAAGATATTTCTAATTTTGTATTTTTAGAGTTCTTTTCTTCTGTTCTTCATCCTTTCTTTATTCTGAGCACATCTCTGCTTTTCATATTTCTCTTCAATTTCTGTTTTGCTTTTGCAGTAATTGGTAGTCGCCTTCTTGGAGCTCCTGAGGGAAATCAGACATGTAGGGTACAAGCAAAGCAGCACCTGAGTGACACCACTGTAGGGCAGGAGACAGAGGAGTTCAGCCAAGCAGCAGCACAAGAGATAAGGAACTGAAATGCTCCAAGCAGCAAACTGGGACAGCAGGGACACTGGGCCTCCTTCATTTGCAGTGGTCTTAGGACTCAGTGGGCCCATAATTTTTAGGTGGAAATGTATGTATTTTTTACAAGAATCCTTTTTTAGCAGTGTGTGTGATTCAGAGAAAAGCTAATTATCACTAGCTTATATGTTGTTGTGAGTACTCTTGACTCTCATTTGTTGTTAGTCCTTTTGTCTTCGATCTTCATTTAAATATACTTCTCTTACATTGAATTCTTACTGAAAAAAGAATTTGGCTCTGTTGCCAACTTGTTCATTTTTTTTCATGAAATCCAAATGTTCTAATTTACTCTTTTTTTAACTTGCTTTTTGTTTAAATATACTACATTCATGTCTGTAAGCATGCTTTGATTTTTGCATTGATCTTTGTAAGGGGAAATGGCTGCTGAGAGTAAATGTTGAACTGTAAACAAAAAGCTCCAGGACCTCCAGGTAATATCTCTTCAAAGCTTACTTTGGAGACTGGCAGCGATTGATTAAATCTCTGTTCTTCTCTGTTGAGTGGTTACGCACAAAAAAGTCATTACCTGGGAAGAATGGAACAAGGAAAGAGGAGCAGAATAAAAACAGTGAATAATAAAGCTGTGCTGTTGCCCTGAATATTGCTTGCCTAGAAGGTTTGCTGGCTTAGAGCACGGGTGCCAGCACAGCTTGTTTCAGCTGTGGGTTGCTAGGGCTGATCCATTCCTGATCAGGGAAGGTTGAGCTTTGTGGTTAATGTATGACTGCTTCATGTGACGTTCGTGATGCAGCTGATGGGCCTTGCCATAAATCACAGACAGAATTGTCATTAATTGATCTGTCTTTTCAAAGGGGTCATGAAAACTGAATCATTTTCCTGCACTACAGGCTGGGAGGGGACATGGTGGTACAGAAAACCTTCCCCACTGCCACATGTACTTCACATGCCTTTGAAAAGGCTTATTCTGAAGCCTTTCAGTGGAATTAAATTTCCTCCACTTCTGTTTCTTCATGCATGTGAAGCCTATCTGAAGAATGTTGTATTAAGATAACATCTACTATTTCCCAGATAACCAAAACTAATTTTCATTTGTAGAGGTAGCAAGGCACATAGCATCAGAAATTTTACTTGTATACAGGAAGAGTTCTGCTGGCATCCAAGGCTGTGGGATTCGGAGTTTGGAAACAGCACTACTCAGAGTGTTACTGTTCAGTTCATTAGTTTCCTGGAATTATTACTGTAGCTTATTTCTGAAAAGAATAACAAACAACCCTGGAAAAAATTTAGTGTGACACTGAATATTGCTT
The DNA here is from genome assembly GCA_013397195.1 of Hylia prasina. Lineage (NCBI taxonomy): Eukaryota > Metazoa > Chordata > Aves > Passeriformes > Sylviidae > Hylia > Hylia prasina. The sequence continues at coordinate 555,845 of VYXD01007607.1, forward strand.
TCATGCATGGAGAACTGATTTTTTATTTTTAGCACTGTTAATTTTGCTGGAGCTTTAAAGGGTTTTTTTCTGACATATGTTGTAGCTTCATAGGAGTACTAATAAATATTTCAACTACCCAACAGGTCAAAAATCAGTGCTAGCAAACCTTAAAAAATGCATTTAATGTATCTCACTCCTTTTCTTGTTGCACTGTTTGTCATAAACTAGTTTCTGTTTTCTCTGCCCATGGCTGTACTGGATTTTTGAGCTATGTTGGCTGTTAGGATGCAGCCTGGGAAAATGAGCACCTGACCTATAGAAATGCAGTGGATTGAAGAACAAAAGTTTCTTCAGGTGACTTTTTTTTTCTCTTGGGTCTTGCCTGCTATTGAAGGTTGATGCTACTGTGGGTTTTGTGAGAAGAAGCCTTTAGGAAACGAAGGGAGCCTAAGATTGTAGGGGGAAACCTCTTGTTTAGATGTAACAAAACCAGTGGGAAGCTGATGTGGGAACTGATCAGTGGGAACTGATGAATACAGTTTACAGAATTCAGAGGGCTGTGAGTTTTTGTTGACTGTCAAAGCTACTAGCTCTTTATTTTTGGAAGGCCTATTGTAGTATCATATAATTGATTTCAGAGGCTAGTTTTATAAATTGTTACAGTCAAGGTCATCAGGAATATAAGGACAGTTGCTGCATTACATTGAGGGTTTACAGTTAAATGAAGAATAATGACAGGTAGGTTGCAATGTGGTTTTTATTAGCAACATTTTTCACCAGACTATTGGAGAGCAGTGGTGGCACAGTGCACACACATCCCTGAATTTAAAGCTGCAGATGTAATCCAAATCATCTGAAGCTTTCAGCATTTGCCAAATACGCCTGTGCTAGCTGCAGTCATGTGTTTAAAAGAACATGGTTTGTGGCAGAATTTCCAGTCATAAAATACATGTTTGTATTTTCCTTCTAGGATCAAGTAGAACACCCTGATTCAGCAGAACTGGCTGGTTGTGCTGCAGTCATCATGAGGAGGCACAGGGTCATTCGTTTCTTAACATATGTATAAGAAAAAGGTAAGAGGCAAGTTCTGCTTAAGACTATAAAGATGGAGAGTTCTGCACCTGAAATGTTTTTTATGTATTCTTATGGATATATATTTATAAACATACACCTTTGTATATGGATGGATCTCTTATATAGAAGATGATGGAGGATTTTTAGCAATTTGTCGGTTTGTTTTTTACTGAGAGTAATTGCCCCATTTTGGAGCAAAGATTGTGTCTTATTTTGTTTGGGAGAGGGGGAAGGTGGGCAAAGTCTTTCTTTCTCAGTCTGTGCTCTAGCCAGATCTCATCAGTTCTAAATAAAGCTATTGCTCAACTGAACAAAGTGTTCATTACAGCAGAGGTACCTGACTTGCAGGAACAGGTAACTCACATATCACCAAAGGGAGCTGGAACAAAATGTGCACTTGACCATTGTTTGTTGGGGTTGAAGGAAGTCTTCAGGAGCCCTGGATCTAATAAATGAGTCTGTCCAGTCAATCGGTACTTCTGTGCTGTCATGCTATGGGAAAATGACATTTTCTGGATGCGTGATTTTTATCAGGATGAATGAGCAATGTTTGGTTTGTGACTTCCATCTTAGGAGCTTTTTGTGGATATTTTTTGTGAGGACTATAATAAACTATTTGAGTATTTTGTTCAGTAGGAGATTACTGAAACGTGTAGGTTCACAGTTTGATGTTGATATAGATTGATATAGAAAGAGTTATCTCCACAGGACAGAGTGACAGAAAAGCCTGAAATCCTATTCTGGTTATTTACATATTCTCTGGTTTTTAGGTCTTTGCTGTGAGACCAATAGTAGAATGCCAGTATTATTTCCTTTCAGTGCATTTTTTATTACAGTGTTTTAATGTGATTGTGAACTGATCATCCACTGTTAAAGACAATTTGAAAGACTAAAGGCTGCCAGTTCCCGTGGTGAAAACATCCCAAGGATAATTTAGGATGTGCAGTGCAGAAGATGATTGGTTACATAATCCCTTATCACAGAGCCCAACACAAATACAAGTCTGGCTGCTTTGCAGGTATAACACGAGGCCAGTCTCTTGTACAATTCATTCTCCAGGAGCAAGCTGACACATGGGATATCTGAGCTGTTTTGAGAGGCAGTCTCCAAGGCTAAGCCTGTTCAGAATAACACCTAATTTTAAGGAAGGTTTTTCTGTCCTTTACTTCTCTCTCCTTCTCTTCCCCACTATGCAACTGAAGTTTGTGTTGTGTCTGAATGCTGTGATGACAAGGGTGGTAATTCTGGGTAGATATGACACACACAGTTCTGGTCCATGCACCTTTAAATTTAGACATCAAGGGAGAGCAAAGCCTGTAAGCTTCATGGAATGTAAGTTCCTAAGTTTCAGAAAGGAAGATGATGATAAGCCCATGCTGTTGTTATGAAGAAATTGATAAGTAAACACACTTCCTGAATTATGCATGATCTGTGATCCAACAGGAGCTTGAAAATAATCTAATTTGACAGGCTGCATGTTTTAATTAGCTCTTCGCCCTGAAAGAGAGAAGATGACTCTGCAATGGGTAACAAGTGATCTTGAGTTCTGGACTTACATACCAGTGGGTTCTTTTTTGTATGCAGCATTAAAACATGAAATTTTACTATTTTTCCATAATTAGTATTTTCTGCCAAATCTTTGCATGGAGGACTGTATTTTTGAAAAAAACCCCCATATCCTATTTTTTACTCATTGGTGGTTTATGCTTCCTTTTTCTTGCAGTGGCACAAGATCCTCTCCTTCATATTGTTCATACCAATATATAGTAATTTAGGAAGGATCTCCTTTTTTTGATGGCATACAGCTAAAATTACCACAGAAACTTCTTTCTGATTTGCTCATGTTTTTATTCTCCTTTTTGCAGAGTCCAAGTGTTGTGTGTTTGCTCATCAGCTTCTCTCCATGCCGTGACTCAGGATATTTGAGCAATACTACAGAGTTTCACAGCTATTAAGGATCCTTTAAAAAATGTCATGCCAACCTTTGTACTAAGAAGAACTTGGGGATTAGAGTAATTCTAAAAGTCTTCCAAACTTCTATAGTGGTACATGTGAGATGCAGTCAAAAGTTTCAAAAGACCTGTAAAGGAATATGCTTTTTATTTAGCTTGGGCATTTAATAAAAGTACTCAAAATAAAATTAAATTCCAAACCACAGGGAAAACAGCTACTCATTATTACAGCATGCTGTGTTAGAGCATTTTATTTTCTATTTTGATCTTGAGTTGCTGGCTATGGAGAGTTGAAGCATTAGATCTTCAGCTGGCAAATATGTGAGTTGCTGACAATCAGGAAGCCTTGCTGATATCTGTTAGGAATATGAATACTTGTCCTCCTTTACTGTCAGACAGAGGAGAGGACATTAAGGACTTCTGTGGATTTGGCAGTGTGTTTTGCCCTTGGCAGAAACTTGCAGAAAAGCTTGGGGGGTTGTTGTGTTCTTTTATGTAATAATAATAATTTTAGATGTTAGACCTGAAGATTTGCAGCTGACCTTTCCTGAGAAACACCTACTGCAACAGACAATGAGATCTCATTTAGAGTGGCTGTCAGCTTAGTGACTGTGAGTTTAAAAATAAAAGGTTCTCCATATATCCTGGAACATCAGTGAGTGAAATAACAATAGTGATATAAAAGGTCTTTTCTCTCTTCAGTTGGAACTCAGGAGCACAAAAATTTTTTTATGACATTTTTCAGTCTTGCACTGCCTCTCTGACAAATACACTTTGCATCATTGACCTTAGTAGCAGGACTTTGCCTGGGAATAATTATACATGTCTTCATCAATTGTTTGCTTGGAGCAATGTTATCATTATAATGTAAATTAAATATATTATAAATGCATGTGAAATCACCTGGTATTTTGTACAGAACAGTCCTACTTTTTGAGACTCCTGAAATGCAGCTGGTGATCAAGGTGGGCAGTTTTTCCATTGCTTATGTTATGATCTGTGCTTTTGTGCACAGTAAATGATATGGCAAGTCATCTGTTTTCCTTGCAGGAGGATTTAATCTGAAATCCCAGAACAGAGGACAAATCTAGGAATATGTCAGATAACAAGTCTAGTTTATCTTGGAATTATTTTGCAAATGGTCTTTTTTTTTTTTGTTGATGCTTATTGCAATTCTAAGTTAGATTAATTTTCTTTAAAACTTGCTTCTGTGTATATCTTTAACACATGCTTTAGTCTAGTTATATTAAATAGCAATGTATTTATGTAGTATCGTGGTCACCTTTTAAAACAACCATGTATAAAATTTTTAATTGACCTTGAAAATTGAACTCTGCATTTTGTGACATTTTAAGGCACATTTTTTTGCTGTCAATAACCTAACTGCAGCATCTGCCCATAATAAATACAAAACTGTTGTACCGTAAATATTTATAATTTGTAAATTCATAAATACAAAATGTTGTAGTAATGAAAATAAAGGTGGTTGATGTTTTCTTCAAATCCAGATACTGTGGGGATAATGGTATTGTTTTAAATTGGAAACCTCCTCTAATGTGTTGTATCTCTGGTGGAAAAAAGCAGGTTTTTAATTGAGCTGTCAGGTCTAACACTGCTTCATGCTGCAAAACAAGGTTCTCACCCTCTCCTCCTCCATTGCCTTATTTCACAACAGCTCTGAAATCCAGCTCTGAAGAGAATAAGGCTGTTTTGGATGATGTGCAGAGAACAGATAAAATCAAGGTCTCTCTGTGGTTTATAGGTTATGGCACACATTCCCCACTGAAAATGTCTCTACTGGTAGTGAATGTTTGGATAAAATGAATCAGGGTGTCTTGTTGTTACAAGACTTTGGTAGTGAAGAGTCCATGTTACTGCTGTTAGGGCAAAATATTACTTATTATATGAAGATGGTTATGTAATGATTCAAGGTTGGGTTTTTGGCTTTGGTTTTGCTTTTTTTCCCCCTAATTTCTCTCTTGTCATCTTCTTTTCTAGCCTGAGAGCATTATCTCTTGATGAGACTATTTACTTCTGTGCATTTTGCTAGATTTCCAGTGGCTGCCTTTCAGGGAAACAAGGATTATTAAAGTAGACATTTTAAGAGGTAGCACAATTCAAGTAACACCCATTAAGTCCCTTAACAACTTTTACAGGTATGAATCTTTGAAGCATCTCGAGAGAAATGAGGACTGAGAGAGTACTGCTAGCCTACTGTACATTAAAAAATCAGAAGCACAGGGAGTCTAAACAACTTGCTCAAAGCCACATGAACTAATTGGTGATAGCACACATCTGAAAGTCAGGTCTTCAGATTTTTTAGTTGGCCTTTCTGGTTCTCTAGACTTTTTTTTTTTTTTTTTTAAAGACTGGTGTCGCAGCAGTTTTGCTCCTACCATTATGGTGATCCTGATAGCCAGACACATTAATGTGAGAGACTGGAAGTAATAAAATCCAAAGCAAGTTTGGGGAGGTTGTTAACCTGAATGAAGCAAGTTTAAGCGCAGAAATAATTTTTATTCCTGGAAAATACTTTTGATTTATGTCTGTAATGTATGTAAAATTTGATTTACAAAGGACTTTTCCCCTTAAATCAGGACAATATGTAATGGAACACTGCTGACTGAAGGTTAAGCATCTGACTGTAATTTGTTCTCTGGCAGGTTTAGACAAGGATCTGGTGGTCGTTCCCTGACAAATGGAGAACTATTTCCAAGCAGAGGCATATAACCTCGATAAGGTTTTAGATGAATTTGAGCAAAACGAAGGTGAGTCATTTTGAACAGGGTTGTAGATGCACATCAGATGTCTCCTACAGAGAACACTAGAGAAGAGGGGGAGATCTGTGATATCCTTTGTGGGTTTGAGTTGCAAATTAATCTCAGAACGTAAACATCTGTTAATTTTGCGTGGTATGTCTTCAGCATTTCTTAGTAGCATTCTCTTCTGCTTCCATTCATCTTGTTTACCTTTGTAAAATTTCTTACTCTTTTAATAGCAAATGTGCCATACACCTTAAAAGAAAGGTTTTGTGAAGCTTAATCTCAGTAGCAATATTTAAATCATTTATTTTAAACAAATCATGCAAAACTTATTTTAAGCTTTTTGCAGAAATGTTTTATTAGATCACATAAATCATATAATGAAGGTTATGATGTTCAAAGCACTACATTTTTTGCCTAGTCTAATTGCTAATTCTTTGCTGTCAAGGATGTTGAACTGATCATTTTATGGGGGTGAGAATCTTTCTAGGTACTTCTAGCTGTCTAAAATATAATAACCAGTACTTTAAATCTGCTTGTGCAAATTCAATCTGATGCTAATTGGGGTAGCTCTAAACTTCTTGACTTCCAGAAACATTATGGAATTACACTGCTAATGGTTGACCAAGGATGTTGGTTATGGCAGGTGAGCTTCATTTTTGTGCCCATATTTGAATGCTTCCGCATTTCTATTTGGGACATTCTAATGCAGCAGGATTATTAGAACCTGTAGCTTTAATATGAGAGTAAGTTTTCTTGTTTAAACCCTTTTTCAGATGCCACTGTTTCACCTACTCTGCTGGGAGCAAAGTGGAATCAGATTCTAGATCCGCCTTCTTGTCGCCTGTCGTTCAACTCGACTGTGGCCAACGTGAATGAAGCTACAACTCCTCATGAATGTCAGCAGAGATTGAAGTCTTTCTCCTTGTCCCACTCAGTGACTACACCAACAGGAGGAGGAGATTGCTGTTCTAATGGAAAGGATTTCAGCATAAGCCCAGAGACCCCAGTCATGTGGATTGATGATCAGGCAGCAGCAGATGATCAGTTGATTAAAAGAAATAGTAATCGGGATGATCAGTGTAACTCTGTGGAAGCAGGCGAAAAGAAATGTGGAAATACAGCTTGCTTGCCAGAGGAGAAAAATGTGCTAGTGGTGGCAGTCATGCACAACTGTGACAGAAGAACACTACAAAGTGGTGATGTGGTGGATTGTACAAATTACGACAGTCAGTCCCTAATGGACTCTATTAGCTTTACACTGGATAATGAAAACCGACAGAGTGACGAGTTTAGCGTTACTGTAAATGGATCCACAGAAAAGGATATTGATACAGAAAAGCAAGTAAACAGACTGTGCACTGAAGATGACTCTGTAAGTCATTTGGTTAATGCTTCATCTGAAAGCCTGACTGCTGCATGCCCCTCCTCTCGATTAAAGAAGGATTTTAATATGAGTAAAGATTTGCTGGTTTCAGAAGCTACAACTGCAGGGATCAATGCAGTGACTCTCTTACAGAGACCAGTTGATGGTAGTGCTAAAACGCAAGAAAATTGTGCGTCGGTTGAAAATTTCACTAGTAAAGCCATTCCTCAGAGAACAGATCTAGAAGCTAAAAACTCTTCTGGCTCCAGTAGTGGAAACTTAATTGTAGAACAGGAAACAACCCAGCAGTTGCAGTCTAGGCTACCTGGGCTCATTGAAACCTGTCAACCTAACGTGGCTGGAAGTGGCAGTTACAAGGAATGTGTCGCAGAGGACGTTAGTGCCACTGAAAGCGAAGTCATTGAATGTGATGAAAATCTCGGCACAACGGAATTGCACAGCATGGCAGAATGTTACCCTGAATCTCAGGACATGACTAATTGGGAGCTGACAAAGTTGAATGAGATGAATAATAAGCAAACTCTAGGAGAGAATGAAAGACTTTTGCAGACCAAACCGCCTGATGATACATGTGGGAATAGCAAAGAAGATGAAGATGGGGTATTGGAGGCAGGCATAGACTTAAAAGGGTCTGGTACAGATGAGCTTGGAGGATCTGGTCTCTCTGATGTGATGGCTACATCAGCAGCAAGCTCTCTGTCTAATGGTTGTGATTCCTATGGAATGCAGAACCCAGCTGTTGCTCATGTTCCAAAGACTTTACCCTCCAAGGAAGACTCGGTAACAGAGGAAAAGGAGATCGAGGAGAGCAAGTCGGAATGTTACCCTAATGTTTATGAACAGAGAGGAAATGAGACCACAGAAGGGAGTGGTCTTATTTTAAACAGCACTGGTGACCACAAAAAGAAAAATTATTTGCATAATCTTTGTAGTCAGGTTTCATCCATGCAAGGGCAGACTTCACCAAAACCAATGACTAACCTGCAATATATCAGCGTTCCTTTTGGTGGTGCAAGACCTAAGCAACCCACAAACCTAAAACTGCAGATTCCGAAGCCATTATCGGACCACTTACAAAATGATGTTATTCCCCCAAATTGTGGAGGTAATAGTAAAAACAAAAATGTCTTTGGTAAGACACAGTTAGGGGATACAGCAGACACGTTTCCTGGTGAAACATCCTCAAATGCCTCTGGTACTGGTTCTAGTGGGGAACATTTGGACGAGTATGAATCTGGAGTCTCTAATAGTTCGTGCCTTGCAGTAGCCCCAGATAGTCCAGATAATGATCTCAGAGCTGGTCAGTTTGGAGCTCCAGCCAGAAAGCCTTTTACGACTTTGGGTGAGGTGGCTCCAGTGTGGGTTCCAGATTCTCAAGCACCAAACTGTATGAAATGTGAGGCCAGATTTACATTCACCAAAAGAAGGCACCATTGCAGAGCCTGTGGGAAGGTAAGTTCATATTTTGTGAATAAACTCAAAGTGCCCTTTTTTCCCTGACACTGCACAGCATTGCATCAGAGGGCTTGCTAAGCTACGGGATATAGTTACCTGTGACATCTGTTCCTAAAAAGTTGTGTCTGGGTGAAGCAAAAATGGGAATTTCAGGGCTCTGATCTATTTAGGGTGCCAATAAAGAATAATTAATTGTGATTAGTCTAAATGAGCAGTTGTATTTGTTGATTGCAATGATCATCATCCTTGGGTTTTTGTCAGAACTCCTACAAAATGACTAAGTGCAGGAAACTGCTTTACAGAAATCGCTGCATCAATAATCCCATTAAAGTTACTGACACAAACTTGTGCATTGGGAATGGGCCGTTGGATTGCTGGCATTCCTGCTGGTTTACATGGCTGATCAACTCAGTTCTTCTCAGTCTTCTTTACTATTCTCATATTGCTTATATTATTTTAAATAGTATTAACATGTTTTTAAACATACATTTGCTCCTGAGGGGAAAAAAAAAAAGAAGTGGTTAACTGTAGCCTGGTGTATGTCCACATGGTGAGAAATGTCATAATGAAGACAAAGCATAATTTCTGTATCACTTTTTGTTGTATAAGAAATACTTTCTTGTTGACAGTGTTGTAAAATTTTATGTATGTGCCATCTTGGTGAACTTAAATTCTTACTTGATGAGTTTATTGTAAATTATTAACTTGTAATGTGTTTCCAAATATCTTTTTCTGAAATACATGTCAGTGACATAAGTAGGAACTCAGGGAAAAAATAATGATGAATCAAAAGCAGTAAGCTAACACTCTTGTCAATTAGGTATTAATGAATATTGTAAAAAGAAATACTAAACCCAACGAGAACTAAAATAAAAATAACTTTGGTTCATTTAGGCCTCATTCAAAGGTTTCTGAAGTTGATTAAAAGACCTCCTGGCTGCTATGGGTGATAATATTTGCTACCAGAAGAGTGAAGGGAAAGCAGAATGATGTGGATAAAGGACCTAAAAGAAGCAAATGTATCAGGAAAGCTCAACCTTGTGCCAGCTGGTTGTGGAAGCAGCCCAGCAGAACCCCCAGGCTTGCTCTTGTGAGCTGGAACACGTGTCCCTTTAGGAACCACAATGCACAGCACTCAGTCTCTCACTGGAGAAATGCTGAGCAGGCTTTCCCTGGACACTTTTAAAAGCTAAGCAGACATTCCTTGTGCACTGCTCCAGGACTTCCACTTGGTTCTGCCCATCCTGTTGCAGCTTGGTTGCAGTGGAAGTCCTGATGTGGAGCCAGTAACCACAGGTGATCAATGAGCATCGCACAAAGCACATGCCTGCCTTCGCTGTATTTTGGGTTTATATCAGGGGCCTCATTCTTCTCAGGGCAGTTAAGGAGAATCTGTAAGGTGTGGAAGTTAAAGGATTGTCCATGATTTTAGCTTTGATATGTTAACTTATGCTGTTGGTTAGGTAATTTTCTTTTTTAGTTGAACAAATAGGACTTCAATTTTCATGTGCCCTAAAATTTTCTGCTTATTTTTGTGTTTTAAACAAGCTTATTGCTCGGATTTAATTGCTTCTCTGTAACACCTGAAGCCCTGAATTGCACAAACGAATGCAGAAAATGAAAATATCTGTAAACATGAAATAAGCAGGGCAGGAGATTTGCTCCTTTTTAAATACCTTTATTAGGATCAGCTCAGGGTGGGGGCCCGGCGGGTGACGTGCACCCAAAGGTGACACGGAGGAGGAGGTGAGCAGCTTTGTCTGCTGCTGTGCAGGTGGAGCCAGCAGAGCAGAGCTGGGCTTTTGTCCTCGCAGGAGCACCAAGAAGCCTCTCCTCACCTGAAATCAGGGCTCCTCCTTCCAGCCGTGCTTAGGGCAAGAGGTTAAAAAGGTCCAGGGAGACAACTGCCCTTTGTTCCTCAGCCATGGATGTTATTGAAATCCTCTGATTCCGTGGTGGCTCGCTGGTTTAGGGGTTTCTTTTGCTGAGCTGGGCAGGAAGTCCTCTCATGTGCATATGAGCTCTGGTGTCACCCTCCCCTCATGGTCTCGGGTGCCATTTCCAGGAAGCAGCAGAGGAGATACCCGACGGAAAGGGATTTTAACAACAGAGTCATTGACAACAGGTAATTAGAACTTTATCTTAATTTGTCCAACATATTAACTTCATAACTTTTAGAACAAGTTATTTTGGGGATTTACTCCCAACAAATGGATAAAACATGCATCATGCAATGATGGAAAAAGGCCAAAAATTTCTCTGTGGTTTCTTTTTACATTCTTCTAACAAACTTTGAGGAGAATCACCAGTGCCAGGGAGCTTTTTTGATTACATGTGGGAAAAGGATAAAATAAAAAATCCCTCTGCTCAGTAGACAAACTGACTCAGTAGACTTAGTAAGGATTGTTTTTAGAAGCTTTTGTTAACAAATGTTTGTCTGGGCCAAATTTGCAAAAGCGCCGCCAAAAGATGTGGCAGAAGGGACTCATTAATAAATGCTAAGGATCAGTGTAAGTCAAGTAATACTTAACACTTACTGCAAATTGCTTTACAGCCCTTAATTCCTGTAATGATTCTGGGCAGAGAGAGACCAAAGCTTTGACAGACAAGCTCTGATGAATGTGGCTGCAGTGGCTTGAGAAATCCCAGTTCTCAGCTGTCTGCTCCTGCTTCTGTTCACATCCCCAGCCCCAGAGCAAGTCCTGTGGACCATGTGTGGTGTAGGTAACTACTGAACCACAGGGATGCTTCCACTCTTAAATGTCTGAATCTCACTTAAAAGAACTGGGGAGACACCACCTTCAGCTCTTTCAGTTAATTGTTTCCAAAAGAAGTCATGGGATTAAATATTTTGAACACAAGCTTTAGCACAACAATTTCTTTTTAAGCTTTATTAGCATCATGACAAATCATTTTAGTAGGGGTGAATGTATCTGTTTCTTTTGGGAATAAACACTGCGTTTAAAAATAGTTGAGTGGCAACTGGGAAGTCTGTCTGGGTTTTTAATATCAGAATAATAATTGCAAAGTTAAAGGATGATATGAACCATTTGGATTGATAGAAACTAATACACTTAAATTTTGAGTTAAAATTAAGAACCCAGTAAATGTGCGTGAACACATTCATAAATTATACGTTATGTATTTATGTACTTTCTGTTGTCAGATGAAATCATCACCCTTGATAGGAAAATGAAACAATTTGTATGCAGTCTTTTTTATTGACAACCACAACTGTATTTTTCCACTAAAATATTGGAAAAAAAATCAACAATTCCCCTAGCAACTAATGCTTTAACAGCTCCTAACAAACCTGCAAACCCTAGTAACATAAAAACTTGCTTTGACACTGCTCTGTTGTTTTTTTATAGCATGATGTACTGAGATAATGACTTGGTGATTGTTAATAACAAGTCTGACTTGTCAGTTGTGCTGGATTGCGTTCTCTGCATTACTGCTGCACAAGGCTCATGCAGCCTGAGAGAGAGGAGGTGGGGATGTTCTGTCATTGCTTCTATTTTCTCTTTTAATATTTAAATGATTGCATTTGGGAGCTTTCATGAATGCACAATGTGTTGTTTGGAAAAGGGTCCTAAATGAGATATTAATTTGTGTTGGGCCTTCATTTATGGTTGACAACATTGATTTTTCCATGTTCAATACCGAATGAACTTTTGACTGGAAGTTTCACCCATTGAACTGAAATGATGTCAAATGTCTCTAAAATAATGCTGTGATGTTGTTATTAATATTCCCTAGAATACTGGTAAATTGGGTTAAGATGCAAGTGCAGAAATCAGATTGCTCAAGTATATTAACTTTGGTTTTTTAAAGATTTTCACATATGTGAAAGGGTGGATTTTATTTTTGCATTGAAATTCCAGTGTATGCTTAATTATTTTGTTTTTGAAATATTTGAGTTGTCATAATTAGAAAACATTAAAATTGGTTCTAATGAGACAAGGCTGAGCTTTCTGCACCTTTTATTTAAAGCTCTCATGTTAAGTTCAGAACCTGTATTTGCTTATTTTAAACACTTGCCCCTAAAAACCAAGCTGGTTACTTGCAAGTAACAGGCTGCAAAGTAGTTGTAATTTGGTGTGATCTTTAACTTGGTTGAAATTTAATTAGGCTTAAACACATTTATATATAAGAATCCTATGTAGCTTCTCATCTGTATTATAGAAATAATGCTGCTGGAGTGATGGAATTTTTTTTTTTAATTTAGAAGGCATTATAGATCATCATAATGCGTAGTGAATTGCAGAGATAATATCCACCCCTAATTAAATTTTGAAATTCTCTCTTGATATCTGAACTCATTTGTTAGGCAGCTGCTGCTGTTTCTAGATCTCCTGAGTGTGACATTACCTTTCTGCAGGAAATGGATGTTCTTCAGTATCTTCACATCATCTGAAGAATAACCCTGAGGAACTGCTGTTTTTTAAAAAATAAAGACAATATAATTATTTAAAACAAATAAGAAATCATTAGGGGACATATCCTGCAGGATTTTGAGAATGCAGTTGCTGTTGTAGCATCATATCTGCATGCAAGTGTGTTTTGGTGCACAAGCCACACTCATATTTTATGGTTTTGCTTGTCTGGAGGAAGCCTCAGGCCTGTTTCCTGCCCAGGACTGGGGAGTTTTTAGAGCTGGTTCAGGGGAGAAGGAGCAGCACTGCAGCTGCATCTCCACTGCACTTTGTGCTCCCTGGGCTTTGCCCCAGCCCCTTCAGCAGCCAGGGTGCACAGAATGCAGTTCTTGAGTTCTCCCTGCTGTTGTGATGCTGTGGTGTTTGTATTCATGTCAAAATGAGCTTTTTTATAGGAATGGAGTAAGGTTTTCTTGCAGTACTAATGTCATTCAGCTTTCTTAAATGTCTTGGTTATATGTTGAACATTTTGATGATCACTGTTCCTGCTCAACCAAGGAATAGCTTGCTGAAGATGAAGAGATTAAACAGCTGGAGCTGCTAATAGAGAATCACAGGATTATTTAGATTGGAAAAAACCTCTTGAGACCATCAAGTGCAGCCTGTGACTGATCACCACCTTGTCAGCCAGACCATGGCACTAAGTGCCACGTCCAGTCTTTCCTTAAACACCTCCAGGGACAGTGACTTCAGCCCCTCTCTGGGCAGCCCATTCCAACGTTTAATCACCCCTTCTGTGAAAAAAAAAATTCCTCCTGATGTCCAAAAACTCCTTCTAATGTCCAGTTCCATGTAGATGAATTGTGCTGCTGCAAAGAATCAGTTAATTAAGTTTGAATTATCTGTGCCATAGCAGTCTCTCATACATATATGGAATACGTGTGCATTGAATTCCTATTTAATTCTAGGAAGTACTCATGCTTTTTCTAAGACTGAAGTTAATTCCCAAATTGTTAATTCTGCGAGGGGTTGTAATGTGGTAGGTATTTATTACCCAAACAAATTTTGAAAAACCCCACAGTGCAGTATCAGGACAAAATGCATTTATGCATTCCACAGAATAATAATCAAGATTAGTAGTACAAACACCCTGGGTAGATATTGGTCACTGTGGCTTTAATGGGAAAATACTGGTTGGGTTTTGTTTAGCTCTGTATTTTGCATTTCAGGAGCTTTGCAGACACTCAGTTGTCCAGATCCATCAGTTTGTCCCATATCTGTGCACACCCCTGAGCAGTTTCCCCTGTGTTCCAGGTGTTCTGTGCTGCGTGCTGTAGCCTGAAGTGCAAGCTGCTGTACATGGACCGAAAGGAAGCCCGAGTGTGTGTGATCTGCCACTCAGTGCTCATGAATGGTGAGTGGGGAGGGAATCCCACATGTGGCACTTCACTGGCTTTGTGTGGAGCTGCAGTCAGGGCACTTAAAAAGAAAAATACCAAAATACTTCATTTGCATGGGTAAGTATTCTAAAACAGTAAAGGTGCTTGAGAGGCTGGCGTGGAATCCCTGTGAAGAGTAGAAAAACTGGTAAGGTTGCAGTGAGTTTGAAAGCTTTCATTTGGGAGTGCTCTACCAGGATTGCAAAAACTGTGGCTTCTGGGGTTTCTTTGCTGTTGATTCAGGAGTGTGATCTGTATCCTTCGTTGCCTGAATAGATAACCTGCTACACGTTTAGATGGAATGCCAAAGAGTAGAGTAATGCAGCTGTACCTGTTCTAGATTATGCATTATAGGAGATTGGGAAAGTAGTATTTATTCACAAATTAATCCAGCTCCTCTTCTTAACTCCTTGGTGCTAGAGTAGGAAGTCTTGTCTAAATACAGATCCACTGAAGTGGACAGCTGAGATTAGACTGTTACTTCCACACATTCCTGGAGAGTGTCCAACCCAGGGTGGTGCTGTGGCTAAAAGCCTGGTGAGAACATAGGACACAGGAGAGAGGTCACAAGTGGTTCTGCACTTAACATGTAGAACTGATAGGAAGTTCTATCACCTCTGCTTGGTGTAAGGAAAAGCTCTGGTTTTGACCAGCAGGCTGTGCAATGTATTTTGTGTGTTGTTCTTTATTGTATTAACACTTTAGAGCTGTGCTATAAATACGGGCAAACACAGAGCACTCCCTTGAGGCCTGTGAAAATCTCCAGAACTTCCCACTCTGGCAGTTACCTCTGAGTGATGATCTGTCTAGCTGAGTTATGCCCATGACACTGAGACAGCTGCTGCTGGGAAACTCAATGTTCAGTTTTTCTGTCTTGAGCTGAGAAGGCAGAGAAATTGGATTAGGTTGAGAGAGGACCCATGTGAGTGCTTAAATCATGAGATAACCTGTCTCATCCTGAGAAATTCCAGGCATTTTGACTTATTAGTGGGAAGGTGAATGAGTGTCTTGGTCCTGGGGTATAAATATATATCTGGATCACTGAAACTTGATGCCAGAAGTGAATTCAGTGATAGAGGAAGGTCTGACAGGTGCATTCCAACATGTAAAAGGTAGAATGAGAAGTCAGAGAAATTCAGGCTCTAAATGCAAACTTTTAACTGTTAGGATAACTGTTCAGTAATTATCAGGATGGTTTATCATGGAATCCCCATTGCTGCAATTGTTTAGCTAAACTTTGGAGACTTTTAGCAAAGATTCTAACCAAGAATTGGTTAGGAAAATTGTGGTTTGTGTCAGTGTTACACAAAGTAATTTTGGCAGTATCTTTACGTATTGCTGCATAGGGAATTATTTGGGCTGTTTTCAGAAAGATCTCTTACTTTGTGAGACATCTAAACTTAAGGTCATAGCTTTTATTTTTTCTCCAAAGAAGTTGAGTATTGGTTCAGGTTTGATTGAAAGTAACTGAGTGCCTAGTCTTGAAATGAGAATATAAAATTAGTAGACAGTATCCGTCAAAAAAATTGCAAAAAATGGTAAATATTTTTGAAATGTTTCAAAAATATTTAGCATTAATCAGTGCTCAGTGGTAGGTTTTAATTATTAATAATCCTTTACTCTAGGTCAAATGTGTAAGGTGACAGAAAATTGTAGGTTATAATATCTAGAAAGTAAAAACTAGTCCCAGTAATGATGCTGAAGGGGTTCTAAACTGCTTAATTTTGGGATGGAGAAATTAACACATTTCCAGATGTGCAAGAACAAGGAATTACAAATACACTTTGCAAAAGACAGCTAGCTCTGTGGTGGTGAGTGGGATTAAATGTTGTTTTAACAAGACAAAATAAAACTGATCATATTATAATGATTTCATTTGAAAGCCTCTCTGTCCTTTTGCCAGGGCAGATGGACATTAATGGCAGCAAAGAGTGACACCAGTGCCTGGTTCCTTCCAGGCTGTGTCTCCTGCTCCTGTCCCTGCTGCAGTGCTTGGTGGCAGTGCTTTGGGTTACCTGTTAGTTAACCTGCAGCCTGAGTGTATCGCACCCCTCCTGATCCTTCCAGTTTCCTTGTCAGTGCAGGTTTTGGGGGTTTTGTCCCTGTTAGTGCAGCATTCATCTTTGCACAGTCCTGGAAGTGGGGGTAGGAACTGTAAGAGCAGTTGTTGTTTCATTTGCTTGCTCGGTACCTGGTTTGTGTTTGACTGGGGTGTGAGGGGAGGGTTGTGTGTTTCTGGCACGTTTCCATGGCCAGGCCATGTGCTTCATCGGTTTCCAGTGCTATTTTTGTGTGTTTTCAGTTGGTAGATATGCTGACTTGGCACTTTGCTCCATTTAAAGAAGGCTTTAAGAATGCTCTTTTACTTTTCTAATAAAGGAACCCTGGACATGTAACTTTGTGCATTTTTAATATTTTCTTCTTTCAGGACTTTTACTATAACTGGTACAGAATTGCTGTTTAAAAAGTGCTTTGGTTCGAGTAATTCTCTCAACTAGAATGACAATACCTTTTTCACTGACCAGCATTTCACTATTGGTTTTGCAGGTTGATGGGGGAAGCAGGAGGGTTTGTGTTCTGTTGAGTTCCATTTGGGTGGTTTTTTTGGGCTTGTTATTTTCACCTTGGTTTTTTAACAGTTTGCAGCTGAAGGAACCCAAGGATGTACATGCTCTGAGACCTTAGGTGCCATATTTGTGCCTGACTCAAAGAATGCATTTACTTGTAACACACTGATAAGGTTGTGGGTGCAAGCACACATGAATTATCTGGCATCTTGATACAAGCCTCCCTTAGAGGTAGAAAAGAAGTAGCACTGTGGAGATAGTCTGGTTTACTCAGCAGAGGAGATTTTCCTGTGATAGATGTTGTTGACAAAGAAGATTTATATCTTATTTTTTGGCCAGTTGAATTGAGGCTCAAGTCATGCCTTCCAAATTAATAGCATAAGGGGTTTTTTACAGCTATGAATAAAAGTTGTTGATCTGTACACAACTGCCTTGTACATAAAAAAATGCAGGGTGCTTTTTATCATAAATGAAAGCTAAATCTGCTCAAGTATTCTGTAGGTTATGAAACATTTGTAGTAGAAACGTCTATTTCTCCATGCATTGTGATGTATTTTTATATATATATATTTATGTACACATTGACTGTTTTCAATTAAGTCTTTGAAGAAGAAACAAAATGAAGCATGAGGAAATAAGCATCACTCAATTCAAAGTGTATTGCAACCATTTTCAGAAAATACTTCTCTGTGGACTGATATTTTTATTGCATGGGACTAGTGCAGTTTTTCCTTGTGCTTTTTTCTTGCTTAGTTGCAGTCCGCTGGGCTGTTACATGAAGGGAATGATCTTTGGGAGGTGTCCATACTGCCAGCAGCTGAGAACTTCACACAGTGTTTTGGACTGTTAGATACCTTCCTCTGTGTTCATGGCTCTTGTTCTTTGTTTGCTTCAGCTCAAGCCTGGGAGAACATGATGAGTGCCTCAAGCCAGAGCCCTAACCCTAACAATCCTGCTGAATACTGTTCTACTATCCCTCCTTTGCAGCAGGCTCAGGCCTCGGGCGCCCTGAGCTCTCCGCCTCCCACTGTCATGGTACCTGTGGGAGTCCTAAAGCATCCTGGAGCAGAAGGTAAGAACACTTCCTTTTTCTTTCAGTTTACCTGTAGTAAGAATTTGGAAAGAATATCTGTACTTCATCCATTCCAAATAATGGTTAATGCCAGTTGTGCTATTCCTGCCCTCAGCAGGGGCATCAGGTTTTTCAGGACGTGTAAACTGTTCTCAGTGATTGTGTCTGTACATGATGCTGCCATAGGGAATGCACTAGGTGATGCCTTAAGTTCCTTCCAGTCCACATTTTTAGATTTATTTTTTCCATTTTGCTGGTTTATACTCAGATTTTCCAGTTTCCTAGCCAGTATTGCTGTGAGATGTTAAACACTGTTTTTTACATTCTCTCCAGTGGCTCAGCCTAGAGAACAAAGGCGTGTTTGGTTTGCTGATGGGATTTTACCCAATGGAGAAGTTGCCGATGCAGCAAAGCTGACAGTGGCTGGGACAACCTCCACAGGAACCTTAGCAGTGTCTCATGATCCATCAAAGCCCATGGCCAACAACACTTTATCAGCAGAAGTAAGGGAGTGTTTGGCATTCAAAATCCTGTGTTTGCCTTGGTCGTGAGTGGTGTGTGAGTTGCTGTGGGGACTGCAGCAAGACTGATGTAGGAAATCTGCTCAGACTTGCTTTAGTGTGTTGCATAGCAAGTGTTGTCCTTGTTTGAATGTTTACAGAGTGCTGAAACAACCATATTTTTTAAAATGAAATGAAGATTTTTGGGGCAGAGCACTAAGAATGTTTGTTGTCTGTGTGGCTTCCAACTGTTTGGCTGTACAGCTGGTGTGTGAAGGATGTTTCTGTAACACATGTTTTAAAAAAGGTGAGTTGTGGTCAGTAAGGAGTTTGAAACAATAAGATTATCATACTGTGAATCAGAAGAATATTCTGTCACAAAATTATGTATGCAGGAAAGTGCAGATAAAATCTAATAATGCTAAGTCCACCATACTCCATGTAAGTTGAATTGAGACTCTACAAAAAGTTCAAATGGGCATAGATGCATTAAGGTTTTGGGAAGACATGGGTATGTGTGGTGTTAGAGAAGGGAGGTGCAGGCTCTAAGCAGATTTTCTAGCAGTAGTTCACATACAGGAGTCATCACAGGATCACCTATTATTACAGAGCCAAATTATTTGGTGCTTCTGTTCCTCCGGCAGACACAGACTCCCTCACCTACATCTCTAATAATTTAGCCAGCCAGCTCTTAGTTTTTGTCATTATTACTGTTTTAATGTTGTCCTTCCTTGTTGTTTGCTTCTTATAGACTGATAATGCCTCTGTATTCTCGGGAAATATAACTCAGGTTGGCAGTCCTGTTGGCAGTGCAATGAATCTGATTCCTGAAGATGGTCTTCCTCCAATTCTCATCTCCACTGGAGTAAAAGGAGGTGAGGGTATAACTTGGCAGCCAGCTTTTCTGCTTACCAGATGCAACAACCTAATGGCTACTGTGTTTATTTTAAAAATAAGCTGCTGGCAGTGTGCTGAGTATTGGAAGGAGTTCTCAGTGAGCACTTGGGGGTAAATGTTGTGCCACTCCTTTGTACAACTGGCCCTTTTTTGCATCCAGGAAGAACCCCACCTTGCAATGCAATTCCTGTAACAAGTAAAACACGAAGCAAAAAATTAACTGCAGTCCAGAAGCATGTGCTAATTTCTTCACTAATCGGACTGTGGGGAATGTTTCACACAGAGATAGGTTTTAATTAGACTTATGAATATTCATACTTCCCTTCTCTGAAATTCTGTCAGAACATGGGCTCTGTCTGAGGCATCCCCAAGCATTGCATTCAACAACATTATTGCACATCTTGGCCCACAGTGCAGCTTTTAGTCATTGTGATGTCCCCTTATATAGGATCCAGATGGAGGAAGCTTCAGAAAATTAAAAACTAATTTTTAAAAGATAAGAAATGTGTATTTGTTTATGTGAAATTGCTTTCCACAGTCTGATTCATGACATCCTTTAATGCATTCCTGGAATGAACTTATTTTCTCTTCTTTGGTTGTTTTTTTCCCATTAGATATTTTGCTGACACAGTGCATTTCTAATGTTAAGCTGGAAGTAACCTTTTATTTCAGAATAATGTCAAAACCAAAATGTGAGCAGCATTTGATTTCAAAACAGATTTGTTCCATCCTGTGTTAGCTGTTCATGGTAGTCCAGGACTGCCTTACTGTGATTTAAGTAACAATTCTTAACTTCTTTGTCATTTGGGATTTCAGTTGACATTGTGACGCATTTCTCAATTTGATTTCAATTTTCTCCTCTAGTTGATACTGAAAAATAATAGCTATTTTCCTGAAACAAGCTGCACCTTTCTAAAGGGTGTACAGAAGATATCTCATAAATTCTGTTGAAGTTTGAAAATACCAGCCTTGGAAGGAATCAGTCAAACCAGCAATACTTAAATAAGTGTTTGTCTAAAAGGTCAAAACAGTAAAAAGAATTAGAATTGGGGCTATCTGATTATAATGTAGAGTTTGTACCAGTAATTTATGATTTCATTGTGTTTGCTTCTTTCATAGACTATGCTGTGGAAGAGAGACCTTCTCAGATCTCTGTCATGCAGCAACTGGAGGATGGTGGCCCTGACCCTCTAGTATTTGTTTTAAATGCTAATTTGCTGTCCATGGTAAAAATAGTAAATTGTAAGTGTTTATATTAAATAAGTCCTAGTCTGTGAGAGGGGTAATGTTATCTAGATCATTAGTAGGAACAGCACATTTTTATTAGGTAGAATAGTCTCTGAAAATGTGTACAGGTTGAAAACTTTGTACTGAGCCGTATTAAGTTAAACAGGAAAAGGCCCTTTTCTGGTGATTTAGATATCAATACAGATAATTTTGTGTAGAAAGTATAAACTGGACCGGCAGAGGCTCCAGGCTCAGGTTTGGAGATCAGTGTCTCCTGTAGAGCTTGGTAGGGCAGGGTATTTTACCCATTTTCCTTTGGTTTCTTGGCTTATTCCCTTGTCATCCCATTCTGGAAAAGGAGATGGCATCCCATAATAATGCAGAGGCTCATTCCCTCTGCACCTCTTCTGTCCCTTTCTGTGCTGTGCCTGTGTGTACCTGTGCTGAGGGAGGAGTGGGGAGGTGGATGGATGGCTTCTCAAGCCCGTTCCTCAGCTGATCTCTGCTGGATAAAAACATGATGGAGAAATCAGGAAGGACAGTTTTCTGTTAATAAATTGTTTATAAACCTTTCAGCATCTCTTAGATTGCAGTGCAATGTTTTGTGTGTATATATTACAGACACAGGTTTTATTTCAACAACTTAGTATTCTCAAGAAATGAAGCTCAGAGCATGTGTCATTGTTAACATCCCTGGGAAGCAGAACAACACAGTGAGGTCTCGTGGAGACACCTGACATCCAGCTCTCCATATTAAGAGAAATATCACTGTTGGAAACTGTTCTAGCTGTCAGGATCATGACGCACACAGCCTGTTCTCAGGCTCCTTCATTCACATTTAAATCCTGTCCTTTCATTTGAATACAGAACCTGCTAAAAGTTTGCTCTGTGGTGTTAATCCCAAGATCTGACTGGGAGCTGTAATACTCTGGCTCTTCCTTAGCTGTAAACTGGGAATTACTGAGCTGCTCTTGTTTTGGATGTGCTTGCCCTCACGGTAACAGATGTAGGACGTAATTTGTGTGACAGATAACACAACAATACATGCTGTAAAACTGATCCTTGCAAGAGCTGTCTTCCTGCAGTGAAACTGAGGCATCCTTTTTGCATTTCTGCTCTGCTGACCCGTGTTCCCATCCGTGCAGATGTGAACAGGAAGTGCTGGTGTTTCACCACCAAGGGCATGCACGCCGTGGGGCAGCCGGAGATCGTCATTCTCCTGCAGTGTTTGCCTGATGAGAAATGTTTGCCCAAGGATATCTTCAACCATTTTGTGCAACTTTACCGGGATGCCTTAGCAGGTAGGAATGCTCTCTGTTAAAAGTGCTTTGAGTAGGTGATTGTACAGGGTCAGATACGTTTTGGTCACAGCTCTTTCTGTATAAAAATATATAAAAGAGAATAAAAGGATCGTATCATAAGGAAAAGATATAAAAAGAGAAAAAGGATCAAAGCTGATAGAGGGATGAGTTGTTGGTTGTCAGTATCCACTGTTCTAATCATCTGACCAAATAAAATGCTGGTAACCTGGGGAGCTGCTCCAAAGATCTTCCAGCTAGAAAGAAAATGTTGAGAATTCTTGTGGGTAGTATGTTCAATATCTCCTGACCAGGTAGTTCACAAGTTTGATTCTCATAGTGCCTGTGTTTATTCCTACATTATGGAGAATCTGTTTGTATTTTTAAATAATATAAGTTTTTGTATGCCCAGAATGAACTGTAGAGCTTTTCAGAAATTATCCCTGAATTTTGAATTTTTGTATCTTGATTGCAAGATTTTTATATAAACCATTGCACACTTTACATTTGCTAAGTGAATAGATTTCCACTTCTAGGTATTATTGTTGGACCTTAGATTCAAAAATCCTTGCATAAGGAAAAATGCAAGTATTTGGTTCCACTGATCAGAAAATAAAGCTGTTTTCCAGAGCCGAAATTGGATCATATTAAGGGTATATGCTGAAAATACATTTACAAGAGGTTCTGCTTATCATTCATAATGCCTTTGGAGTGATTGAATCCAGTACTTTAATAAAATAATGAAAGATATTTGTTTCCTAAAATATCTTTGTGCAACAAAGGTCAGCTTGTCCACAGAGTTTGCCAGGTTCAGAATGTATTATTATCTCATGTCATAATGGATCTTGTGTGCATGGCAAACGACTGCTGTTCTAAACCTCAGTTCATTTTCTTTGTCTTATAATGATGTTATTCAGAGGGAGATAGATATGAGGAATGGCAAGCATGTGTATATAAATGTGTATATATGTATATTGCAGATATAAATCCAGCTTGGTGTGTATATTGCTATGAAGTTCTGTATAATTACGCTACAGAAATACATAATTTATAACTCCTACATAATGTATTTGGAATTCTTTTTTTAGTACTGTAGTGGTAGTAATTTGATATCCTACAATTCCACTGGTACAAAGAGCTGCTTACTATTGTACAGTTCTTAATCAGAAACCGAATGTCGCTGCTGAAGAATTCCACTGTGTGTTTTCTTCTGGTAGGATCTGCTGTGTGTTGTGTTTCAGACATGAAGGATGAGTAGACAGACACCTTCAGTTACTGTGTAATGCCTGCAGGTTTTGTAGATAGTGCACCTTGATAAACTCCCAGAGCACTTGGGAATGCTCTGTCAGAATCCATCCTTTTTTTCTCTCCAAGGCATGCGTTGTTTGAGAGGCAGAAGGATCTGTTGGCATATTTGTAACTTGGCTACTTAAAACATTATTCAGGCAGAGAGGAGGTGATGCTGTAGGGGTTTCAGTTTGGTGTCTGTAATCCCTTGGAAGTGGATGGCAGTTCTGCTCTTGTAGGTGGAGCCGTGCTTTCTAAGCTGTTCATTTCAGAAGTACTGCACCTCTCCTGGCAATGAGATGATTTAGACATTTAGAGCAAACAAGAATTCCCAGTAGAATTTAGAGACCGTTTAACAGCCTGCCTCACCATTTCATTTTTCATTATATAATACATTGGCTTAAATATATTCTGTATCAGGAAACTGAAATAAATTCTGTGGATGTTTTGTATTTATTTCCTTTAGTAGAAGTTTTCTTAAAAACAGTAATAAAATAAAAAGGCTCATACAGTACTTTTTATTGGAATGGAAACAAGAATTACTTTTTAACATTGTTGATTTTGCTTTGAAGTTACTTTAGATTTCTTGGTCTTGTTTTCAGCAGAAAAACACAGCATCCTTTTTGTTTGTTCTGTTAAAGCCCGATCCATAGCAAATTATTTCTTCATGAGTCACATGAATTTAGGAGTTTGAATTCTGTGCTCAAGCCTAGAAGCCCAAAGTACATGTATGTACCTGTGCCTCCTCCCAGATGTTTCTGCTTTCCTGAAGGGATACCTTATTCTGGAGGCAGAGTCCTGGCAGGGTGGCAGCAGAGAGATTTTGGAGGAAAAATGGCATTTTTCTCTATAGGCTCTATGCATGTGAGGTATAAAAAATAAAGTCAGTTAAGGCAAGTCTTGGTTGCTGCTCACTTTTCATCACTTACTTTTCCCCTGGCCCCTCTGTCATCAAGCTCCCTGCTGTGTTGCTTTTCTTGTTTTGAAATTGGAAGCTAATGATTTCTGTTGTGGTTGTAGCAGTTGTACTGCTGTAGTAGTGATCCCATGATTATCCTTGTCTGTTGGCTATAAGCCTGGCAGTGAATGGGAAAATGAGAACTTCTGTCCATCTGAATGGGTACTTTGAGGCAGTTGGATGTGTTAATGTAGTGCTGCCAGAGATGCCCTAGTGCATCTGCTCTGTGCTGGAAGACAATAAAAGCCACTGTTACTTTTGTAGTGGAAATGTAAATCTGGCAACTGCCTGAAACGCCTTTGTTGGTCACCCTGGTTTTTGGGGATATTCCTTGTGAGGGTGGGTCTATCCCAGACACAGTTTGTGCATTTTTTTACCCAGAGTGGTTTTAATTAAACACAGTGGTAGTTAATAGTAGATCTGTAAAGAGGCCCATGTAGATGTTCTGAACAGAGAACAGGTTAACGAAGAAACACACCCCTGCAGCTGGTCTGTGGAAAGGTGGAGACAAAATCAAACTTCATATGAGGTGTATGAGTGATGTTAGGAAGACTGCCACAGAGCAGCCTCAGAAAGTTTGGGATGCTGGCAGCTGCTGCTCTCACTGATACTAAGTGAAGCATTATGGCCCTTGGCAATAGGAGTAAGTTCTTTCCAAATTACTTTGAGATGTGTTTCAACAAAGAGGTGCTGGCCATGGCCAGAACTTTGAATGTGGAGCTGATATGGTTTTTCTCAGTATTGGCATCTGCTACAAATGTGTTGGGGCATCAGGGTACATTCATGGTCTTGGCTCTTCTGTGTCTCTTTGTGGCTCTTGGAGTGATTTGGTTTATGTTCCTTTTCCAAAGGAAATGTGCTCATTTGCTCTTGAAGAAAATCCATCTGGCAAGATTGTTCACAGGTAAATACTGCTTTGCATCTGGGTTTTGAGGATGCCAGCAGAGTTTGGTACTGGCAGTTCCTGGCTGTTCTGGATTGCAGTGGAATGAGGCTGGATGGACTTCCCCAAGCCACAGATAAAGGCCTTGCCTGAGTCTGGATGCCATTACCTTTTTTTGACCTGGCATTAACCAAAAGATAGGAAGCATACATTAAGAATTTAGCCTCACTGTTTTTTGGTAAAAGTACCTAACTGGCTTCAGCACACATTGAGGACAATAAACAAATGCAGGAATGGTTTTTTTTCCCATCTACCTTTTCTAGTATAGACTATTTTGAGGCTAGAAGGGATTGCCAAACTGCTATGCAAAGCACATTGTTCATCACAGAAAGATATCTAAGTGAAGTATTCAAAACACCAGGGATAAAAGCATCTTTTTTTTCTGGAGAACTTTGTAGATGCTTAAGATTTAAAGTCAAGGATAACCCAGTATAATTGAGAAGTGAATAAGTACTGACCTACTGCAGACCTGCTTTAGATGCATCATGCACACTTAAAGCACTTCCTAAGTAATGTCAGTTGTCTGATGTCAGGTACTGGAACTTAATATATGGAAAGGCACCTTTCTGCTCACTCTGAGATTGCCTCATTAGAAAGGAAGTTGTGATATGTTTTAAATTAAATTACATGCTTTTGCAAAGGATAGTTATTTTTGAAGGTTTTTCTGACGCCTACACTTTCTCTACAAGCCTCTGAAACAGTTCTGTGCTTAAAATGTGTAATGGTGCAGTGGGTTGGGTTTGACAATGTCAGGCTGGGAATAGCAGCTTCTTGCTGCGGCCTTGGCTTGAAATCACCTTCAGAGACAGGGCAGGAAAGACTGACAGCCCCTGGTCAGGGCAGAAATGTTTGAGGGACAAGCCCAAAGAGGCTTTTTGACTTGGTTGTGCTGACTGAAAAGGGCACTAAAGAAGTGTGTAGGAAAACACTTGCTTCTTCCCATGCTGTCCACATCCAGGCTCTTAAGCTGTTATAAATAATGAATTGCAGCACAGCTACCTAATCCCAGTAATTTGTCCTCTTAAAGTGGTGGCAGGCTCTTGGAGCTTGCACTGTGCAAGCTGCTTGTATCAGAAGGAGTAATTTATGATGCTGTGGCTTATGGAAGGAAAGGGCTGAACAGCTGAGTTGCAGATTCCACTCTAAGGGTTTTTTCCATGTTTCCGTTGGCTGAAAAATTCTTATTAAGGCATCCCAGGCGTGTGAGCCTTGAAGCTCCATCTCCTGAAACGGAAAAAATAAGTAGTCATCCCCTTCTGCTGCAGCACTTGGCACCAGTCTCAAGTGGAAATGTCTGGTTGCTTTGTCATTCCAGTGGGCAGTGCCACACGTCTCAGATCCATACGGGATTGTACAGCTGCACTTTGCCTGGCCTCTTCCACACAGAGGAAAGGGGGCAGAATTCAGTGCAGTTTGGCAGTTCATACACGTCATATACTTGAAGGGTAAAAAGGATTACTGTGGTCATGTTGTTGGAACTGAGAACCTCACCAAGCAACTTTATTATCAGGCCTGTAGCTCTATTTGGGTAAGAACAGATGGGAAGGGGAAAAGGAAGTATAAATGAAGAAGAGGCGATTAGTGAGGGTAGGTGGGAACTGCAAAAGAAAAAGAGTGCCAGCAGCTATTTTAGTTAAGTGAAAATCTTTCTCATGAACACCAGTGGCTACACTGGTTTGCACTCACTAGCAGGATGCCCACATTGGTGTTTCACTGAGCAGGCATTAAGTGTCCCAGCACAGGTGACAGAGCTGCATCTGCACATGGGCAGGAGCAGGGATTCTCAGCAGCTGACATTTGATGTGGCCCTGTTATTCATGGTAGTTTGCCCAGTAGCTGCTTTTCATCAAGTATGCTCAGCTGAGAAGCTGTAGCTACTGTAAGAGTTCTGGAGTTTGATCTGGGTGATCATGTCACCCTGCGTGCATCTGTAAAATTACAGGTTGGCTTTGCAGGAGAGTGGCCAGCTCTGAATGAGCCTCACCCTGCTGTGGGATGCTGGGCTGCCAAAGCTGTCACCTTCTACCAGGGAACCTAATAGCTTACTTTGTGCAGCATTTCTGAGTACAGGAAAGAAGATCCACAAGGGAGTTCAGAAATTTGAAAAATAAGGAAACCCCTGAGTTTATTTGTTAGTTGGAGTATAAAAGGAGCCTTTTGCTTACAGACCTGCCAGAAAGCTGGAGGACCCAAAGTCATATGAGGGACAATACTGAGTGATGATTGTGCCAGGGTGGTCTGGAGGAGAGCAAAGCACCATGGCCACATCTCCAGAGGGAGGGCTGGAATAGCTGTATTACTATAACTTGTATTACTGAGGGTGTCAAAGTATCACTTCTGTGACTTATACACGCATGTAAAAGGGAGAAACTCTCCAGGTAGTGTCCAGTGGATGTGCAGATGGAGATGTGCACATCACCACCTCAAGTTCAGATACAAACACTCTGTAATGAGGTGGTGGAGAAAGAGCAGAAACTCCTACTTAGCAGTCTCTGACTGCAGGTGGGAAAGCCTGGGATTGCTCCAGGAGCCCAGGAGGTCTGCAGGAGTACTTCAATCCAATGCAATTCCTCATGAGTGGTGTGATCAAGCACACCATGCTCTCCAAAATTGCCTTTTTCTTTGAGAGCAAATCAGCACTATTAATATTCACATCTTCCTATGGAGAATTGTGATCAGCCATTCTGTACATTATTTGCATGCTGTTATTGTCATTTGATAAAAGGAATCACACCATGGTCCTTTGCTTCAATGTTAAATGCTGTGTTGAATGCTATAATAACCTAATCAACATTCAGATTCATTCAACCATTTGAGTGTAAACATTTTTGGAAATTAGACGCATCAAAGAGTAGAAATGTGAATAAAAATTAGTGATGTTTCTCCCCTGTGTCTCTCTCAGTTGCGTTTTACATTAAGTGTACTAATGAAATAAAGAGTCTTTTGTGTAATTCTTGAAACGACCCAGATCTTCAGTAGGTGTCTGAGCAGGCACCCCAGTGGTTTGTCTAAATGGAAGGACAACCAGGGGACATTAATTGTTTGACCAGGTGCACATCCCTCCTTAAATTGCAGCTGAATCCAAAAGTTTAGTTCAAACAACAGCAGCTTCTGGAAGTGGAAGTCCCTTGAATATCTGTAAGGCACTGAAAAAAGGCTTTGTGTGGGTGTGTCTGTAGTGCCAGGGGGAGGTTTCAGGTACCACCTTAGCAGCAATACTGGCCTGAACTCTCCTGTGGTGTCCTGAGAGGGTAGTGAGGGCCTGGCACAGGTAACCCAGAGCAGCTGTGCCTGCCCCATCCCTGGAAGTGTCCAAGGCCAGGTTGGGGCACTTTTGCACAGGAGGTAACCTGAGCACCCGTGTGCAGCAAATCACTGTTTCAGACATGCTTAATACACATTAAACAAAGTGAATTTAACATGGATTTTTTTTTTCCCTTCTGAAGAACTCCTGGCATTCTTGATAGAGTTCTCAATCCAGTGAAGTAATGAACTCTTTTTTTTTCCCCATAGGTAACATTGTTGGCAACCTGGGACACTCCTTTTTCAGCCAGAGCTTCCTTGGAAGCAAAGAACACGGAGGGTTCTTGTACGTTGCAGCGACCTATCAGTCCCTGCAGGACCTGGTGCTCCCAACCCCACCATACTTGTTTGGCATCCTCATCCAGAAGTGGGAGACTCCCTGGGCCAAGGTGTTCCCCATCCGGCTGATGCTGAGACTCGGAGCTGAATACAGGCGTGAGTAGCAGGCACTGCTGGAGTAACTTCTGCAGGGGATGGATGAATTCTGCTTCAGAGCACACCCCCAGCCATGGACTGTTAGCTGTCAGAGCCACCCGGGCTCAAACAGGCAAGGAGAGCTGTGTGTCAGACCCACAGGGCAGCACTGAGGTGGTGATGGGACCTACAGCCTTTTTTTACAACTGCTGGCTCCTCAGGGAGGTTTTTGTGGAGAGAACTGAGCATGTTTGTATCCATTCAGTGACCTGAGAGTTATGTGCAGAACAAGTCTGATTAGCTGGTGTAGTTCGCACCAGGGAGAGAGCCTTTGAGGTGTAAAACTCTTTCCATGCTGAAATGAAAGACCATTTGCTTTTAGGTTTTTAAAACTGTGCTCATTTTCCAGGGAGTAACAATATGTGTGCAGGGGCAACAAACTTGGCTGTTTGTTGCAAAATTTCTGTTGCAACTAATAATAAATAGGCTGGAGAGAATGTTTCATCTGAACACAATCTTAGCAGTTACCATGAAATTAGCATAAGGTTAAGATAAAATAATTTTCAAAAGATATTTACTATTGTTGGAGCAAAGACATTACTGGCAGTTTGTCTATCCTGAGGGGCCAAAAACTGTATGTCTTACTCATCTACAGTTTTGATTGGTATGTCTCATTAATCTAAATTACTATGAGAATGGTCAGTTGTTAATTTTTCCCAGAACTTATTTCATAACATTTTAACAAAGTAAGTTTTGTAATATGCTATACAGAGATTTGTCACTTTAACTTTTAAGGTTTTAAGAACATGGGGAATTTTCCACAAAATATGTGTGTTGCTGGAGGAGAAGAATAAAATGCTCAAAATCTGCCTTCTGAGGATGAGTACTGAAGGTTAAACTTGTCTAAAGAAACATTCATGTTAAAGGTGTGTAGGTTTTTGTGTGTATCCTCAGGCACTTTTTAAACAGTGTATTTATTCCCACCAGTATTTAGAAAAACAAACAAAAATGCTCATATTTTGGATGTGACATCTGTTTCTGAGCACAGAGAGAAGTGTTTTGATAGTGACAAACAAAAAGACCTGCTCTGATATATTGGGAAGCCGGGCTTTGCATCATTCCTACAGCTGTGGATTGGATTTAGGCATATTCCCTGGAGCTGTGCCAGTTGTGACTGCAGGGCACTGCCTCAGTTTCTCCCTGGAAGGTGCTGCTTTTGTGGCCCAGGTTTCCTGGGTTTCCTTCCATCCTCCTTGCTGGTGGAGCTGTCAGAATCCAGCCATTTGTGCAGTGCTGCTGGCTGTGCAGATCAGATGCAGGAGAACCTCAGGTTGCTGGGTGTGCAGAAAACATCTGCTGAGCATCCCCAGATCAGCCCAAGAGCTCAGGCTCAGGGAATTTGGTGCATCTGGGATGGAGCTGAGCTGCTGCTTGGAGCCAGGGTGGCAGACACAGAAATTCAGCCCTTGCTGGTGCCTCAGGGCACTGTGCATGGGTTGGTTGCCAGGTGGTGTGTGGCACTTTTAGGTTTCAGACCAGTGTGCAGAGGCTGGAGCTGATTTCCATCAGGAAATCCTCATGTTATTCACATGATGCTGAGTGCTCTGCAGTCCCTTCTGACCACACTGGGAACTGGGAGTGTGGCATTTGGGGAAATCAGGCTGAGTGTTTGCCTGAGGATGGCTTAAGGAATCCTCCTTCAAACATGTGTTTAGGAAACCTTGGCATTACGTACCAGTGCATGAGTCATGTTCCAAGCATTGTGATGGCTTCTGCTGCAACATAACGTAATGCAGCCCGATCTGTGCCCTGCACACAGAATTGCATCACAGATGTTTTACAGGTATGGATGTCAGCCAAGGAATGCAGATATTTTACATCACTGACATACCATAAATGTCCTTTAAATTGTTTTTGATGTACCCCTGTGGAGTTTGGCACACTCTCATGAAATAATGAAAACAGGAAATAAAATAATCTGGGTTATCACTTGAATGTCACGTGTCAGCCACAGAACTGAAAGACTAATGATGGTGTAGTGGAGTAGCAGGATAGTTGTACAAAAATAGAAGCCATTTCCAAGTAGTAGCCTGAAAAAAGCACTTAGAAAGGTCATTTTTGCCATCAGGGCCCAGGTCACTCAATTCAGCCCTGCAGTGTGGCATCTATAAGCTTTCCACATAATTATTTTTGTTTCTAGCATGGTGGGCAAGCAGCCATGACATGTGTAAGGTCATTATAATGCTGAACCCTTCTGCCCTTTTGCTTTTTAAATTCCAGTCTTCCCAGTCTCTTCTTTGGCTGCTGCTTACCACATTCAACCAAGGAGATGATATTTAGGTCTGGTTTTGCAGGATCTGAGTGTGTAAATTTCCATCTGACCTTTTCTTCTCTGTTCTATTCCAGTTTATCCATGCCCACTTTTTAGTGTCAGATTCCGTAAGCCTTTGTTTGGAGAGACTGGCCACACAATCATGAACCTCCTTGCAGTAAGTGTGTGATGGAATTTGTGCTTTCCACGGGTGTGAGTGGATCTGTGTGGGGAGATGGGGGCTCCAGGTGCACACAGCAGCTGCAAGGTCCAGGAGATGCAAGAGGAAGTAGTGGGGATTTGGGTGAATTTCCCTGCTGGTACTGAGAGGGGGTGTTAACTTCAACAACACAGTGAGTTGTAACAAGGTACCCAAATCAGTATCCCAAACCTGGCTGCTGGAGGATGTTTGAAATAAGTGCATTGTTTGCTCAGATTGCTTCCTCAGAAGTGCTGGGTCATCACAGGGCGCAGTCACAGCTCTCTGATTACACAGTGCTCTGACTGAAGGTTATTATCTCTTCCTATTTTGCAAATATTTTCAATATAGGAAATTCTCTTTGATGCATGACTTAATCTCACTGCTAGAAAAACTAATAACTCTATCTAGTAATAGAACACAGAGAGCAAATTTTCTTACATACAGTGATGATATTCAAGGTTGGAGAACATTAATTTTGATGTAACAAAATGTGTGAAATGACTAACAGTCACAGTGGCATTTTTTCATTTGTGTACTGCAATTACATGGATTAAGCACTGTGGTGTCTCTGTCCCTCCCTGCCTTCCAGTCAGATTACAATTATTTGAATAGGCTAAGTAGTAGTCACCAGGATAGTTATGAAACCTACAGTGTTCCTGATGATCATCATGCCTAACTTAAAATCTTGTTTTAATTATCAGGACTTCAGAAACTACCAGTACACACTGCCTGTGGTCCAAGGTTTAGTGGTTGATATGGAAGTCAGAAAAACCAGCATCAAAATACCTAGCAACAGATATAATGAGGTAATGCTTATAATACATACATTTGTGTACAGTTGCTTTGTGACTGAGTACCTGGGATCTAGAGGAATTTTTATTCTATTCACTACCACTAAGGAAAAATGCCTCAAAAGCAAATAGTAACTGTGTGATGCACACAGGTTTTGAAAGTGAATGAGCCTGGCTTCACAGGAAGAATGCAGTTCCATTTAGTATTAATTGAACTCTTAAACTTTCTTCAGGTTTTTGAACTGTTTATGTAAAATATCATATGTTTAATGCAAGTAAGTTGACAAACTTTGCACTCAAGGTAAACTAGGAAGAAAACATGCATTAGCTTTTCTCATTTGTGTTGTGTGTTCCCACTCAAAGCATTTTGTAGTATTTGTTGGATTGCTGATTATTTTATGTAAAAGTTCCCTCAACATGAAAATTTTATACTTGATTTCTGGTGTGAGAAAATCAGTCAGCATCTGTAGGAGTTAGTGCTGCTAACTAGAGAAAGCTGGGGGAGGAGGTAGTTGAACAGTAATGAAAGGGAACAGTGGAGAAGGGGACTGATTTCGTGTTCTGTCTGAAGAGAAGGGGGTAACTTGGTCACTTGAAACCTGTCAGAGTTGGAGAGCAAACCTCCTGAGCAGAGTGGTATTTGTAAAAGTTCTTGTCAGAGCAGAGCAGGATGCAGCTTTATCACAAGAGGGAATTTCCCTGCAAGAAGCATTTGAGTAAAATAAGTGATAAAAAAAATCATAGGAAAAAAAGTGTTCTTTTATGAAGTTTGAAAAAGATGAGATTGATGAAGATAAAGGGTCTGTTAAAAGGTGTTTTAATTTTTGATGCAGTTGTGCCAGAAGAGAAGAGGTCAGTGAGGTTTGAATGAATTCAGTCTGGAATGGCACAGATGATGCAGTTCAGTGTCAGCTGTGCCTGGTGTTTGCAAGGTCTCAGCTCCACTTGTGCCAGACGTGGACTGAGCAGGACTGAGAGGGAATTCCTGTGTCAGGGACGTGGCAAAACCTCTGCATTGTGCTTGGGTTCTCTTCCCAGTGTGATGCAACTTTCTAAATGGAGAAATTGTTACTTATTTTACATTGTTCATAGCTTATGATTCATTTGGAAGGTTGTATTACTAGGAATTTTTCATGAGTTTACTTTGAATTAAGATTCAGATTCACAGAATATTCTGAGTTGGAAGGGACCCACAAGGATCATTGAGTCCAAGTATTAATGGCCCATATAGGGATCAAACCCCTGACCATCACCCTCCTCTAACCAACTGAGCCAGTCTCAAGATGAATTAAATTATAAGACTTTAATTAGAAAGGACTGTTACTCAGATGTTTTCACTATCTAAAAAGTGAAAAACTAATTTGAAATCTCATCTGTGTATTAAATGGATAGAATGGGGAGAATTCAGCCCGTGATTAACAAATTACACATTAATATATAATTTTTCTATTAAATACATGCTTTTGTCTTCAAAATTATTTAAATTTTCTAAAACTTAGAGGTACCTGATTGCCTGTTTAGTCCCTCAGCAAAGGTGACTGTAATTTCTTAATCAGTTAAGATTAAGAAATCTTCTAAGGAAGCACTGTTGCCACATCCAGTTGTTTCTTGTGCTGATGGCAACTGCTGGGCTCCACAAACGTGGCTGGAGCTAAAATCCAGTTTGTGGAGCATGACACAGTCAACTGGATAATGAAAGACACTGTTGTCTGATGCAAAATCTTAATTAAGTTTCCTCCCCAAACATTACACCTGAGCACATTTGTCAATAGCGAGCATCAGTTAATGTTCCCGACACTGTAATTAAGGTTTTACGTCGGACTGAGAGAGACAAATGTGTTGTGTGTAGCCTGCATGCTTATCAGCTCCAGGAAGCAGAGGTGGGAGTGTGAGTGCTGTTAGGAGATGTCAAATAATTCTGCATTTTTCTGCGTTTTCACTGCGGGGGGATTTGTGTCATTTAATTTGACTTTTTTTATTTTAAGCAAACATGTCATTTTCGCGTTTGAAACAAATTCCAGAGTTGGGTGACTACCTCAGTTTTCTTTTGGTTCAAAAATCACTGAGTCTGAGCCTCCACAAAGAGGAATAGAGGAGAAAAGAAAAAAACTATATAATCTACCCAAGGGTATTTTGTCAAGGCATGTTACTCAGTGTGTGTTAGTTGATAGCAGAACTGAAAGGCAAATGTGTCACAAACTTTTTTGGATGCTTTCTGGAGGCCTCATTTGCTGAGAAAGAAAATTTGGATATTTTTTTAAAGTCTCAGATTGGTAACATTGATCCCAGTTTCACCAGTTGTAGCACAGAGACACTGAAGCTTTGGTGTCTGGTTGTGGCACAACAGGATGGAATGGCCCCAGTCTGAGAGCCCATGTGGCACTGAACTGTGGAGGGGCATTTATGATCTGTGTCATTAACAACTGTAGGTGTGTAAACAAGCCAAGTATTTCCTCCCAGGGTTTTTCTCATGGTTTTTTTCCCCATGTATTTTTAAAACCAGGTAGAGATAACAGCTTTTGCAACTTCTGTAGCTCAGCTACCCCTTATACCACTTACCTTAATTGCACAAAAGATGGCACTTTAAAGCATCTAGGCAGTAAAAGACCTGAACCCTCTTCTCAAAGCAGTTTATGGTTCTGAGTGCTAAAGCCTGACACAGAACATGAGAACTTGAGAAGCTTCTGATTAAACTGCTCCAAGAACCACCTGTTTATGGGAGTGCTTGATGAACTGGGTGGAAATGCTAAAGCTTTGTGTTTGCAGATGATGAAAGCCATGAACAAATCCAACGAGCACGTGCTGGCAGGGGGAGCGTGTTTCAACGAGAAGGCAGATTCACACCTGGTGTGTGTGCAGAACGACGACGGCAACTACCAGACACAGGCCATCAGCATCCACAACCAGTCCAGGAAAGGTGAGGGGAGCCCTGGCCCTGCTGCTCTGCACGGCTGCCTGGCCCCTGTGTTGCTGCCCCAGCTTTGTGAATTGGCTGCAGCTGGATTTGACTGGGTTTCAGCCAGTTTTTGTTAGAGAAAATCAGTCTGACCACTGGCGTCCCTGACTGGGCAGCTCTGTGCTGGAACTGGCTTAGGCAACACCTCTCCATTTATATTGAGAGCTGGCTTTGGCATTAATGGATGTGCAGGTGAGGTTGTGGTTGCCTGTGCTTGACCCATACTATGTGAAAGACTAGATTCAGTAGGATAGGAAGTTAAATAGGAATAACCAACCACAGCAGCAGTGTAATAATGCATCTTGAAGAAACTTCTCATTTTCACCTTAATTAGACCATCTAATTTCCAGGGTATATTTTTGTTACAGTAGGCTGAAAGGCTGCAGCAGCTGTGTGCTGAGAATTTAAATGTTGTGGGTTTGGGGACATTTCTGGCAAAGACATTTATGCAATCTCCAAAGGAGAACAAAACAGAGGCTGAGTTGGATGTTTTGCAAGTATCACTCCAGCAAGTCATGGACTGGCATGGAATGTCACTCAGGACTGATGGTCATGTCTAACGTCTGTTAACTTCACTTAAGGGACAAAAGGAGGGATTTCCAAGCAGGAGTTTCATGATGCTTTGTAGTCACTGAAGATCATTTCACTTTAAGGCAGGTGGCTTTGAGCTGTGGCCTTGCTGGTGGGTTGGTGTTACAGTGTGATCCTTTACAGTTCACTTACAGTCTGCCACCTGTATGGGAACATTTAGAAGTTAATTGTGTACTCGGTTACCCAAAATTAGTAATTCTGCAACTCAGAAGTGTGTTGGGCATGGAGAGGGAGAGTGATAAAGTACAAGCATTCATTAACTTAGGCAAAAACTGTTGTCTAGTTTGGAAAATAACTGGATTATTTTGCCTTTGCATATCCAAGCTTATGATGTGCAATACAGGTACCATAATTCCAAGCAGCATTTGTCCTGATTCAGGATAATCACCTCTCTGGCTGATTGAGCTGATACCTGATCTTGGGTAAAGCATTGCTTTGACAAAAGCCTCACTAAATCTCTCCTGTTGTTGTTGTTACAGTGACTGGTGCCAGCTTCTTTGTGTTCAGTGGAGCTTTAAAATCCTCTTCAGGCTACCTTGCCAAATCCAGTATAGTGGAAGGTAAGAACTGAACTGCTTGCTTCTCTCTTTGCCCAGCTCAGCTCTGCAGCTAGCAGGGCTCTCTCTGCTCATATGCCTTGGGACTTGGAGTCTTGCTGCTGCTTCAGCTTTATCCTACTTCTTAGCAAAACCACCCTGTGCCTCTTAACAAGAAGGAATTTGTGCAGATGCTGCAAAAAAGGGTCACAAGAAAATGAGGGTAAAATATGAAATACTTGGCTTGGGAGCTTGTGATCGATTCACTGGTTTGGGTTGAATGAGGAAATTGTGAGCCTAAAAAGTATAGAACGTGTAATCCACCAACCAGCAGAGGAAGCCTTGCTAAACTTCCTCTGCTACCAAATAGCTCTGCAGTGTGCAAGGGTGGGAATGTGCATTGTTTATGTGCTTGTATGTGGGCAGACGAGAACATGACAGGTTGAGAGCACTGGGCTGGTCCCTCTCAGATTTGGTTTGTTGTATCACAGGAAGAGCTGCCACGGGGGTGCTCCAGCTGGAAGCTGTCCGTGCCTGCCAGCTGAGCTGCACAAGTGTGCAGTGAGGTCCCTGCAGCTGTGACAGTGCAGGCAGGAGTGGAGCAGCAGTGCTCCTGCCCTCGTGGTGAGGGATGCCAGGTGCCCACATGAGCAGTCAGTTGGCACAGCCCTGTGGGCGAGCAGCAGCTCCTCGTGCTGCGCCAGCTCCAGGCTCACAGCCCTGAGTGTGCAGCCATGGGTGGGGTCCCTGGGCTGACAGGCTGCCCACTGCCACCAGGGCATGCAGCTCATGGTGCCATTTCCTGTGTCTCACTGGTGCTTAGGGTAAGACAGAGGCACAGGGGGACTCAGTCTCTACATGGGCAAGTGTTTCACTCCTGTTATTTTTGCCATAGCTGAGATTGACCCAAAGTGGTGGTGTGTTAATCGCTGGACTGGATGATCTTGGATTCACCTTAATTCTGTGAATCCAAATTCTGTATCTTTTGCCACTGTCAGGCAAGCACTGACTTCTCAACCACTGTTACTGCTGGAGTGCTGCTTCCAGAGCCAACAGAGATGGCTGAATGGAGTGATGTCACCTGGGGTTTCTGAGGGTGGCCTAGAGCAGGTGTCAGGTTGTGAGGCAAACTCACAGGGACTTTGCTACAGCTGACTTTACCTGGAAGCTGCCCTTCTCTTACTGTTGTGTTTTCCCTCATCAGCACTCAGCAGGTTTGCATTTTAGGAAATGTGAGTGTTCAGAAACGGGCTTATGGAGCACTGCTGCCCATGATGCTTAAAATGAACATTTAACCCCTGTTGCAAACAGAGAAAGGATGTTGATTCTTTTCCTATATAGGCTCTGTTTGGCATGGCTTATCTTGGCTTATGAGGATTTCTTGGTTCCCTAGATGGAGTGATGGTCCAGATAACTGCTGAGAACATGGACTCTTTGAGACAGGCCTTGAGAGAGATGAAAGACTTCACCATCACCTGTGGCAAAGTAGATGCTGAAGACCCTCAGGAACACGTTCACATTCAGTGGGTAGAAGATGATAAAAACTTTAATAAGGGGTAAGTAGAGGAGCAGTCACTTGACATTGGTGACTGTTAAAAATTTTAATTGATCTTGTAAAGCACATGAGTCTTCAAATCAATAGGAATTAAAAGTCTGCACCTCTATTTTGAGTGATAAGATGCAATTAATTGTAATGAAAATGGAATTGAGATACCAGAGCTTTGGGGCATCAATTTAGAAAATTGGCAATGCTATGGATTTTTTTGGCATTGCCAATATCCAGTTACTGGAAATCACTAATCTGTCTCCAACTCTGAGTGCTGAACCCTGCACACTGTGGTCACTTTGCTCTGTTGGTGCTTAGTTTGCATTAAGTAGAGCTGGAAACAAAATTGCTGAACATCAACAGTATCTTTGGACACTTGACAGTTAAGCCAAAATGAAGGTGGATTTGGCAGCTGAAGTATTTGTGGCAGTAAAGTGCTGTTGTGATGGATTCCGTATTTCAGGACTCAGCACCTAGAAAGAAGGCCATTTCTGTAGTTTCAGGCTCTCCAGATCAATCTTAGTTCTGCAATCAAGTCCTGGGCTGTGTAAGTTGTGTTTCAGGTATTGATGGCCTACACTGAGTTTATAAATGAGCAGAATTCCAACCTCTCTGAAACACCTCGTTGCTCTGTCAGAACCTTACAGGATCTCAGCTCTGCTGCAAAGCTTGGCTGAACACCTTCAGGAAGGTCCTTCCTGCACCTGCACTGTGCATGTGACCCCTTCCAGGAACTGCCCTGTGATTCCAAGGTCATTCTCTTCTGCAGAGGGCTCTGTCCAGCTTGGCTCTTGTGCTGAGTCAGAGCTCACCCTCCTCCCTCCCTTTTGCAGCGTTGTGAGCCCTATTGATGGCAAACCCATGGAATCCATAACCAGCGTGAAGATATTCCACGGCTCCGAGTACAAGGCCAACGGGAAGGTCATCCGGTGGACAGAGGTGGGTCTGCCAGCCCCAGGGCCGGGCCCAGCTGCCCCCCAGTCACCACAGGAAAGCAGCAGCTGCTTCCCCAGGGGCCTGTGGTGCCCTCCCTGCCTGCACAGGGAGCTGCAGGGTGGCATCCTGCAGGATACAACATCCCCACGGATGCAGCCGCAGCCCGCGCTGCTGCTCACATCACGGTGTTCAGTGTGGGGCACCACAACAACACTTGCTGTGTCACACACAGGAACAGTTGGTTTCATTTGCCTTTGTGTGAAAAGCTGCCTTTCTACATGGAGACAAATCTTAATATAAGTTGTTTTTTAGAAATGTTATTTCAAGCCATTTTCTCTAAAATGTTGCATGTTAAAGTGCTGTGGCATAAATCCCTCAGAAACTGACATTGCCTGTGACTCTGCCAGTACACAAATGCTGATGTCAAAATATTTCTTTAAGTGTTTCACTTTGCCTGCTGAGGAGGAACCAAGTTCTTACTCTGCAGCTTGGCCCCCATGTGCCCTTTTTTCCCAGGTCACTTGGGCTCAACAAAAACAAGTTCAGTGACAAAAATAGCACAGATCTTTGGGCTTGTATTAAAAGTGTAATTTTTCTGAACTTAACATCTGTTTAAAAGCAGGTTTTTATTAAAACCATGTGCCAAACATAGTGAATTTCCATAGCAACACTTCTGGCCAGATCTGAGAGTTTTTTCAGAGGACTATTTAAATTTAAATATTCCTTCTACAGTTTTCTTTTTTTCCTCCCTAAGGTGACTTGTCTTCAGGGGTTTTTGCTGGGCTTCCCTGACCAGTTACTTCTTAAGTCTTCATCCGTAAAAGTTTAAATGGCATCCAACCTGTATTTTCTAGACATGCCAAGTTTTATGTCTTGTGTTGACTCTTTGCTTCAGGTGTTTTTTCTGGAAAATGATGAGCAACACAGTGGTCTGAGTGACCCAGCTGATCACAGCAGACTGACTGAA
This sequence comes from Hylia prasina, assembly GCA_013397195.1. Lineage (NCBI taxonomy): Eukaryota > Metazoa > Chordata > Aves > Passeriformes > Sylviidae > Hylia > Hylia prasina. Next base: position 595,574 of record VYXD01007607.1, read on the forward strand.
AATGTGGCAAAAGCTTTCTGTCTGGCTTTGTGTCCTCATCTGAAACTGCTGAAAGAAGATGGAATGACTAAGCTGGGTCTGCGTGTGACACTGGACTCGGATCAAGTAAGTCTTCAATAGTTTGTGTTTAACTGGGGGGTTGTTCTCTTGTTCATTCCCCAGAACAGGAATGCACCCCTTCAACCAGGAGAATGCTGAAGAAGTACCAGTATCAGATGCTAATCAGGTGCTGCTGGCTGTTGTTTGGGGTTTTGGGACATCTCTTAGAGCCAATGCCCAGCTTGAATTAACATAGGCTTGAACCCCATGTGGCATGAGCAGCAGCTGCTCTGTGCTCAGAGAAGACTCTGAATTGGCCTTTTTGCCAGCAGTTACTGCTGTGTGAGGGTCCTGCTCATCCCAAGGAGCTGCTTTGAGAAAACAGGAGAAAAAAGAGGCTCCTTTTGCTCAGGCAGCCACTGGGAACACAAAGAAGCACAAAGACGAGTGGAAAAGCTGCTTTAGTGCCTGCTCGATCCAGTTTGAGTTCCTGCCTTCCCTGGGAGATGCCTCAGCTCCTCCTCCCTTCCTGCCCCCTGACTCACAGCCTCATGTCCTGTTCTCAAACCCCACTCTTTGTATTTTTTAGGTTGGTTATCAAGCTGGGAGCAATGGACAGCTACTGCCCTCTCAATACATGAATGACCTGGACAGTGCCTTAGTGCCAGTGATTCATGGAGGGGCCTGTCAGTTGAGTGAGGGGCCAGTCATAATGGAGCTCATCTTTTATATTCTGGAAAACATCTCATAAGAGGACTTCATTTTCTGTTCAGACCTGTTCCAGCAGCAGTTGTATCTGAATCATTTGCACTTTAAAACTGGAAGATTAAGCTTTTGTTAACACTATTGGGGAAGGGGAGGGAGGGGGGTGGGACAGTTGTTCCATAATTCTAAATCTTCTATGCATTGTCAACAACCAGAGGATCAGGGCAGCTTCTATACTACAACATGGCTATGCTATCCTTGCAGCTAATCCACTTCTGTTACTGTTTAGAAAAGTGCTCATGTTTAAAGACTTACAGTCATGTACTCTCAATGCTCAAAGGGTGCGAAGATCACTGGGGCGTAAATAAAAAGTGAAATTCCAACCTCGTACTGTCTGTAGATGGACATGTAAGAAACAATCAAGACCTCCATTCTGACCTCATCCTAATGCCATTTGTGGTTATTCTGTAGACATTAAAAAGTAACGTTTACATTATTTTGACCAGATTATTGGTTGAAATATGTTTGGAGAAGCCCTTGATAGATAGGGAAAGATTCCCTAGCCATAACCCTGTTTGTCTGTGCGTCCAGAGGAGCAGGACAGGCATCTCTGAAAGTTACTGAACTGCAGTTATGTGTGTGTAATAGGCTAGTTTCCTTTTCTCCTCTATTTACCACAAAAGTCCATCACTTGGGCAGCTTTTTGTGATCTCCTACAACAACTCTGCTGTTCTGTACTTTGTTTACAAATGTGTCTGAAGCAGAGGAAAGATCAGCCCTGAAGTGCAGTTCCATCTTGTTCCTTGTCCCCAGTAGGTCCTGCTTTTTAGAGTCAAGTCCCAGCCAGGGCAGCTGTGACCCCTCCCTGCTGTTCGCTGTAGTGTAACGCCAGTGTCATGTAACCCAAGCCAGCTTGCACTTCTTATTGCAGCCCCACGTCCAAGCTTACCTGTGATACCAGTGTAGAGTGGCTGTTCCCGCATGTTCTGCTGAAAAAGGCTTTGTGGTCAGTTCTGAACACGTGCACTCGGCCCAGTGCTCTTGGTCTCACTGAGAGGGCTTTGGTAAGGAAAGCAGCTGCTCGTGTCTGCCAGGGCATTAAGGAGCTGGAATTGAGCATCAGCCAGAGAAATGTGGTTCCATGTTCTTACTGTCTCCATGGAAAGCTGCTAACCAGTGGCAAGAGCTGTAGGCAGGAGAAGGGGTTTGATTTGTTTAGCCAGTCATGCAAAGCAGCTCTTTTGAGTCCTTCCCAGAAGAGGGGTGAAGGTTTCTCTTCCTGTCTAGAACTAATTAATTTGGGAAGAGAGATGCTAATTGATGGTGCACATTTGTAGTGTCAGACATTCCCTACTGCCCTCTGTTCTAGGGGAAGCAGCAGGGCCTGGCTGGGCTGTGCTGTGACAGAGGAACACCAGTGGCCTTGCAAGGAGAAAGTGCCAGGCCACTGTGAGACTGAGGCTCTGGTTTTTAAATAAACCAACACCATTGGCTGGGCAAGGGAAAGGTAACTGCACAGAGTGATAAATTTTATAGAAAGGCAGCCCAGTGTCTGCACGGAGTGCACTGGGGAATAAATGGCTGCTGCTTTTCAAAAAACAAAGTATGACAAATCCAATGTTCCAAATCACAGCTGGCACCACCCAGCCCTTGGAGAAGGCAGCCCAGGGAACTGGGGCCAACTCCACAAACAAAAGCTGGCCAGCAAGAGGGAGCACACTACCAAACTTTAAAGGGTGTCAGATCCAAGTGAAGCCTTACCTCTGGCATTTGGGAGAGGGTGGGTGACTTAATGCACCTCACTGAGTGGTGCCCCAGCCCTGCTCCTGCCAAGGTGCCTGTGCAGCCCAGCTGCACTGAGGCCACTTGATCCCCCTGTGCAGCCTGGTTCTGCACCCCTGGGACACAGCTGGGCACCACGGTGCAGGCACGGTTCCACAGCTGGAAGAGCATTCCAGAAACTCACTACTAATCTTCCTCCTAGAGCCTGCACTCCAGCTTTGCCACAGCAGCAGCTTTCCAGTTACTTTAGTTGCATTGTTACGCTTAATAATGCAGTAAAAGAGGTGAAAAATGTTTTATCTTCTTTTCCTTTGCCCCAGAAGTCTTTTAGGTTTGGATTCTGTTTGTGCAAAACACTATCAACTGGTGACTGACATGTCTGCTTCAACCATAGCCTTTGAAATGACCTTAATTACCATGTTGTTAAGAAATGAGTACTTGTTTAGAAAAAAATTGTACTTTTAAAATTCAGTTAGTTAACACTGCAAAAAACTGCATATTATATTTTTATTTTCAACATGTAGTTTTGTATATTAAATTTATTGAAATTAAAAACTAAACACTGTATTGTCTTCATCTGCTCAGGAAGACAGAGGCAGAGCTGCCTGACCTGTGTGGACTCTGTTCTGTCTCCCAACCTGCCCATCCCTGGCACAGGCACATCCTCCCCTTGGAGATCCCTGGTTTCTGTTAGCTCACAGAGATTTAGCAACACAAACAGATTAGGTACCCTTTCTTGTATGCTACTGATCAAAAAGCATTCCCAAAAATAAGTAATGATCCAGTTTTCTTAAAGGACAAAGTGTGACTATTTTCCCCAACACCTGGAAGAATTGTAAAAGCCTATTTTTGTAAAAATACAAGGAACATTTGGGAAGCAGCAGAGTCTAGTGTACTTTTTTCTTTCTTTTTTAAATTAAAACCCCAACACCATAAAGGATGAAGGCACAGTACCCTTCTGCGCTGGACAAGCAGTGCAGCAAGCACGGCACACAACTGGGAGCCAGAACAAAAACAGAGGTCTGTAAACACCAACCTGGGGCCTTTTCCTTCCGAAAGGGACAGCCCTTGGAACCTCAGTCCCAGAGGAGGGACTGGCACTCCTGAACTGCTGCCTGAGAGCTCTCCTCTGCTTTAGGAAACAAAAAAAGACCCCAACCCAAAGAGGCCTGGATAAGAGAACAGAAAAAGCAGTAGCAGACTGTTCACTGAACCACACCAGCTGCTCAGACACTTGGAAATAGGAGTTCTGGTAAAGGTCTTACCTGTGACTTAACTGAAAAGCTCTGGCACTGCCTCAGGGAATTTTTAAGGGGCTAAACCCTTCTCACAGCACTCTGCATAGTTAATGTAACATTCATCCTGGTGCTACATCAGTAGTCCCACATTAAGGCAATTCTGTCTATTTTGGGTAGACCGGTCCCAAGCCCTGCAGCAGCACGTTCCCAGAGCCTCCTGTTTGCCTTGGAGTTATTAATAAGCACTATGGCTGTTATCAAAATAGACATTAGGTTCAGTAGTGCATTCATTTAACATCTTTGGTGCTTGCAGCTTAGCAGCATCTTCCTGCCTTCGCTCAGCCCACGACTTCCATTCCAACATTCCCATGGATCTGGGGAAAACAACACAAACAAACCCATCAGAATGCCTTGCTGCAGTGTGGAACAGATGTTCAGAGTTCAAGGTGACATTATACGGAAAATGCTGACACCAAGGTTCTGGATGGTCAACGAGAAAAATCAATGGAGCAAAATTATTAAGCTCCAGCGCTGAAAAGTGCTTGGGCACGAGGCCAAGTTGTTATTTCAGGTAAACGTGTCCCTCAGCCTGACTGGAGCTCACAGGACCTCCTGACCTCCTTGGCTGGGAGAAAACCATTACAACAGGCCCTCTGATACCCACCTGGTGACTCCTGACTGAAATGAGACCTCAGTCTCTACCATCTGACACCATTTGCCATACCTTTGCTTCCAAACAGGTGATGTCACTCTGAAGCTGATGCATATTTGTTTAACTGCCATTTATAAGTGTAAAGTGAAACCGTATGCTAAGGAAGAGGGAGCACAGAGGCTTCAGGAGATCAAGTAAAGGAAGATGGATCACTTATCACTTATTTCCTAAATAATACACTTAGTAAGGGTGACACTAGGAGCTGTCCCTCTATTTCAAGTGATTGTGAAGCAGCATCTTTGAGATACAAACTTGCCAGAGATTCTGTAACCTCATTTATGAAATGATGTCAACTCCCCATCACAAATACAAAGAGAAATGCTACTGAAGCCAGAGCTGTGTAATTAGGTCAATGCCAACAAAAGGCATTATTCAAGCAGAGTCTGTAGCCCTGTCAAGTCCTGCCCAGAGCACCTCTGGATGCAGCGTTCGTACCTCAGACAGAACTAGCGTTCAAGGACCAGCCAATTTTCTGTAACTGTTTGAAGATCTTGACCACTGAGGGGCTCCCTGAGTCTCACTTTTACCTCCAGTTTCCCTCCAGTGGGCTTTCTGCCATCAAAAATCTGAAATAACCACAAAAAGAAGAGCTGTTAGAACAAATAGGGATTATCATGTTAAACTATAAAGCCTCAGGCAACCGTGACTGTATTTGCCCGTGGCCCGAGAGTGACAGAGATCCCTGCAGTGCTGGGACTGTCACAGCCAAGCACTTCTTGGACTGGAAATCAGCAAAGCAGGTCCCCCACAGCCCAGGCACATTATCAAATTCCTTAATCACACATTTATGTGATCCAAATACTCACTTCCCCTTTGGGTTTAAATAAGCAGGAGAACAAACCTCATCCCGAAAACGTACCTCGATGATCTCTCTAACTTCACATTCTGATTCCAGCTTGTCCAGCTTCAAGTGTGCTGTCCCCACGTGTTTGTCACTTCTGAAAAAGGACCTGTGCCAAAGAAGTGAAGGGGTGAGGACTGGCAGAACATTACAGAGAAACAAGCCCAGAGGCCATCACTGTTTGCTCCATCCCCACATCCAGAGAGGGCTGGTCAGGACATGCTCCTGGAACCCTGCACACCACAGTGCCAGAGGCAAACCCTTAAAAACCAGACTACAAGGAACAAGATAAGAATGTACTCATTTGTTAATTATTCTTTTGCAACCAAGGTAAAGCTGAGGACAGCAGTGAAGAAAAACAATCAACTAAATCAGCACTTGGGGTGGCAGCAACTTCTGTCCCTGCCCAGGGAGGGAGATCCCAGAGGCCAGACAGGGCCATCCTCTGCTTGGGGCTGTTTAACAGAACAGGCTGAAGGAATTCCCAAGGAAGTTGCATCTCCCAGAAAAACAAACATTTCACAGGCACCTGCTGCTTTTGGCAAACTACTTTTAGGAAAAAGTCACATGAATCATTGTTTCATCTCGAAAAATCAAAACAATTTCAGTAAATAATAACATTTCAGCTATTGTTTTGATTCACCTACATACTGGCAGTTTTAACAGTCAAAAACTATAATTTTAGAATTTCCAGTATGTTGGAATTAAACACAGAAATATTTTTATCCTGTGAGGGAAACAAGCAACTTCTCCTTGCTGTAGTCACTTCTGAACAGAGACAGGTGTTACAATCTTATCCAGACAAGCTCCTCCAAAAAGCAAGAGCCAAGACTCAACCACCCTAATTCCACAGAACTGTTCAGCTCAAAGCACAGCATTTCTTTGCCTGCATCCAAACATCTCCCTGAACCAGTCTCTTAAAGGCTGGATAAACAACAAAACTCTACAGTTGAGTTTAAAAAGATAATTTGGCCACACCTGCTGTGTTTTCTTGGAAATTTTCCAAGATCTCAGAAGCTTCCTTTTTTACCCACTCTATTTCAGAAAAAAACAAGCAACCAAACCAACCAACATAAAAAATCCATCCCCCACAACCTAAAACATCCACCCTTTCTTCCTACTATTGTTAAGAGATACCAAGATATTATCAAGCAAGACTTGACATATGCAACGGAAACTCTAAGACTGCTAATGGAGCATCATGATCACATCACTGCTGGCAACAGGAGACTGAGACTCCATCAGTGAGGCCACAGCAGACTCACAGAATCTTTTAGGAAAGTTCAGAATTTCTTAGCTCCCATGTTGGAATACTTCCTTCACTTCACGAGCACCTTAAAATGAAGGATTATGTAATTGTACTGCAGCATGTGGGACACTTTGCTCATAAACTTCAGAGAATCAGCAGTTCTTGCTGAATTTTTTAAAGCAATTTTCCATTTTGTAACTCAAGAAACAATAAAGACTGGTTCATCCCTGCTCAGTTCCAGGGGGTTGGTGTGAAGACTGAGAACTTGCTCTAGGCTATGGCTTCAGAAACAGCCCTTTCATCTTCAGAAGCTTTTAGGAGAGGCTCATGAAGACACTTTGCCTTTGGAAAAATACATTGGGTTTTACCTGGAGGTATTGTTAAACTGAAGTTTAGTATGTATGACCTGAAACAAGTCTCCTTTGCTCACTGAGCAAAAATAATTCTTGGGAGATGGTCAAAGAGCTATCAGGGACCCCAAAGCTACAACATCCACAAAACCATTTCTGAAAGTATTATTCATTTGTAGTCTTAGAAAAGACAGGGAGCAGACAGTCTTTAGAAAAGAGACTGGATCATTTCATCATCTCCTTTCTCCTGAGGAGATGGCTGGGAAAAGGTGATTAAAAAACCCATTTTAAACAAATGTAAACACAGCTCTATGGCAAAGAGGAGGGATCTCAAACACAGAGCAGTGGCGCAGTCAGGATTGACAGAAAAGGAGTAGGAAAATCAAGTTTTGCTTCAACAGAGATACTAGTGGATGATCTGGAGTAAAACACTGGGACTTCAGGTCACAAACTGAAACATCTGCAACTTGAAAACCATCTCAGAAAGCCTGTGGGTGATTTTGGCACGGCCCAGTAATAGTAACAAGGAATAGGACAGAGCCACCAGACAAGAATCAGGTTATCTGGTATCCCATCACAGTCTTGGATCACAACCAGCCCAGGGCTGAGGGCATACAGGCCACTCCTATTCTGAGTAACTCAGTTATGAGCCTGGACTGAGGATGATTTCCCTGAACTGTCACTTGTTAACATCCATCCTGTGATCCTGCACTCTGAGGTGAGAGGAGTCTGTCTCTCTCAAGGCAGCTGCCAGCAGTGCTCAGGAAGTATTGCAAGATCCAATGAATGAAGGTACAAAAACATAACTCTAGTTCTGCCATCATCTGTCACCTGCTTTCCTGCTGTTCACATTTTGCTGCCACTTCATTATTCTACAGTGTTATTCCACAGAATACTTAAATTTTCTAGTCCTGATGACTGAAACCAAACTGGGTAAGAATCAAAACAATTTGAAATAAATTACTGCTTTCTCAGTCTCACCAACTCCTTTTAACACACCAATCCTCAGCTGATCTGAATCAACTTCCCTGAATTTGTACCTTTCTTCACCCCCACAGGGGAAGATACAGAGCTCAGGCACATTTTGAAAGCTCTCAGACATGAGTACCAGACAACTCTTTAGTGCTGGCTTACAGACTGTGCTTCATAAACTTCAGCCCCAACGCTCTTTTCAGCTGCTAGTGGAGAAGCAACCTGTGGACTCACCCTTTGTGAAACACTTCAAATTTAATTCCTTTGGAGCGAATGGCGCGTCGGAAGCCTCGGTGGTTGCGGTTGATGTTCAGCTTGAAGAGCTGGTTGTACTCTGCAAGTGAAACCAAGGGGAAGGAAAGAAAGCTGGGAGCCAGCTGGTGTGCAGTGCTCTATTCCATGACACTTCCCAGAGCTCTTTTATCTCAGCTTGGCCCAAGTGTGAGACACCTCACAGCCACAGGAGCTCCTCCTCAGGAGGGTCTTTCAGTCAGACACAGGGTGTGTCCCTGTGCCACAGGTCAGGTCACCCTCACAGGGACAGAAACCAAACTGCAGGAAAAGCAGGCCATGGGGAGCTGACAGCAAGGTACTGGGGAGAGAAAACTCAGAGAGAGAGCTGAGGTCTTTCAGCAAGTAAAGAGTGTTTGTGGCCAAGATAAAAGGTACAAAATATTAAAGAAAAAGCAGAGTAAGGCTGGAATGACTGGGAAGGGGTGTTTTGGATAATGTAACTAATATTGGTTTAATTCATGACATAAGAGCTACCACCAACATTGGGATGAGGGGGAAGAAATTGCCAATGCAGCTGGACTTCACCCCACAGCAAACCCTTTGCTAAGAAAGAAGAAAAAAGGTGGTGGGAGGATCTCTGGCCTGGTTCACAGTCTGAAACCAGTCTGTACTGTCCAGGGATTCCCAAAGTGCAACATTTTTCCCACTGTTCCAGAAAAAAAAGACTCACCTGGACAATTGTTATTGTTAATTACAGGTGTTTTACTCTTTTGAGGTTGTTCCTATCAAAAAAAGAGAGATGGACATTACATAAAACTGTCAGGTATTGTTTGAAAACAGACAAGTTATCGTTTTTATTGCCAGCTCTATTTTATGACTATACCAGAAACATGAGGTTTTAGGGGTTATCTAAGTAAGAGTCATGGTATATTCAAGACTAAAATACTTGGATTTCACTGTGGTAACAAGGATAATACTGGAGAAAAAAAATAAGCCAAAACATTACATTAAATATGAGAGCCATAGATGAACTACACAGTCACAGTCAATTCAACCCAATCATCATAAAGTTACTGACTGGGGCTGTTAAACTCCATGACAAACTGTGCACCTTCTACAACACAGTAATTCTGTTCCTCCTGCATTAGCTGGAATAATAAGCTACACAAGGAATTAATCACAAATCATTCAGGGAATTGCCCTACTATTATTTTCCCTGACAATCAATCTGCCACCAAAATGAATTAACTTTTAACCTGAAGTGGAGCACAAACTAAATCTCTGGGGAATGAACAAGGACAATGTGGCCTAATTATTGCAGCTACTCTGCAAAACTGATCTCAGCTATAAAGGAGAAAGGTAGTATATTTATTTGACTGTTGGCTAAGGAGTAGAGATCTGGTTTTTCTTTAAACAAAGGAAAATAGATTAAAAGGAACTATGCTGATTCTTGCTCATTTCCCAGAAAATTATTCATACAGATCAGTTCTGGTTTCAGCCACCCTAATTGAGTTACTCCTTCATTAAGGCCTTGTGTCACTCAAACCTAAACACAAACCTGGTCTGGCCATCACCAATTTCCAAGATTTATTGGGAGGTAGAAACCCAGGCTCTGCACACTCCCAGGGCTAAGCATTAGTCCTGCAGGAGCAAGGTCTGGTTTTCTCCTACACAGAGAGCAGCAGGACATCTACTGACAGCAAGAGACCAGTCAGTCCCTCCCCAGAAGCCCTTCTAGCTCTAAGGTTTTGAGTATTTTTCAGACCAGAGACTGCTTTTAAAGGTGAGAGGAACAGGATGACACTGGGGAATTCCAAGGAAAGCAGTAATACATATGTGTATACATATTTTTATATACATACACATACATACATGCACATACACACAAGTGTTAATTAGCAAGGGCAAGAAACTTGCATGGCCCAAGTCCTTTCTCCAGGGATATATATATTTGCTAATAAAATCACCATTTATTTGGTGACAAAGATTAACCCTTTCACTTCATTTCTACAATTGTTAGAGAGGTTCAAATGCAATGCCTTTAAAAGCTTGGTTTTTTAACCCAAGAGGACTCAGGGAGATCACATCTAAGGTGGCCCTGGGCAACAACTTTGTGTGCCCTGGTGTTTGGTGTGTTTGTACCCCTGAAAGAAATGAACTCTTGACACATTTTGCCAGTCTTGGAAAGAGCCTGACTGTGCCTTCAAGGGGGAGGAGGTGGGCATGGCTTAGCACTGAGAGTGCTGCTGACAGAGAAGCTGCAGACACCACCCTGCCAAGGGTAAGGCGTGGAGGGCATCGAGAGAAAGGTGCAAAGCTCACACGTGCAGCCAACATGCTCAGCAGTTCTGCTTCTCAGAAAAAGAAATCTGCTTTCATGTAGATCCAAGCAGGATGTCTAGAAGTGTTCTCCCTTTCCTTGGAGCCCTCATGCAGTAGCAGGGGGGGACAGACTGAGGGGCAGAAGAGGCACGACACACTCACCGCACTCGGGTACTGAAATTCAAACTTCACAAATGCATCCAAATCTCTTGGTGACACACCTGGGTGAGACAACAACCAGCCAATCTAAACAGCCAGTACAGACATTGTCATTGCATCTGTCATGTTGAGCAGGATTCTCAAGAGCACCCAACTGTTTTACAGTAGGACTCATGACCTGCCCCTTGACAACTGAAAAACCCATCCATCAAACCAAAATCCAGGGAAAATTGGCATCCAAAGGAGAACACCTGGGTTTTTTTATGTTGTTAGTCTTAAGACAGTCTAGCACAGATGGTTTACAGGCTCCCAGGAACAAGGGGCTAAAAGCAGTAACACTGGCAGGAGCAAACCCTGTCTACAGAAGGGTCAAAATACACTAAAGTGGTGCAACTCATAGGCAGGCACTCATAACAAAATAGGAGGTTAAGATGAAAGCTTAACTGTGACACAGTTACGAGTGAACCCAGGAAAATGTGAAGTTCTCTCTGTCCATACAGAACCCAGATTCTCTTTATTCACCTGTCTTTTTCTGAAATACTGTTTAAAGGTTTTGAGGGGGCATGAGCCCAAAAGGTGGTTACTTTGTTTAAATGAGTGCTGGCTCCTAAAGTGGCCTTCAAGACAGAGAAATTTCATTCCCCATTACTTTCCTTACCTACTCAAGAGGAACAAGCCCACATGCCCTTTTGAGTACACACCTGGAGGGGCTGGTAAGTTTATTCCTCTGACAATAAGAAGGTGCATTTCTGTGCTGTTGAGATCAGAAAATATCCTGTGGAAAGAAAAGACAAAAAAGCACATTCATCCCACCATCAGCTGATCCACTGCCAGACCAGGATGCCACGGCTGTTTGTCAGAGCTCTTTCAGTAGAGCACTCCTACAGAGAGCATCTCCACAAAATACAGCAGAGCAAGGCAAGAGCACAAACAGAGCTAAAAATATCTCTGAGGCCAGGAACAAAGCCCAGGAGGCAACAGGACTGAGGGAAAAACACAGAGGAAGGAGGAATGGCTGAAGTAACAGAATATAAGAGGGAAAGCTGGAGGCATTCTGAAAACAGAAGAATCAGCAAGAGAATTTAGAGAACAACTTTTTTGTATTTAAGTTGTTGACAGTATCCTTTCAGGAATGCTGAACCTAATCCTGGATGCCACCCAACTTTGCTGAAGCCCAGAATTCCCTAAACAAGGGCAAAAGACCAGGCAAGTCATTCCAGCCTGCCTGAGAAGTCCTTTTGTTTTTCCACACCTTATCATTTTAAAGGTTCTTTCCTCAAAGTGGTGGCTTGGAGGATCCATTCCTTGTGCTCGTGCCAGCTGTAAGATCTCCATATCCTTTTTACAACCTTGGGCCAGTTTCTCAAACCTACAGAAAAAGGCAAAAAAAAAAAAAAAAAAAAAAAAAAAAACACAAAAAAAACCCACACCCCCTAGAAANACCACACCCGCTGGAAATCAGAGCACAGAGCAACCCTCAGCCAGAGCTGAGAGCAATGTGGATATGCAGGGATCACAATCCCAACCCTTTCACACAAGGATAAGCTTACCAACTCAAACCCCAACATGTTTAGGGGGTCAGGCGACTCAAACCTGAAATAACTGCTTTGGGGGATGATTAAAACAGGCACTGGGTCTTACCGAGTAGTTTCTGCTACGTTTCCCAGATGCATGAATTGCTTGGAATACTGCAAACACCTCTGTCAACACAAACAAAACCAACCAGATTCACTCAGGGATCCTCACACACAGGTTCATGGCTGGCACAGTTCTGAGGTTGATGATAACCTCAGGCATTTTGCTGAGCACTCGAGAACATTCACCACCCCATTCTTCAAGTCCAACACACAGCATTTGTTTGAGCTCTTCTCCCTGCTACTTTTTAATCACCTGATTTGTACATAGGAGGTTCACCTTAAGTCTAATCTTAATATTCAGGTACTATTTTCAAACTTGAGTGCTCATATTTAACAGTGATAATTTGCTCGTGCCAAGCCTTCAAAGCACACCCTCTGGCTTCAACTGGCCATAGAATCCAACTGAAAAGTCTCCATTTTTGGACACACAATATCAAAAGTATTTTAAAAGAAAAAAAAAGACCCCACTGGAACAATGATGGGATTATAGTATCAATAAGGCCCAGAGAAATGTACAGAACATTTCTAAAAAATATAAAATGGTCACCTCATGTTGGTCCTTCAGCAATTTTACAAGCTGTGCATAAACTTCATCTGCTTTCTGAGACAGCCTGACATCTTCATGGTGTACAAAGATAAAATCACCCTCATCATCTGTAGGAGGTGATGGCAGCTGTAACACAAGAACACCACATTTCAGAGCCCTTACAGGAAAAGGTAAGCACTTAGATGTCCAAGAATATGAAACAAAGCAGAATATTAACAGTCCCACTAACCTTGGAAATATCAATAGTTTTGCCAGATTTTGCTTGCTCAATCTTTAGGTCAAGGCCCTTTGCTGTTCTGAGATATGTCTTTGCCTGTTGCAGGTTGTTTTCCCTCTTTGCTTTGATGGCTGCCTTCAGGTATTGCTTCTTCCTGTTCTCCAGAAATTCCAGTTGTTCCCTAACTGAAAAACAGTTGTACAGAAACACTCACTCATCCTACAGCCAGGAAAAGACCAGTGAAAGTACAGATGTCACATCGGGACATTTCCTTACTGTGCTCAACTGCTTCTTGGGCACTTTCAATTTCAAGCACTAAAAAATGAAACAAGCTTCCTCCTGGAACAGCATCCTTCATCAAAAAACCTCACAGCACTTCACAAGTGTCACAAGTTATTACAGCCCCTGATTTGCAGGCCTGAGACAGACTCCAGCACAGCCGATTGGTCCACAGGAAAAGCTGAATCCAGACCTTCAGCTCTCCATGTTAATTTCTAAAAAACAGCAAATATCATCAGCATCCTCTGGAGTAACTTCCTTCCTCTCCCCTGATCTGGCAGAAAAGAACCCTGATGAACCAATGTGCAGGCCCACTCAGACATATCACCTCTGCTGCTCTGTAATCCCCTGTTCTCTTAGTTTCTTATTAATGCTTGAGTCTCTCCTTTCCTTGCCAGAACAGTAAGGACAGCCACACCAGTAAGACTGCTTTACATTGTACCAGGTGAGTGCATCAGTCAGCCAGGCAGTTCTGCTTCATCCTGAGGAACAACCCAGGGCAGAAGGGGAGGATGGGATTACAGGCAAGGCATCAGCAAGAGCCTGAGCACTGTCTGTGTGTGCCCAACCCACACTGTGAGGAGGTGGCTGTCCCTCACTGTCTGTACAATCCACCATGTACACACAACTGCTCAGTGACCTCAGCAAGGGAAGAGCACAGATTGAGGAAGCCCTGCCTGCACTGCCAGCCTGAGATCCTTGGGTGAAGCACCAGGCAGAGAACTCTGTCTGATGTAGGGAGCTCCACTGGATCAATGAATAATTCACACTGGCAACCTGTCCCCTTTAATGAGAGTATATGGAGAGTTCAGCTGTGAGCAGAGTTAAACATCATGAATCGATACACTTGTTACATCAAAATTAATTAAAAACCTAATCAGCCTTATAATTATACATGCTGTCTCTGTGAAATAAAGCTGCATGGCTGGTGTGGGTCTGCCCTCCAGCACAGACATATTGAGGCTCCTGTCAGAGGAAATCTGACATACATTCATAGGCTCACACCTAAATTATAATGATAAAGTCTTCCTGAAAATAGAGCAAACAGCTTGCATGTGGAGCACTGGGAATGGTGATCCCTTCACTTACCAGCTGGAGGGAGATGATCCATTGGCTCTGCCTTGTCCAGGGTGGAGGGTGATGCAGCTCGTTTCAGGTGCTCAGGAGAGCCCTCCTGAGCTGCAGCACATGGAACTGGAGTTGGCTTAACAACCTGAGTTGGCTTCTTGGCAACTGGGGCCTGGGGCAGAGGCTCATTCTAGCAAAACAAAAAGAATTGCATAAAAAATGTATAAAATCTATTACAGAGTTGAGGACAGCATCTCAAGCATCGACGACTATGGTTATCACTGTATCAAGCCTTTGGGTATCCCTTTTTGAGGGAAGCTTTGCATTCCAGACAGCAAATTTTAACTTCTGGAGGTTTATAAGCCATGCCAGGCCAGCAGGTAGCTGACCTATGCAAGATGGAATAAAAGGAATGTTCAACAAGGCAGTGATTTTTAAAAAAGCAGAGGCATGCAGAAAAAAAAAAATAATTCAGGAATTCTCTTCATTAAAATTCTCTACTCCAGTCGAAGGCACAATCAATCAGCAGCCAAATCCAGAGAGAGACAGCAATCAAACCAAAGTCTAAGTGCTGGTGCAGCCTGACAAAAAGCAGTAACTGTTGAACATCCTGGGAAAGAACAAACATAGGAAGCTATTGGGAGGCAGGATAAAAGTATGGATTTAAGTACTTTAGAAGAATATAAAGGAGTGGTGAGGATCTGAAGTGTTTGCTTTGAAAATAAAATCTAGATATAAGACAGCTAAGAAAGAGCCAAACCCTGCTCACAGACCCTGTAGGTACTGACTGTAACAACATCTCATCTGTCTCCCCTACTCTGCAAAGAAAACTGAAATTACTGCTGAGATCCTGTACTCCTCAGACTTTTGGGAAATGTATTTCACCTCAGTACCCTTACCTGGAAATCCAGTGGCCTCACCTCTGCATGCCACAAGAGAAGGCAACTGATTTTTTACACATCCTACCAGGCAACACTAACCTCCTCCTCTTCATCATTCTCCTCCATGTTTGCCAGCTTGCTGGCACTCTCCAGGACAGCAGCGATTGTGCTGCCACCATCTGTTGCTGCAACACCAGGAAGAGGGGGAAATCCTGTCAAGGAAAGAACACAGAAGAGAGAGTTGCATTATCCCTATGGTATGTCTTCCTTATTACTGGTTTACTGTAAAGCTGCTTTTATCCAAATACCTATTATCTAATGTATTTTAGAATTCAGTCTAACTAGACTGAGGCCAAGGCCAAAAAAGCCTTGCTAGATCAAGTCTGAGTGGTGGGCCTAAGATCAGGTGTCTCACAGATACCCAGCTTAAGTGGATATAGCAAAATGATGCAATAACTGAGCAGTTTCCCAAGTTGAGCAACTGGCAGCCAGCCAAGCAACCTCACAAACTCAAGACTTCAGCAGTAGGGATGCCCCCAGAACCAGCAGAGAATTTAGCCTAATTTTTCCCCCCTCTCACTGCTGCCTCACTTCAGCAGGCACATAGTCCAGCAGAAAATCAATGCTACCCCCAGAGTAATAAACAATCCACTGCTGACAGCTGGGTAACACACTCAGCCTCTGCTAAAAAGGTACTGCAATGCAGAGGTAGCAAGCTAAGGCAGAATCAGAGGAGTTAAATAAGAAGTTCATGAAGAATAATAATGCTCTTCATTGTTTTGTTATCTTCTTAAGCATGGGAGGAAGGTTTGATGATGGAAGATGAATTCTCACTGCCATATGACCAGTTTATTGTCAGCTTCAGAGAACAGAGACCCAGACCCACTACTATAAAATGTGTCTGTTAAGACTTCTCTCATTTAATATACAGCAAGTATTCTTGCTGCCAGTCTCATGAGAAGTGCTAAGAAACAGTGACCAAATTGCTTCTAAACCTAGAGATGGCTGCTACAGCACAAGTTCGAGGTACTCAGGCAGGCAGAACAGAACAGAAAATCCTGTGCTGCTGCCCTGTGTGACATTTGATCCATTGCTCAGCAGCATTTCTGTTTCCAGGGAGTCCAAGGCTGGTATTTGTCACCAGCCAGATGCCATGAAGGGCACAGGATAATTCACTGGTGGTTTCAGTGACTGCCTGATAATTGTCTTCAATGTAAATCACCTGGCCTCTAAACGATGGCTGAAAAACCACAAAGCTGATGTGCAAGGACACTGAGCACCTCTCCATATTTCCAGAGGTATAAATATGGAGTACCTCACTCCTACAGAAACTGCTGTTTACCAAGAAAGGGATCACATTCTGCAGAAAGGGATACTAAGCTGCCTTTCAGGGTCACCTTCAAAGCAGGAAACCTTCAAAGCCACACATGACCTGACAGAGTTGGCAGTGCCTATTCTACTACCACTGCAGTGCTTGCTATTGCCACATTTGACAGTGACAGAAACAGCACAAGGTCCCTCTCTATCCTCTAACCTGGGGAGAGATGGAATCATGCAGATGAGAGGCAGAGCATTCACAGCTGACCTTGCCCAAACTTTTCCAGACACAGCACTGAGTGTTCTGAAGAACATGAACAGGACAGTGTCTCAAGAAACAGGTTCAGCTGCTGCCTCTGCCACTGTCTCAGTGTGACCATGGGCATGATCTGCTTCATCTCTGCAGAGTTTTTACCAGCCAGGAGAGCTGCATTTGATGTTACAAGGTGTTACAAGGAGATAGTCATTAGATAGCAAATTCTGAGGCTCCTGATGGGAATTAGCAGAATGGGAGACATCAGGAAAAATTTTTCACTTTTAAAAACCTCTTTCTAGCAAAACCAAGAAGCCAATATAACCCAAATTTAGTCTTTCCTCTAGGAGGGCTGACACAGGATAGACAAGTAACATTTTTAGCACCTGCCAATAGTGAAGTTGTTGTGATGCCTTGCACTTTTCAAACAGTGCCAGTTTTAAGTTCCCATACTGTCAAACAGGCCATCAATATGCAGGAATATTCACTAGTGTCAGTGTTTGAGAGCATATTAATACAAAAATTCACAATACCATCAAACAGCAAGGCCAGCTACTCACTGAGAAAAAGGAGGAGCTGTTCCACAGGATGAGCAGGCAATATCTGCACAGCCCCTTCAGAGCCTAGCAGGTGTACAAAAGTTTGGGGATTAGGACATTTTACATTCACACTTACCAGGAGGAACAGGCAGCTCAGAAAAATTCACTTTTCTCCCTGCCTTATGGGCTCTTATGGCATCCTGGTATTGCTGCAATCAAAGGCACTCAGTAAGACATAAAATAGAGCTGACTGTGAATTACCAATCATCTGTATTTAAGCAGCATAAACACTGTACAAGACGAAGTATTTTACTACAATATGTGCATTGTCTCTATTTCTTCCTCCGAATGCTTTCCAGCTTCCCCACTGGACCTCTTTTCAAACAGACAGACAATACACAAATTATTTCAGCCTCGAAAAAGTCTCCAGCAAGAGAACTAATTCAAATGGCTTTGCTGGAGGCAGAGAGCCACACTTCAGTCTTACCTTGGCTATCCTGTCGTGCATCCTGCCCTTCCGATCGTCCCCGCTGGCTTTGGCCTGAGCTGCTGCTGCCCTGTACTTGTCCAGCCGCTGCTGCAACGCCTCCAGCACCGTCTTGGGCTGCTGCAGGGACTCTGCAAACCACACAGGCAATTCAGTGCCACATCACAAACATTTCAAAACACACAGCCTGCCTTTCTCCTCCCCTTCCTCAGAGAACAGCACTGCAAAGCTTCACTATGAACACTGCTGTTATGAAGGAAGTTTATTAACTTTTAGTTCCATCACTGATCCAGAGCAAAACTAGACTGGATCAGCAGCAAACAATCCTCAGGAACATTAGCCAAGTTTACTCAGTCCTGCTGCAGTTCAGTGGCAGAGTTCAGCCCTTAAAGTGCTTCCCAGCTGTGCTGTTCTCATGACTTAATATAGAAATGCTAAAGTCCTACCTGAAGTTTCTTGGGTCTGAGGTTCAGGTGTTGCAAGATCCTGGGAACTTCCCACCCGAGGTGGTACTTTTTGCTTGGATGCATCTTGTACATGCCCTAAGCTTTCAAGATCTGCAAAGCAGGAAAGTAGAAAGTTTCACAGCATGCTCCATACACAGCAATTACTGCTGCATGTCACTCAGAAAACCATCAATTTGATCACATCTTCCTGAAAGCTTTTTGGCTTCCAAACAGTATCTCCATGGCTAGCTAAGTCCACAGAACATGCTTCATAAGAGAAAATCTCAAATGCTGATTTAATTTTGGCTAGGGCTGCTTGAGGAGGAAAAAAAAAAGGAAAAGTAGTTCAAGTATTCTAAGAATTCTCTCCCCAAAATATAACTTGGTATCTTGGCAGATGGAAAGAGTGAACAAGTCTGCTAATTGACGAAAATATTCTAGTAACAAAAGATGTGCTGGAAAAGGGAAGAAACTCTTATCATCTATTCAGAAACTCCCATTTCTGGTATTGTATAACAAAACTAGAAGATTATTCACTGCAAAAATCTTGCACTTTTTAAGGTGAGGTTATGCCCTGGGTGAAGTTCCTCTGCAATGCCATTTAGTGATCAGTAACTTGAGTCATGAATCTCATTATTTACTGAACTAATCTGTCACTTTGTCTCTTAGAATAAATAATCTACTAAAGTAAGTTGTTTGCAACACTGGGCTAAAAAGACCAAGTATTAATTACTGGTGGGGACACTACATCTACTTAAAGAAACATCAAACCCTCTCTTAAGAGGACTGAGGCACCTTTAATATTGATAACTTGCTTTAAAAATTAGACTGTGGTGCACTGCAATCTGTTTGTTAATCTGAATGTTATGAACTTCAGCTGAAGCACATAGCACCATCAAATATTACAGTAAATTTTAAGAATGTGCCATTATCCTTCTTTCCCTTCCAGTTCAAATACTGGCTGCTATCATCTGCACTTATAAAGCCAGGAATATCAGACATCAATACTTGTTTGAACTTGTAATTCACAGAGAGTAACTGCAATATAAGTAATGATACCTCATTTCACTTCATTGGTCTTGATTAGACTGTGAACATGCAGTGAGCCTCAGTCCTAAACCATCTCCAGTTCTTTTAATAGCTTTGCAATCAGAATCATTCCTTTACAGCACAGACTTCTGAAAAGGTTTCCTGAAGGCAAACCTTACCCTGAGGAGATGGAGGCATATTCTCGAGGTCTACTGGCTGCCCGCTGTCCAAAGCTTCCAACACCACATTAAATTTCTAACAGGGAAAAAACAAAAGGTTTATTCTGGTCTGTCCAAGACCTGCCAGCTGCCACAGTAAATATGTGACATTTAATGCATGTGGGTACAGCACAGGGTATGCTGAGCTTTTGGGATTTCTTGAGTGCATACCTTGCCTGCCTTCATGTATTCCTTTGCTTTCTCCAGGTCTCCTTGCTGCTTGGCTTTTAGAGCTGCTAATTTATACTCCTTCTGCCTCATAAGCAGGATTGCTCGTGTGCTGCAGTGCTGGGGATCTGGGAGAATGAGACAATGCCGAGACTGACACAGAGCATGCAAGATTTGCATCCCTTGCTACATCCATCTGTGCAAGCCCACATATGTCCCCTTTTGCTCTCAGTCACAACAGCCATCTTACGAATATTCTTCTTCCTCCAGTCTCAAGAAGTCCTATCTAACATAAGAATTCCACTTTTCCCTATTTAAAGAAAAAAATATTAGGTCTTTAAGCCAGCATCTCAAAACTCTTTGAAGTTTGGAATTGCACATGTCAAATAATGAAGGAGAAACTGAGGCACAGGAGAAGTTAAGGTTACTCATCCAGAACACAGAAGAGCTCTAAAACAATACCTGATTCCACTGCTAGAAATTCAGCATTCCATGGACTACTCTGAGACATTCAGCAGGGAAGTTCCAACATAAGCAGTGCTTTGCTACACACAACACAAACATCAGGGAAGATGCAGCATTAAAACAGGGTTGCAACTGCTTCTCCTCTCAGATCACAGTACCTGTTTCCACAGCAGGGTCAGCAGCAGCACGACCTTGCAGAGACTCTGATTCCAAGTGCTCCCTCGCCTCAGGAGAGGCCTTCTCCTCATCACCTGCAGCAGACTCAGCTTTATTCTCTGGTGAATCTCCTGAATTCTCTAGCTCCACTCCCGTGGCTTGAGGTACATAAGAAGAACTCTTTCCTGTTGCAACAGGAGGTGGCATTTCTTCCTCATTGATTTTTTTGCCTTTCTTCACTGCAGCCAGCATGGTTTCCAGGGTCTGGCACAGAAGGAACAACAAACATGTTACTAGCATAAGATCATTAGAAGACAAACTCATCCCCTTATACATGATAGGCTCTGTCACACACACCACCACACACTGCTGCCCTTCAGCTCCCTGCTTTTCTGCAAGAACTTCAGTGCCAGTGAAAAGTGAAAGGTGTCCAGAGAAACACAGTGCAAAGGCCTTGTTACCCAAACCAGACAGCTGCAGGTACCTCAGCAACCACAATTACTGGAGAGCTGATGTGATCCACTCAGCTTTGTCACAGAAAGTCACCAAGGAAGACATTTATACCAACTGTAGATGGATTTTGTGCATCTTCGAAATATAATACAATATGCTACTCTGAAATGTTGCTGCCTACATGGATCCAGGGAAGAAAGGGGTCTGCAAACCTATTTAATGCAATGAGAAAAGCCATTAAACACTAACAAAGGAAATAAAGCTTCAGCTCACCACCTGTGTAAGGAGCTCTCACCATCTCTAACTTGGGGTAACTGCTGCTCACACCCCAAATATTACCTTCCTCAGTATTTTATTTTTAAAATTTAATTCGGGGTTCAGAAAAAAGATCGTCATGCACTTCAAGCCAAAACAAAAGTTTTACTTCTTTTGTCTTTCAAAGAAACTGAAATAGAAGCACAGAGACAACAACAACAAAATCTCATCAGTGCCAGAATCACTGCTATTTTTTTTTTATTTATGGCATTGTTTGACCTATTGAGTAACAGTGGCAGAGATACTTTTGAAATGTCTGCATGTGAGACTGGGGTTCAGACCAGCAACCCTTAGGCAGCTCCCTCTTCTCCACCTGGGGGTGACAGACTGAAACTGAAGTTCACAGTTCCAAGAACTACAAAAAGCAGAGAACTCTACACCATTTGTTGACATGCAATTTTGCTAATTAAGTAGCTGCAAGCTGTGAAGTGAGATCTGCTCTATTATCCTCAGTTACACTGCTTAGGCACAGGGAAACTCCCTACCCTGAGAAATAAAGGAAGTGGCACAGTGCACTAAACTCATTACTGGATGGAATAGCTGCTCTGCCCATCCCTGTGGCTCTCAGAAAGGCCAGGTGGTTTCGTGCACATTCCTGTCAGAGCTGGCAGGCAGTGGACACACACAGACATCTTTCTTGTGCTTTTTCTTCCCTGAGTTTGTTCCCTCAGTTGTTCCCTCTGTACCCCAAGACACTGGCAGCCAGTGAGCCATTACCTCCTGCCCCAGTGCACAGCCCTGAGCTGTGCAGCTCTGCTGCTGCCTCAGGTGATACAGGAGAGCTGCTGAAAGCAACAGGGAGAGAAAGGCCCTGCCCAGCAGTAAACAAGCACTGCAGCTCACTGCAAGCACGCCACCTGCCTGGAACCACGAGAGGCTGGAGAGACTGCTCTTTGCTGCAGTTCTTAATTGCCTTCATCAAAAAATCCTGCTCTACTCCTTTGCAAGCACAGCCAACACACTCAGGGAAAGACACCACCTCCCTCTGTCTGACAGAAGTGAGTGGAAGGTTAATACCTAAGGGAAAGCAGCAGTGATGAACTGCAAGGGGTATGTGCAAGGGAAACTCCTCAACTTTGCTTTAAGGTAACACTGAGCACGCACCACAGGTCAAAGTCAGATCCAGGCAGGTGGGTTGAACTTCAGCATGTACCACAAACCCTGCCTCCAGCTACCACCTGCCACATTCAACAGAAACAAAGCTGACACACAAAAGACAGCTGAAGCCACTCCTTATCTGTGTGTTTGCTGTATCAGGTGAGCAGTCAGTAACAACAAATGTTTTTTGCATTGAAGGTTTCACTCCCCTGTCAACAAACAAAGCTGGGAAGCCCACACTTCAGAGAGCTGACTGTGCCTCACCCTCCTCACGCCCTGCTGATCCCCACTCACCTTTAGGCCTCTCTCGTACCGCCGTGTTTTGGCCCCTTCCCCCGACTCCCTGGCGTTGGAAATCGCCGTCCTGTAGTCAGCAATTCTCCCCTCCAGCGTCTGCTGCAGCTCACTGGTAACAGCAGGAAGTGAGGAGGTCTCAGAAGAAACAATAAAACAAATCAAGAAAACTTATTTCATCCAGCCAGACGAGTTTTCCCACCGCACTGAAAAACAAACACTCCTCTTCTAGACACACACACTGCCCTGAACTGAGTGCAGGAAGGAACAGCCCCTGAAACAGAGGAGCGTTTGTGCTGTGCTAACGGGCCCTGCATCCACCTCGGGGCTCTCTCAAAAGCCTCACACAGAAGAATGGGTGGAGAGACTTGGGAAACTCTCACTCACAGGGTAATTGGAGCCATGTGGTCGCTGAGTAGGTGAGGAGAACACTAAAGTCTCTCAAACCCCACACAACAGAGGGTGTGAAGAGGTATTTTGGCACAAATCTTGACTTATTCTTTTCTTATTTTTAAACCATGCTAGTTTGCTCCTTTCTGGGCTTTAACCTGGTTTTACAAGAGCTCTTTTTCCTCCTCCTACAGCCTGGAATTAGTTCAGTGACAAAAGCAGCCCAAGCAAAGTCATGAGCAGCTACTTACAAACTCTCCACAGCCACAGAGATCCTGCAGATGGCTCCTGATGTAATTATTGCCATTATCTCTATAGAAACCCTCTCAATCCCATTTACTAATGGGCCCAATGTACAGGGCACTGGAATCTGTGGCACACAACAGAAACACGCAGTAACTGAATAAAGGATTTGACTGCATGAGGACTGACAAATTAAGCTGAGATTAAGCTGAGACAGATAATGCTACTGATAAAAAATCCAAAACTATGTCAGAGATGCTGAGTTATCACACGTCTCACAATTTCAGCACGCTGCTCAATACTCTTAGCGAGAAGATATGAGCTCTGGAAGCCTGCACTGCATGGAAGTATGCATGCTCCTATGCATAATGATGGATAAGACATGCTTGACTGCAATTGTTTACCTCTTCAATTCTATGCTAACACCAGAATTCATCCTTGGAACAAAGCTAAAGGATCACCTGCACCCATACAGCACTGGTTTCCCCAGAGGAAAACAGCAACAGTGTAGGTTTTCCTTCCTTGGAAGACAAGACCTCCCTAGACTCTTGATAATGACCCTCCATACAAGCCACGTGACAACAGTGACTGAGCAAAACTGTCAGAAACACGAAGCTCGTTCCTACCTGTGACTGCAGTTCAGGTAGTTCATCTTCTGCTTCAGCTGGGGATGGCTCTGTTGCTGTCATTTCATCCTCACAGCTTCCTGTCTCACCTTCTTCCCCCAGAACTTCTTGCAACTCTGCCTAAGGTAAAAGTAAGAGCCAACAAAAGGCTTTTCCTCAAAACTTTCTCTGTCGTCAAAAGACAAAAATAAAATGAAGTCTAAAGGGTCAAAAGCTTTGGACAGATCTTGAACCCAAGTGAAGAGTCTGAAGATCTTCTATTCTAATCTTTTTTTAAATTCAATTTTATTTTGTATTATTAATTTAAACTGGTCACAGACACCACTAAAAAGCCACACTGCAGCCCCAGGATCACCACACAAGCTGGAGGAGTTCAGAGAAGTACTTTTACAAAGATTATGCAAACCTAAATTTCAAATTTCCAAAAAGCCTCTACTAGCAATGGCAGTCAAAACCACTGCTTAACACTCCTTCCCTAAACCCTGCCAGTTAGATGAGTCACTGAAACAACAAAGACTTTCTTGAGGTGTTCTCTCAGACCAAGCACTACTGGAAGCAGTAGCAAAATGGTGGCAGACATCACTTTAAGGAGACTGTCCCTGGCTGTCTTTCATCATCTGACATGGAATAGGATTTCTGCTCTTCCCTCAATTCTCTAAGACTCCCACATATATAAATGTTAGGAAACTCTCTTACTCTGCTGTGCAGGGGGATGGATCCTGCAAGGACTTGCATCTAATGGTGCTTTTGCAATATTTTAGCTTCTCACCACAAAGTTAACAGACATTTTTGCTAAAGGCAGTTCTGTTAAAAAGAAAAAAACAAAACAAAACAAAAAATACGTACTAAAACCCTTTGCTATCAGTTATGCATACCAACAGGTCTGTATCTTTCTCCAATTCTTCGTCATCTGCATCTTCCTCCTCATTCAGGTCCTTCATACACTCTGCAGCCATCTTTTCAATATGATCCATGGGCAGAGGAGCTGTAAAAGGAAATCCCAAGGAGCCATAAACCCTAAGGAACAGTTATGCAGTCACTGAATATAAATCCTGAAGGAGCTGCTACCAGCTGAAAGAGAGCAGTGACCTCCCCTCTTGTGCCCCCTCTATTGCAGTGCCATAGGTAACTGAGAGTGTAAAGATGGGTGAAGGGCAAGGGCTGGGAAGGGAGCAGCACCCAGGAAAAGCAGCACTGGGGCTTCTGCCAGGACAGCTGAGGCAGGCAGCAAGACACTTCTCTGCACTGCTGTCTCGTGATGATGAGATTCAGCCTTTTCCAAATTTTTCTTGGCTCCTTCATTTTGCAATTTTGCTTCTGTTCTTCACCCTGAAAACTCTACTTAACTCCTCATTGCTGAGGTCTCATCTCTGCTTCATCCTGTACCAACCACATGTTCCTAAATTATCAACTTCCTCCACATGCTCTCAAAGGTGAGGCTGTTTGCCCACAAATCCCAACTGTCCACGTAAATGCCTCTGATATTTCCCTATGCAGACACATGACTGTGACTCACCAGTGGCAGTAAAAGCTGCAGAAAATACAGATCTCCAGGACAGAGCTTTACAGTCAATTTAAATGGATCCCACTCACTCCCTGCTGAATCAGCTGAAAATTAACCCAGGTACAAAACTGTTTCTGTTCAAATAATCTAACTCACCCCATCAGTGCCTCAAACATTTTGCTCATAAATTTGAGCCTTAGCAAAGCTCTGACTGCAGGCCATATCCAAAGGCAAATGGCTGTGCAGAAAACTGCAGCAGAGGCAAAAAAACTAATCAAGCCTCCTCAGATGGTCTTTCAGCTCTAATCCCATGCAGCAAGATGAGACCACAATTTCAAACACATGCCCAGCTGGCATTTATCAGAGAGAGCAGGGATCTCTGTGCTTAAGATATTCCAACAGTGCAGCTTTTGCTGGAGGAGGAGGCCATTCCCCACACCCAGTCAGAGCTCTAGGATGTCACCCAGGAGGGAATTACTGCACCTGGTGCTCAGCCAAGAGCCAAGCACATGAGTTGCACTGGATCCCTTTTTTTCTGTCCCTTCCCAGACAGGATTTGTTTTCCCCTGCCTCACTGTAGCTCCTCCTTTCCAGGCTGTGGCCTGCCTGCACCCTGCCCTCACCACTGCACTGGGCCAGGTCTCAGGAGCTCCCAGTGCCAGCTGCTCATCCTCCAGCAGCTTCCAACCCACACACTTCCAGTTCTAACAGGAAAACAGAATAGCTGCACTTTACTTTGCAAAATCCTTTTTGAACCATACTTTTAGAAGGCACAGTAAATGTTAGGTATAGTAAATGTTAATTTTGCACTGTCTGAAGTTTTATTTTCCTCTTACAAATAAAAAGACTGAAACAACAAAATAAGTGACATGATGAGGATGAGAGGGAAGTCAGCTCTTGAAAGGCTGACAATTCAAGAGCTCCTGATACACAGATTCACCCTCAAAACATTATCCTGCATGTTTTAGCCACAAGTAACCTATGTCCAATGGCAGAAGTTCTGCTATTATGCCTACTTGCACAATTATGCTCATTAGCTTTAAGAGTTTACTAAAATTTTGAAATGTGGAGAGTGGAAATGATTTAGAATTTAGTTTCAGATACAAACATGTCCTTTGTCCATCATCATCGACCGTGTTTATAGAGTTGTCTTGCCTAAACATTTCAAAATCCTTCATTTCCCTGCTGCTGTGTGAAGCCCCTTCAAATATTACAGTGAAACTACTGCAGAGCTGGTAAAAAAAAAAAGGCTGTAGGTGCACCATGCCTTCCTTCCTGCACCTGCTCACACACCTGTAGGTCCCATTTTCCTTGTGCCACCCCAGGTCTCAGATAGGCAGGGAGCAAACCTGGTTCAGCTGAAAACCTCCCACAAGAACAGAGGTTTATTTTTGCAGGGGAGTTCCTGAACCAGCTCACCCTGCAGCTCCACAGACATGGACATGCTCAGAGGCAGAGCATGCTCACTGCAGAGTCCCTCACGGCAGCAGCAGCCTTGTTTTATGGTAGATTACAGCAAGCCTGTAAAACACTGCAGAGCTGCATGCAAACACCACCAGACAACATTAACAGACACTTAAACTGTTCAGAATGGTAGCCCCTTCCAAGAGACACTCTAACCTGCATAACACAAGCTACAGGATTCTCTCCAAGTGATTGCATCAGTAATTGCCTCTGAAAATGGGATTCAGTTTTGGTTACAGACTCCAAGTAACTAAAAATATAACGCTCATTATGTAAATTCATTCTTCAAACAAAAACAGAACAACCACATGACAAACAACCCACCCTCCACAAGAAACACAATTTCCCTTCTGAAATCATCTAGCGCCTACTAACACCTTTTTATGATTTCATATGCTAAAAACACATGTTTTAATTGAGTCATTAAATGGGCCAGCCACCAGAGATCTCTTTCCTATATCTACAAGAGCATCAACAAAAAAACTTTTACATTGTTTGTGGAGTAACAAATTAAACCTTTCAAAGTAAAGAACAGTTGCAAATTCAGCTTCTACCAGTGATAAAAAAACCATTTTAGATAAATTTAAAGATTTTTTTTTTGATAAATAATAAATTTAGATAAACTTATTAGGAGTAAATAAAATTCCGATATTTTAACTTACTTTTCACCCTTGGTTTTGGTTTTCCTTCTTTCACTTTTGCTCCTGTGATAGCAGCAAGCTCTGCTTCAAGGTCCCCATCATCCTCACCTTCCTCTGCACCCAGCAGCATCTCTTCAGGATTGAAATCCACAAACAGGCCCAGCTGGAGCCAAGTGAAAATAACAACACAGAATAATGAAATACCCTACAGTTAGAACAAAGATGACACTCAAAAACATCACACTGCATGGATTATTTAAACATTTTCATGCATTCCAAAGTCTGTTCATTTTTTTTTTACAGCCCACTTTCATATCACTTCTATTACCACCACAATGCATACTAAGCCCCCATAACTGGTGTCAGGTACAAAAATCTTAAAACCCCACAAGTAATCCCTTTAAAACTCTACACAAACCATTTCTTGAAATCAATCCCATTTAACAGTCTGACATAACAAGGTAGAATAAAATGTTTGCTTTACTGAGCCTCGTGGAGCAGATAGCATCAGGAAAGTTCAGGGCAGTGCCTGTAACAGCTAAGCCAAAAAATATTCACACACAACAGGTCTGACATGTGCACACTGCAGAGACTTCACCCTTATCTCTTGAAGAAGCTACATTTATAAACACAGAACATTTCTGTCCTCTTACATCAGTTTCTAAATCCCACAGAAACAAACACAGCCATGAAAACCCAGCAATGCCCACACTGCACTGGAGAAAACCATCCAACTGGCTGGCACAGATCATCAGCCAAGAGATAACATCTCAGGGAAGAGTATTAATAACAGTAATCAGGACATGGCAGTAGGGGTTATCACCCTCTTGTGGCAAAACATTCCAAACTACAAAGGAATCTCTGGGGTCTTTGTCCAAAAGGTGTTCTTTTAAAATGCCATTTTATCACGGTTTTTGTATTTCTGGTTAAGATACTAACTGCCCCAGAAAAAAAAAAATTACCTTACGCATGCTAAGATTTTCTATAAACATGAATGAACAGAATTAGATTCATTCTATGAGGTATGTGAAGCTTTCCTCAGACTTTTCCAAAGCACAAGCCCTTACTGATCCTCACATGGCCAAGGAGGCAGCACTTCAGCTTCTGTCCAGCACAGGAAAAAAAACATCAGCTGCCATTATTCTGAGGGTTAGCAATCTCCTCCTGTCCCAAGGATGTGAGGTGCTGCAAGAAGCTGTCAGTTTACAAATTAATGTAATAAGGGGTTTTTTTAACCGAGTAGGAATCAAAGTGCTGGTGGCTACTGAAACCTTCTGTGCCCCTCTTTGGACCATTCTGTAATCCCAAAGGAGAATATGAAACACACAGGTTCCAAGGACCAGCAAGAGCACTTAAAATCAGCAGCATTTGTTTCCTAGCCCTGATCCTGCCCTTGCCATTCCATAATGATCAGCCAGACACCCTCTGCCTTATCCATCTCCCAGCTTTAAGGCAAAACTAAAGTATTTGCACACTTGGCTAGAACAGAAAGAAGGCGAGGACAAGATTTAAATAGGAAATATTTATAATACAGATACATTACTATAAATTATTATAGATATATATATTTATAAAGATTCAAGTTCTATGGAACACACACAGACTTTCCATCAATGTGCAGAACAGACAAGAAGCACACAGGATCTGCTCACTGCCACACTGCAAGTGTGGACAGTGAAGCAACTGCAGCAACCACAGAAGTCAAGAACACAATTCAGCAGTTCCAGCTCCAATCCATTCAATAAGGAGCATTTCCAATGAAATAAGTAGTACTGAAGCAATTTTTAATAAAACAGAAAAAGTTATAAAAAGCTTGCAGTTGATAGACCACACAACAAAAAAATTTATATTTAATTAATTTGAAAGCAAACAAGCCATTTGTTTCAAGAAACACTCATCCATGCTCTAAGACAGGCTGAATAATTAACTGTACTGAATTAGGAATCAGTAAAATACATTAATCAGATCCTTGATTTGCTCTCTTATCTTTTCAGAGTGAGGTTTGTTTTTTTACCCCTGGAAGGAGGAAAGACATTTTCACTTTTATCTTCTCTCCTGCTCAGACAAGTTATAGACTACTTCTCTCACTGAGAAATGCAAACTTCCACACTGGAGCCATGGGGACACTATGGATCACTAACTACATCATTCTGCCCTCAGTATGAGAACACTGGCTCCTAAGAAATCACCAAAAGAGAACATTTTAGCTATTTTCCTTATTCTAATACCTGTTACAATCCCTTTTCACATTTCTCTATATTCTTACCAGTAACTCCACCTGTTACTTGCCTCTATTCTAGCTTCAAAGGTTTCTGAAATTCCATTCTAGCTCTAACATACTCTTTAACTACAGTGCTTTTCTGTCAGTTTTCTACCCAGAATTTTGCCTTGACTGTATTTCTAATTTTGACACTGTCGCCTGACTTTCTCCACCTGCCAACCATGACTAATTAATGCTCCTTTCCACAAGACTTCTGAAACTCCATCCAAAGCTAAATAAGTATGGAAAAAAACCCCAGCAGACACAACTAAACTCACTTTTATCAACAGGAAAGGGGCATAGACCTATCAGTCTATCTGTTACATGAAAAAATGACTATATAAAGGGAAAATAAAATTAACTGTCTCTTATTTAGCATCTTAATACTCTCCCATGTAAGTCCCTTAATTTGTTAGCCGATATTTTGCTGTTCTTGCTTCTGTTTTCTTAGAGATATAAGGAAAACCTCCACAGAGTCACTGAAGTCATTATTAAATCTCAACACAGCTCGGCTAAGAAAATACTGTAAGCATGAGTCATGAGGTCTCATGCAAAGATTACAGCATTACAACACTCTGCCTTCCCTGCAAGACCTCCACAGCTGCCTATCAGATATTTACTTGAAGAAGAATGCATTAAAGAAGGAAGGAAAACAGGCACCACACAATCTAATTTTTTCCATGATCCTGCAATGCTATTAGCACACGGGAGATTTCTGCAGAAAAACAGCAAGAGGTCTGAACGAGACTATGCTGAGGAGCGGTGGGAGTAGGTTTCCCCGCCTGCTCTGCAACCACATCTCCCTGGCCCTTTGCCCTCCTTACCTGCTTTGCAACTGCAGCTCCCTGGCCCTTTGCCTGAGGGCTCTTTTTAGGTCTTCTGCCAAGCATGTTGGTTCATGAATTTCAGAGGGCTGTGTCTCTATAGGACCGAGCACACGGAACTTAAAGTCAGTACCCTGCCTGGGCCAAGGCAAAGCCCGCCGGACGGAGGCGGGCGGCGCGCCCCCGCAGCTCGCCCCGGCAACCCCTCACAGGGCTCCCCGCCGTGAGGGCAGCGCGGCGGGACGCGCTCCGCAGGGCCCGGCGAG
>VYXD01007607.1:642798-691528 GCA_013397195.1 Hylia prasina
TTCTGTATCCTGTAGGATAACCCTAGGGAGGGAGAGCACGCAGCCTCCCAGGCAGCCTGTCCCAGTGTGCGGCCACCCGCAGCGGGAGCCCTTCGCCCGCTGTGTCCCCTCACGGCCCCAGCTCACCGCGTCCCCTCAGCGCGTCCCGCCGGCGCCGCGATGGAACTTCGCGCCAAAGCGCGCGCGGAGCCCCGCCCCCGGCGGCGCGCGCACGGGGCGGGCGGAAGCGCGGCCCCGCCATGTTTGTGCCGGGCGGCCGCGGAGGNTCTCGCAGCCGAGCTGGTGGTGGACAAGGCCATGGAGCTGAAGTACGTGGGGGGCGTCTATGGAGGGAACATTAAACCCACGCCCTTCTTGTGCTTGACGCTGAAGATGCTGCAGATCCAGCCCGAGAAGGACATCATCGTGGAGTTCATAAAAAACGAAGACTTCAAGTAAGTTGTAGTGTGATTTTTCCCTTGTCGAGGTTGTCGTACCGACTGCCCAAAAAACCCAGGGAAACCTCAGTGCGGGCTTTAGCTCTCAGCACATCCTGATAAAGTGCTTGCTCAAACCCGAGCTTTTCTTTTTGCTTTCAAGACTGCACTCCTTGCCACCTGGCCTGTCGGAAGGGCTCATTTTTGTGGCATGTGCTCTCTGTGTAATAAACCTCTGCCTGAAGTATCTGGAATGAGCTGCACTAAGGGATTCATCTTAATCTGCTTTTCTTCAGCATTTTTCCCATCTTTGTCAGTGATAATGCACACATTATGTATGTGAAGCATATATATGGTTTTGATAGTGATAGAGCAAATCTAAATGGTTGTGTATTCTGGTTTTGTGTACTGATTTTCCTCAGAAACTTGTGGGGAAAAAACTTTTTTATCCAAACTGCTAAGGGTGCAGGAAGCCGAGATCCATGCAAAGGTTTCCTTTCCAGGTATGTGCGAATGCTTGGAGCACTGTACATGAGACTGACAGGCACTGCCATCGACTGCTACAAGTACCTGGAGCCGCTGTACAATGACTATCGGAAAATTAAAAGCCAGAACAGAAATGGGGGTAAACATTCTTGTATCTATTCAGCAATATAAATCATAAAAACTGTGGCACAACCTGTTGGCGTAAGTTGTCTGAAGTGTTTCATCTTTACTTAGCCTCTAGTGTTAATTTTGTATTTTAAAAGCTATATCTCACCCCCAGAATTTGAGCTGATGCACGTGGATGAATTTATTGATGAGCTACTCCATGAAGAACGTGTTTGTGACATCATCCTGCCTCGACTGCAGGTTGGGAAATGTGGATGGTTGTGGGATTCCTAACTGCACCAAGTTCAGTAGCTGGATCGGCTGCTGGCTTGTGTAAGCTGTGGTTGCCTCCTTAGGTGTTTGTTCTTACTTGGGTTATGTTGAATAATGTTGCAATTTCTCCTAGAAACGGTATGTTCTGGAAGAAGCTGAGCAACTTGAGCCTCGTGTTAGTGCTCTGGAGGAAGACATGGATGACGTCGAATCTAGTGAGGAGGAGGAAGAAGAAGATGAAAAGGTTGGCGAACTGTTTGGTGAACTGTTTTGGAAAGGAATAGTTGAAGCTGAACCCCTTCAGGACACTTCATAGTCTATGTACAACAAATATTTGAGGGAAGGCACCAGGAGGTTGCTGGCAACTCTTACCTCCTCATAATGTATTTTCATGTAAGCAGCTTGTAAGGACTTGGACCCTGAAGCAACACTCAGGTTGCCATGCTCTCCTGTCTCTTGAATTCCACAAATCTGTTCTGTGTTGAGCTTGTTTAGATCAATTGATTTACATGTGTATATAATGGAGAGAACTAAAGGTGATGATGGAAGGTCCTGTGACCATCAGTCAGTGCTGCTGTACTTCTTCAGAACCAACACTATGAGAAGTGGCTGTTTGAATTTCCAGCTGCAGTTTTGGGCAGGGCCACTCACTCCTGAATAAGAAATACTTGTGGACGGGGCTTGCAATTTATATTCATTGTTCAGAAATCTTTACCGATAGCATGAAACCTTACTGAAACAAGATTACAGGTGCTCCCCCTGTTGTTTACAGCTGGAACGGATCCCATCTCCTGACCACCGCAGGAGGGGCTACAGGGACCTGGACAAGCCCCGCCGATCTCCGGTGGTGCGGTACCGGCGGAGCCGGAGCAGGTCCCCAAGGAGGTGAGGTGACTCTCCCTTGATCAGTGTTCTTACCTGTCGTGCTGCAGGTGGCTGGGGCACAGCAGGGAAAGTGGCAGTTCAGCCAGAACCTCCCACACCTCCCAGATCCTTTAGTACTTCCCGAAGTGAGGAGTTGCAGTGCACAGCCACAGTCAACCCCTCCGCCTGTTTCTCCAGTCATTTCCTATCTCTTCAACTTGCTGGCCAACTTTAGCTGAATTTGACAATACAGTGAAGATGTTAAAGAGAACCAAGTCCTTTGTTTTCATGTAAGCCAAAGGCTGCAGAGAAAATCCTGTTAATTGCTCTTACTGATATTAAACCAGGAAAAATTAAATCACTAAACTCTTGCTCACTGCATAGTCCAGTCTTAAGCAGGTCCGTGTGGAGCAGGCCAAAAACACTAATGGGAAGTAAAAGCCCTGGTGGTGTTGCTGAAGGACAGATGTTCTGCTAATGATTTTTACTGATCTTTTGCTTTTCTCCCCCAACTGCAGGCGCAGCCGCTCTCCAAAGAGAAGAAGGTACTCTTGAATTCTATTATTTAAGCTGAGCAATGTGCATTTGTAGTACAGCTCCCTTACAAGGTCCTTCCCCTCAGCCCATCACCGCGCCGGGAGCGGCATCGCAGCAAAAGCCCGAGGAGGCACCGGAGCAGGTCCCGGGAGAGGCGCCACAGATCGAGATCCAAATCTCCAGGTATTTCTCCCACTTCCAGAGTAACTCTGGCAAGTCTTTATCAGCAGCACGTCCACTGCAAGAAAAATCTGTGTCACCATAGTGAGATGGTAGCACAGGTGTTAAATCCAGCTGATAAAACTGCTGCTAACATGAAAGCAGAGCTGGGGAACTCCTTTAATGGCTGCAAAATTGTCTTGAGTGAGTTTCCACATACTTGCCAGGAAGTTAATTTGAGTTCCTGGTTAAAGCAAGGGTTGGTCTGGCAATATCTAGCACTCTTGGTCACTAGAAGCAGATTGCATTAGCAAAACAATGAAGAATTCCAGTGGCAATGAAAATAACTATTGCCTTTTTATCTCACAGGGCATCACCGTAGTCACAGACACAGAAGTCATTCCAAATCACCTGAAAGGTACAGGCTTGGCCTATTTTTTAAGTGGAATTTGGGAATTAAAGATAGGTTTTACAGTATTGGCTTTTTGGTTTTTTCTCTTTCAGATCTAAGAAAAGTCACAAAAAGAGTCGGCGAGGGAATGAGTAACAAACAAACCCCAGCCCACCCTTTAAGGGCCTTGAACTGCAGTCTAATGCTGTCCTGTTTGCTCTCCAGGACAGCTGGCTCTATACTGGCTGCTTTAGCAGTCCCTTTCTTTAATCTTTCTCATTTGTTGTCTTGGATTTTTTTATTAAAGCTAAGCTAAGGATACTTTTTATTTACTTAGTTACTCGTTCTTGTGATAGAATTTGAAGGTTGTTTTTTAATTGTTTTTCTTGAAGCCTGTAAAAACTTAATGAGTAGCAATAAAAAAAGAAAGGTTTGTCTTTAAAGGCTTATGGCTTTTTCCTTCATAATATTTTTTTGAGATGTCCCCTGGTTGAAGATGGCTTCATTCTCAAATCAGAGCATTGTTTTGTCAAACTGTCCCTGCAGTCAGGTGGCAAAGGAAGTCTGTATTCAGTCACAAAAACTGGGCTCCCAGCTGTGGTCTCTCAGAGTTCCTGTACAGGAAAGGAAGCAAGGCTGTCACAATGCAGTGTGTTTACTAAAAGCTCACCTAAAAGTGCTCTCCAACAAGTGGTTGTCACTGGGTGCTTTGTA
This sequence comes from Hylia prasina, assembly GCA_013397195.1. Classification (NCBI taxonomy): domain Eukaryota; kingdom Metazoa; phylum Chordata; class Aves; order Passeriformes; family Sylviidae; genus Hylia; species Hylia prasina. The sequence continues at coordinate 646,744 of VYXD01007607.1, forward strand.
AAAATCACCTTCAGTGTAGTCTGCTGCTTCTGATGATGCCATCAGAGGGTTCAGAAGGTTAAAGTAGTACAAAGCAGTAATTAATTCTTTTGGAGTAAGAAGTTCAATATATTTAAAGACAGTACACCACTACTTTGAGCACAAAAACTGAGGACAGAATTTGACACCATGATGTTCAGCTCTACCTTCTCTGAGTGAAGTTAGTTTTTTAAATTTAGAATAATTAGGCTCTTACTGAAGATATAATTATCCTATTATTACCTTTGAAATCAGTTGTGTGAAGTCCTAGTGTACCATGTCTTTATTCATGGCCCTTCTTCAGGAGCAGGGACAGGCAGCTTTATCCCTGAGCTTTGCATTTAGGGCTTCAGGATTCTCATACTGCCCTGGGAGTGCTGACAACACAAATAAGTGTGCCTAGTGTGAATTTATGGAAAGCCCTCTTTAAAATTGCTTCCCTGTACAGCCTAATTTTTCCAGGGGATTTGCATATTATTTTGCAAAGCTGATAAAAAAGCAGGTGTGCTCTTCCTTCAAGATCAATACATTGGCTGTGAACAGGTCTAGTGTTTGTACCACTTGTTAAAACTGCTCATCTTTCTAAGATCTCCACATTAAAGCCATTTTTATTATTTCCATTAAAGTGAGCATGCATACAAATAGGGAAGAGGAAAAAGCCTTATGTCCTTTTTTTGCAGTTTTATTTTTCTTTTTAAAAAGTTTTTTGGCACTACATAGTTCTGTAAAGAATAGAAGTGACAAATTTTTAAACACATGAAATCCCCTTCTAATTTTATTTTTTTTAGAACAATATATATAAAGTCTGAAGCAACCAAAGTATGAATACAGCTAATAGAAAATAAAGAACTTAATTTTAAAAATTCTCTCTCTTTACAGTTTATCAAGATAAAACAAAACACAATTCCCCTTAAAAATAGGGTAATAAAATAGATGAAATTTGTATCACTCAGTTTTGTGATACTAGTAAAAACTATAGTTCATATCTATGTACAAATGATACAGTTTAAAAACAGTCTTAAATAATCTTGTATCTAAACATGTTGCATTAAGATTTTAAATCAGAACCTGAATTTCTTCCTCCCCTCCCCCCACCCACCCACCATCCCATCCAATTTCACTTTTTCTGTTGAATGTAATTCAGATTCAAGTGTGGGTGTCCTTGAGACAGAAGCGAGAACCGCTGGTTACTCTGCATCAGTGGACCAGCTAAAAGAAAATGGAGTACAGTTACTTCAGCAAATCACGTATTTAACAGGGCTTGGCTATATTCAGAGTACTAATCTAACTTAGAAATAAAGCCATTTATTAGACTGACACAAATGCTCTCTGTACAACTAACCCATTTGATGGCACAATGCAGAACTACTTTAATCTCCAAAATTCCCTAACAATCACAAACATGTTAGTCTGTTGCTTTACTTCAGTTATTTAACAAAAGTAATTTCAGGACTTTAAGTAAATTCAGTTTTCACTTGGAAACCCTGCTAGAGCCAGTGGATTAGATTTTGGAAAAGGATTTGGTGCCCGTATCTCTCATTTTACACCAGGTGGCCCCAGCAACATGGAAGCTGCACATCCTCCAAGTAAAATTTGAACATTGTTCCTCTGGTACTGGAGGTCTTTTTCCTACAGCCTTTCCCCATCCTGCTGGATGCTGAACACCTTTACCTTTCATAAACATCAGAGCTGAAATCAAGTCAGTCCTTCCCAGTTCCCTGATGAACTGAACCTGACCTAACTTTGCTGTCAGCTGCTCTGACTGTGGATGGGCTGGACTAAACCTCCAGAGGCCCCTTCCAACTTCAATTATTCTATGGTCTTGCAAGTTTTCATTGACTTCATTTTCATTGATTTCATTTTCATGACTTGTAAGTCATTTCACAGAGCAAGGTACAAAAGCAAAATAAAGTGAATTACAACAAAGATTTCTTCATATTCTGAACACGCTCATGGGCCAATCACCCTCTATTGATGCAGAGGCAGCTCTACACTGAGCCAGCAGCAGCAAAGAAAGAGGCTGGAAGTGCAACAGGCTGCAAACTGACTTGGACTTCAGAATTTTATTTTAACCCTTCCCTCCCACAAAGATTTTTATTCGTCCACAGGGGAAGCCGAAGCGCTGATTTGACTCTGGGATCCATTTTGGTTCCAGGGAGCCTAATGAGTGACACACGATTCCTTGGCTTTTAAAGCCTTTGAGACAGTACAGAGACATGGTGCATGAGCTGTTGATTCACATACTGGTTCTAGTACCTTGAGGGTAGAAAGGTTTGTTCGGTGGGTAGCTGGCATTTCCCTGCTGCATGTAGTTCTGAGGCATATTGTAAGGCCACGCTCCTCGGAGGAGAGGAAAATGGGTAGGGGTCCCATGGTCCCAAGGGACAGAAGGAGGGTTCATTTTACCAAACTGTCCTTGGAAACCCTGATCTAGTTTTCAATTGAAAGGGAAAAGCACATTGCAAGTTGAAATAATTAAACAGTAAGTCACAAATACAATTTACATCTTAAATAACAGTTTGCAGGGGACTTAATAATTAGTCTGGTGTGCTATTTTTTTTAAAATATACATCAGTAAAAATTACTATCCAAATGACTTCATTATTGGGAAGAGAGAGGATGAATCAATATTAAAATCAAGAGTTACAATTTCACTGTTTTTATGACTTTCTCATGATGAAAAATACAAGGTCTGAACAATGTTGAGAACTACTGTCTGATCCCACACAAATATCCACTATCACTGACAGAGCTCTGATATGAAAGCTATTGCCCTACTGCAAGAAATAACTCTCAGATACACACTGGTATTCCACTAATACTTACATGCTTAAGAAACTTGCTATCTAGATCACTGGACTGACTTAAAAAATATTTTTAGAGAGAAAATATAAACTTTGGAAATAAGTATACAAACTGTAAAGCTACACCATTTACAATTCTGGTATCACTGCAACGTTAAGGATGAGAAATCAAGCATCCAAGGAGGCAGAACCCACAACATGAGGCACAGCTCTGGAGTATGCATGAAAAAGAGTTGTCTTTCTTGATACTTCTAATGATCCTACTTCTGATCAGTTGTCTACTGAAAAGAAAATTAAAGCAGCTCCTTTCAAGTCAAGGTTATGTGAGCCAGGACAAAGCTTCCTCAAAGTTACTGTTCCCAAATTGTCCTGAGGAGGTAAGAAACCATGCTTCAAACAGACAGCAGACAGCTCATCTCTAGTGTGCATTCACCTTAATGGCATCTGAGCCACAAAGGAAATAAAACTGATTCAAATTCAAAGAGGAAAATTACTATGATTGGGAACTAGGAAAAGGAGTGTGATGAGGTTGGAAATTGATGGAAGATGAGGGATTAGAAATATACTGACAGCACATGGGAAGGAATTAATATTTATGGAGTTTGTCTGAAAGAAGGCAGCTACCTTAGTAAGGACATGTGGATTGGAAGGAGCTGCTTGAGGGAAAGACAAGCTGGAGAATGGGACACATGAGAAGATCCAAAATGGAGAGGTAGGGACAGATCACACTGGGGAGACAGAAAACACATGGGTAGAAGTTCCTGTGTCCTTTAAAATATATTCCCCACAAAGCTTTAAATAGAAAATCATGTTTCTCCAAACATGTTAATGTTTGAAGCCCACTGGTGACTTATTCCTCATCCAAAACTGCAGACTCAGCTGAAAACCTGAGTTACTGACAATCATGTTATTAGTGCAGAGAAAGGCTGGGCAGGAGAGTCAGAATTTTCATCTTATGATGAACAACTGCACCAGTACATTGTATTATGGATTTATTTTTTTAAACACAGGAAGACTTACACAGTCAGAATAAATCAGAAGACCACCACCAGGATTAATAATGTAAAGGTTAACAGTTAAAATTCAGGGGCTGCCACAGTTACTTTGCAGAGAAAACTTAATGGCCTTTAATCATTATATACTGGTTTTTCTCAGCCTCAAGCACACCAATGTACTTGGCTTTGCTATGAGGCAAGAGGCAGTTGCCCACTTGTCACAGGAAAACATATGTCAGGAATCAACATCGAGACTATGGAAGTTAAATGTGGCAGGATAAGCCACAGGAAAAAACAGAATGGATAAGATCATATTGTATTGTACTAAAGGTGAGGAGATGAATATTCAATTTGCACAACTAATTCTGCCAGTCTCTAAGCTCATGGCTGCAACCTCAGCATTTGTCTAATAAATTATGTAATGATGTGTTGATCTTAGAGGTCTTTTCCAACATTAATGTTTCCATGGGTTCTCTGATGTAAGGAATCCATTATTTGTCAGCACATTCACAGAAATGTGAGTGATTCAAACAATGATGAGGAGGTTTCTCAGTTGAATGCAGGATTTCTCATTGTTGCACAGCCATTAATGGCAGACAGGACTGATGCCTAAAAGCTACCGTGATCGAGTCTAATTTTTTTTTCCTATGAAAATGTTAAGACGGGTAAAAGTCATGATTTAGTTTCTTAAGAATCATATTTTTATCAAACAAGCTGAAAGAGGTAGCTGTTCCTGTAACACTTAACACTTGTAGTACACAAAATGCAAAAGGTTTGATACAACAGAGAAAAGTTACCTGAATTCCCCACAGTGCCATTGTTCACCAGTGAGTTTGGAGTCACAGGATTGTGCCAGTGTCCCTCATGAGAAGTGCTGGGGATTCCCATGGGCCTGGCAGCAGGCTGTGCAAAGATGATACTGGGATCATTCAAGCTTACACTGCTCTGGTTATTTGTGGTGCTGCTGCTGCCAGATCTCATAGAAAATGGAACATTTGTAGAATGAGGAGGGTTACCCGGTGCAGAGTGAATAACAGGCCCGTGAATAGGCCAAGAAGTGTTGGGAAGCTGAATTTGGTGGTGATGGTGCATCTGAAGTAGTCCCAGGTTATGCAAGGTGGAATACTGACCTGGGGGAGATTGGGGAAAGTTAAACAAAGGCAGCTGGACCTGATGGGGTGGCTGTGCACCCTGCTGTGGCTGAGGAACGTGCTTAGACTGGGATATTGATTGTGGCTGAGTCTGGTTAATGGAGGCTGGCTGAGAGGAATTCTGTGGGAATTGTTGAGGTTGTGGAGAGTAAGAGGACTGATGCGAATCAGACTGGAGGAAAAAAAAAAAGTATGTATTTCTGATTAGTTCACTGGCTATTTAATGGTGTTTTCTTTAATAATAATTTCTTTCTGTATTAGACTATTTATAAAAGAGCAAAGCACTCCCCAGCAACACCCTAAGCACTGCACCCAAGTTCCTGTTGGCTTCAGTAAGTGCAGTTCAACTGACACTGACTTTCACCAACAGGAAATTTGGACTGTTAATGTGGCACATCCCACCATCAGAAACACCATTCTGAATGAATATTAGCCCCAAGCTCTTCATTAGACTTCTCACACACTTATTTCTGATTTTTAATCATTGTCTTCCCTACCCTACTTATGTACAGCCCAGTATCTCATTAACTAATTGCCTTACTTCTAAATAGAGAGGTTCTTATTACTGCACAGTTTTTAAAGTAATTCCAAAGTAAGCTCCTAATATTTCTTTTGTTTTTCAATATCTGTTAAACAAGAAATGCAAATTCCAAAAACCCAGTTTCAACCTTCATCTCCTGGTGTTATGCCATGGCTATTAGTAATAGCAATTATTACAGCCTTTGCAGAGCTCTTACAAAGCTTTCCCTTTCACCAGCAACAGAAACAGGCATGAGGCTATTTTATCTGGTTGGAATTGCAACTGAACGGAGAAGCACTTCAAGAACTGGAGTGGCTGGGAAAAGAGTTACTCAGTTTATGTGCCCGCACATAATGCCAGTATCTGGATTCCCCAGTCTGGTTTTAAGCACAGAGACAAGATGCTGATGGAATAAGTGTCTCCAGAGACATTCAAATGAGCAAATACCTAAACTAGAGAGGAGGACCTGAATCTCAGATCTCAGTTTTCCCCGAGACCGACTCTTCTCTCCACAGACTACAGCAGCCAGCCAAGCTCCAAGAGCCTCAGGTGCTGCTGAACACATGGAGTTAAAGGTCTCTCCAGCTTGTCACTCTCCCTGACTGCTCACCTGTCCATTTAAACTGGCAGTCACTTGTCTCCAATAAGCAGAGGTGTCTGCAGGACCTGCCCATGCCAGAGCATCCCCTGCAGCAGCACACTGTGCGTCTGTGCCTGAGCAAGAGCTGGAGCCCAGAAGCTGGGACTGCTCCCTGCTGCTATTCCTGTGCCTGTAAGAGTGCCTCCTATACCTTTCTATCAAACCAGGAGGAGAAGGTCAAACCTGGGATTCGAAAGATGACCACTAGTTTAACAGTTTAAATGTTATAAAAATAAAGCACATGCACTGACTACAAACATTGCTACAAATATTAATCCACCACAAGCATGCACTGAATGTACCAGCAGCAGGAGAGGAGGCATATTACACTCCAGCCTCTTGATCTGCTCCCCACTCTCTCCCTCTTACTCCACCAATATTCCCCCTTCCCACTCTCCTCAGCCCATTCCTGGACAGAATATATTCACCAAGAAATCCTGGCCAAATGACAACCAGGCAGCACACAGAGAGTCCATGACATCCAGGTGACACAAGAATGTGCACATGATGTGTCTGCCTCTGAGTGCACCCACATGTTCAGCTGCAGTTCCTCAGGCAGAAATATAAGGCTCCTTAAAAAAATCCTCCTGTGTCATGTTCAGCCCTTCACTAAGATCAGGGCTGTTCCAGTCCCTCTTTAGCAGCACACTGTAAGTCATCAGGTCTCTGTTACTGGAGCCAGCATTCCAATGCTTGCTGATCAGTTAGGAAAGCAGCAAGCTGAACAAAGACATTAGTAATCATCAGCCCTGATTACTGTATTACTGGCTTACTTGCCAGCTTCATTAGCAGGCACACACTTCTCAGACTAACAGCTTAAAATAAATTAATTTCTGCTGTAGTGTCTGCTCCAAAAATATTAAATGCCAGCAGTTGTATTTGCTCAAATACCCTCTGCTACCCATCTCCACAAAGAAGGTTAAACATATTTTATGTAGCTCTACAGAGACTTGAAAAAATTCTAGATAAAAGTATCAAAAATTTACCCATTGTTCTGCTTGTGTTTCTAGGATGCTCTGCCAGACTTTTCAATGAAGTATGATTCAGCTGTGTTCTGTGTCTGTACATGACAGTCCCTTAAGACAGATCTCATAAACCACAAAGAGCCATGGTTGTCATTAACCTAAGTCTCCAGCACGTTAACAATGAGCTATGCTTTATCTCCCTTAGTAACTCCAGAACACTGCCAGAATAATGAGAATTTGAAAGGCATCCTAGCTTAATCTGGCCTTTCAGAATCACAAGGTATCTCATATCAAACTTGACTACGAGGTTTCCATACTGAAAAACCATAAATGCCCCCCAAGACACAATATCAAAAATCAAAGTTCCACCATCTGGCAGAGTGCAACGTTGTCATTATCAAGTCCAGAATCTTTTGAGATAAACCATGCAAAAAAACCCCCATGCAAACCTGTTCCCAGCATGGCTGGTTTGCTACAGCTTTGCTCCCAGCACTTACACATTCTGACGACTGCCTGGTGCGCAGGGGTCGCTCCACCTGCTGCTGCCCCACAGCCACCAGCTGGGAATTCACCATGCTCCGCACCAGCTGTGTGCCTGATCAAGGAACACAAGTGTTATTAAAAGCCACGGGGGGATAGGATAATGAGCAGAACTGGGAGTCAGCAATTCCTTAACTCTCACATGACACAGAACAGGTAAATCAGTCTCATCTCTCCTCTCCTTTAAGCAGAAACTTTTCCCTCTACTGGCAGCGAACAACATTAATAGGTACAGGAGCTAGAGCACAAAGCCTATTTTTGAGTAAAACAAAGTCTAGCAGGAACAAGGCTCACCTTGCTATCAGGCAGGAGCTCTGCTTTATATAGGTTTCCATATTCCTGCTGTAAGCAGTGGCATTTTAAATAGCAATAGTGACAGCAGAAACTTCTGGGCAAAGAAAGTAAACGAAAAAAAAGTCTAAAGGACAACAGAACACAGAAGCAAGGTTCTTCTGAAGTTCACTTATGAATGCTTCCTCTACTTTTTCAAATACCACAGGCATCCAAGGGCCTAATTTGAATGACTTTGCAATTAGTCTTCTCTAAGTACTATCAGTAATTTGAAAGCTGGATTTAGCATAATTCATCTGTACGCTTTTCTTGAAGTGTTACTGAAAGAGCGCTGATTTTTGCTGAAAATACATCTACTTACCTCTCACAGATGATGGAGGGTTAGCTAACATTTGAGAAACATTTGGAAGAGGAAATGCATTCAATTATTATTATTACTATTGCTACTATTATTACTATTACTACTTCTAAATGCACCAATTGTGAGTGGCAGACAAATAATGCAATACGCTGAAGTACACTGTATTTTACTGCTGAGTACATTGTTACCACCCATGCAAAGACTGAACTTCAGGAGATACTACTCCCCTTGCAGAAAAGCAACACAGACTAAAAGCTGCATTTGCAGTGACTGCAACATTACTTGCAGGATTATTTTTTTGAAGATAATTACCAAGTCTGTACAGAAACCTAGAGAAAAGGGATCTCAGAGCTTTCAAATTATCCTAACACATAAACTAACTTACCTGGCACACTATTATTTCTCTGACGGGTTTGTTTGAATTCAGGACAATCTCTCCTTACATGACCCACATCCCCACAGATGAAACATCTCTTCTCTCTTGTTTCTCTGTCATCTTCTTTCACCTCTTTTTCATCATCTTTCTCATTCTCCTTTTTCTTCAACCTGAACAATAATTTTTATTAGCACTCTCACAAAACGACACACACAAACACATGATCTCTGTAGAGCTGCTGTACTGGTGTGTTCAAAGGGAATGGTTACATAACCAACAGCTGTACCAGAATACAAATATCTCAGGAATCCCAAAAAACACTTTCAGATTCTGGGCTGGCTAACAGCCTGTATAAACTTAATGAAGTTAGAAGCTCCCCAGACTTGTCCAAAAGCTGTCTGACTGTGTTAGGGCAGAACTATGCCTGCAGTTAAGCAGGCTTAGCCTGCCAGGTAGCTGGGGAGGAGTTCTATGCAGCAATCCCACTGAGTCAGAACATACCCAAAACAAGTGAGCTGCACTCGTTCATACAATCTCCCCCTAACTGGACTGGGCACACTTCTCTGTCACTGTCTGAGCCCAGACAAAATCTGCAACAAAGCTCTGAGGCTCTTTCAAACACTCAGTTCTAATACAGCAGGAAAACTAGTGATCAGGAACCAAGACAAGAAGTAAGGGTCTTCTTCCACAGGGATCTGCAGGATTGTTAAATAATATTATTATTTTGTGAGCTGTATATACAATCTGAGAGAGATTCTGTGTGGCTGTGCTGTAGTAGCAGTTTGTCTGAAGAGCAGATCACAGCTTCTTTTCCTGAGGCAGATGTAGGGAAAGAGCTGATGCAATTCCAGGTGCTAGTACTTGTACAGAGAGCATTTGAAAAAAATAGTCCACCTGTGACCACAGGGTTCCAGTGCACTTTCACATGTCTTGAACTCTGCTGACTGAACAAAAGGCTGTAAATAAAGACTTTGCAGCAGGAAGAGACCAAGAATCCTTTGTAGAACTATGGAGCACATAACTGAACATAAGGAGCAGATGAAAAAGCCCAGATTAATTTGCATTCTAAGGGTCTCAACAGGCTTCAGGAGGAGTCAGAAAACCTAGGCTGAGTGGGTCATTAAATTGCCAAAGCTGTAAAAAGTGAGGAGTGCACATTTTCTGTACACAAATCCTACTAAACTCTCTTTGGAAACAATGACCTGCACGTACCAGGGACTTCTTTTGCAGGAGTCCTGGACCCAAAATTCCTAAGTGAAATTAATATAATAGTGCAAGATCACCAAATGACTGGCACTAATATGATGTTACAGAAATACACCTTAACTATGTACATTTTAACTAATCCTAGAGTTTAATAAATGAACTTTTACCTGTCTTGCAGATGCATGTTATCACATCTACAGAACAACTCAAATTCAACACTGTCCTCTGAAAATGATCACTACAGGAAATCCATTTTAACACAAGATAAATTTTGCAGCCAGGTGATATGCTCTCCATCTGAAATGTTCTCCATCTGAATGTCTACACTATAAAAAGATAATTCAATGATCTAAGTTTTAAGTTAAGCTTAACTACATACTGACACACTATAGACTGTTGATTTTACTCTGTGGGCTTCCGTAAACACTTCAGATTTAAAGAGGTGATCAGAAACTGTTTTAAGAAAAGAAAAAATAAGATGGGAAATTGAGGATCAGATATGAAGCTTTGATTTTCTCTGCAATTTAGCAGTTTTTCATCTCCATTAATCGTCAAATATCTAAATCCCTCATGATTTAATCTCAAAGATTTCACGATAGCTTTGTGCATTACTTACCTCCTCCTCTTTGGACAGTCTTTCATGTAGTGACCAATTTTTCCACAGACACGACAACATCTGTCATTGGGTGCCAATTCCCCATCTGTCAGCACTTTTGAGTCAAAAAAGTATTCCTATCAAAACACATCAGACAGATAAAAATATATAACCCATTCACTTACAATACTGAGGAATGAAAGTCAAATTGTCAGCTTTCATCTTTTATTGTTCCCTGAATGTTACTACCTCTGAGATTATACCTGGTCCTTTTCTTCCCCTAGATAATGGCAGCTTTTTCAGAGATATGGAGCAGTTTGAGCTAAAAAGGGTTATTTGGTTTTAGGGACAGAGGCTGAATTTGCAGAGGGTTATTTGGTTTTAGGGACAGAGGCTGAATTTGCAGAACAGCTTATCCAGGCTCCAGCCTGCTGCCCACCTTTTGCCTCCCCAAAGGCTCTTCAGAGGGCAATTTTTCACTTTTGATCTATTCTGGTATCTGAGTCACTGCCTGTGTGCTTTCCAGAGCAGCCAATGTCCCTCCCCAGATGACAGGATTACATCCCTTTAGACAGAACATAGCTCAGGTGGGAAACAGATGGAGCACCTGCAGACTGACCTGTATCCCTCCCCTCCCCTGGAATTTGCACAGCACAGCTGCAGTTCTGATGTGTGTCAGCACAAAGGCCACAGTTTACAGCTCAGAGCAACATAAATATTGTGAAAGTACTGTCTTGCCTGAAAGACTGAAATAGAAGTACAAACTCAAAAAAAACCCCACTCTTTGCCAAGCTAATGGCAAAGAGAAGATAGGGAAGGATAAAGGGAATTAAAAGCTTTCAAAATATTTTTAAAAGCCTTTACAAACTCAAGTTCTGTTAAAAGGCCCTGGGAGAACAGTTCCCTAAACTGTTTTAGAAAATGTCTTTCTACATTGATCTTAAAAATACTACAGTATTTTATTTGGTCATATTAACAAAAAATAGTTCTCTCTTACTCATCAATGACTGGACCCTGTAGCAGAGAGTAATACTTTCTCCAAAATGATATTGCATGAACACATTCCTAACCCTGACTCACTGTGCAAATTTTAAAGGTCAACTGTTTAAAAAAAAAAAAAATCAATCATCATCCTTTTCCTTGCTTCCTTAGCAATCCTTACTATGAACACCAAGTGGAAAAATCAACAGAATGGATCATCTCTTGGATCTGTTTTCTTTAGCTACATGAAGAGCCAGTAAGGTTCCTAGAGCTGTGTCTGGGTTTTACAGCCAAATTTGCAGTTTTCTGCAATACTTAACATCATACAGTGGGAGGTTTTATAAAAAACAAAATGCAAATTAAGCTTACTTTCCCCAAACCTGCCAGTAATACCCATCACCCATCCAACTGCTCCTCTGACTTTTATATTCCAGGAGCCCAATATTAAGCTATACACTGAATACAGACAAAGTATAATTACACATATTGTGCACACCAAATTGATAAATACATACAAGAGATTTGCGTCAATTCAGTGGACAAAGAAAATAAAAAAACATACTAAAAACTCTGAGAACTTACAGCTTCTCTTCCAACAGCTGGGTAGAATGGGGTACCAAATAATTTTCTCCCATTGATAAATGCCTTCATTATGAAATTGGTCACTATTAAAGAAAGACAAAGTTATTGGAAAACAACAAAAAAGGCACAACTCAGTGAACATTAATCATTAGTAGACATTAACAGCTTACTTTTCCTAGAGACTCCAGCACCCAGATTATGATTCAAGTCAAAAGGATCTGTACAAAGAAGGGAAAAAAAATCAGTTGGAAAAAATATGCTGCAACAGAATTTTTTATTTTAATGCAGAGAATTCCATTTTAATGCTTTCATAGAGTAGCTTATAGCAAAGCAACGCTGAGAGTTTTAAAACTGTGACTAACCACACTACAGTAAGAAGAACAATTCACCAACATTTAGTAAAAGTTATGACTCTCATCAATTTTGTCAGCTGCAGCACTGGCAAACAATGTTTCTTTTTAAAACACTGCCTGTAGTTTCCTCTCATAAAGATCCTGTGCTAAGAGAACAACAGCCTCTCAAGCCACAAGACTTTCTGCCTCCTCATGAATGGCAACTCAATTCATTACCTTCGATTGCAATACATTTGGATGTCCACTGCTTCTCAAAGGTGGTTAACAGCTTCTTCTGCCGGATGCTGATCACGTATTCCTTGAAGTCAAATTCCTCAGTGTAGAATCGCAGCAGCCCCAGCCAGAGCTCTCCAAGAGATTCAGTGTTCTTTCCAAGAGAAGGCAGACGCTTCTTCTGCATGCAGTTGAAGACAATTTATTCAGCTACAGTTACTGCAAAAATGCTTCTCCTGAAATACCTCTCTAATTATACGTTTGTCTACTATGCATGGCTTCTTTCGGTTAAAGTATGGTTAAATCACTACAGTTAAGACTAAAGCTGTATTTTTCAGAATAAAAGTATTTTTCCTGATTTATGTTATTTAGAAATTACTTAAATCAAGCAAAAGCAGCAACTCATTTGGGAAGTTGCAACACTCTGGATATGGATGTTTAATCAGTTAATCAAATTAATCTTTTATATACTACACTGTTAAAAAATTATTACTTTTCCTGAAAAGCAAGGTTTAAATTTTAGTTACTCTTCTGGAATTAGAATATTACCAATTCTTCCATGTCATCAAAGAAAAATGCATTCCATCCATCCACCATTCTTTGTGGAATCTGTTTGCCATCAAATATCTGCCAGAACAGAGAGTGACAGTTACCGCTCGATTTCAAAGTCGCTGTAAAATACTTGCAGCTCTTTTGGTCAAAAAATAATATAAAAATATAAATACTTTAATTTGAACAATTACTTCTTACACAGGCAGAATTTCCCATTGGTAAAAAGCTTGAAAGTGTTTTTGCATTGTTACTGTCCCTCTCAAATTATTTGGATATTTAATTTTTATTTGTTCTTTGCAACTAAGAAAACACAACTGAATTACCTTGTCAAGATTCCAACATCTCTCTTGCCCACAGATTCTCTAAGGAGACTTTATATGATTTCTATTACATTTTGACTTTAGCACAGCCAAGGGGAAATTCCACTGTTATTTAAATGCACTCTCGGGGTAGCAGTAAAATAAAAACCCCCAACCACTACTAAAGTATCAGCAAGAAAGTCTATGAGTCTCAACTGCAATGCTTAAGCCAATTTTCCTCTTGCACAAAGAAACCAAAAGAGGCAGAAAGGGATAATTTTCAGACATGCTTGGGAGTTCCAGAGTGTATCCAGGAAGAGGCAATAGCTGAATAATTATATTCTCCCCACCCATACAATGGGGGTGCAGAACTTTTATTTTCTTAATAAAGCTTCCTGGCACACGTGAAATATATGTTTAAAGTTGTACCAAAGTATCAATTATCTTATTTCCCCCTCATCAAATTATAAAATAAAGTTTTTATCTTACAGATAAAGGGCTGAGCAATAAATAATGCTTCTGACAATAACTGGTTGAAGAACTGGACTCACATTTCAAGAGCATCTGGTGCAGTCTCATAATTACAATTCCCTTCTCCCCATACCACCTGCCAATTTTTTTCTATCCTGTTCAGCATATAAATATCATCGTAAGACCAAAATCCCAAAGTAAATGTAATAGCAGAACTTAAGCACAACAGACTCCCAGTTTTGACCTCATTTTCTTGGTAAGTTTTACCTACTAAAACCAAGAGGGAGTCGAGAACCTGCTGATTAGAAGGGCCCCGTATTTCATTTATCCCCCCTGATGCTAAAATCCCAGACTTCTCATATTTGACCTGAAGAAAAAGTGCATCTGTTTTCACAGCCTCATTTTCTGAACCTACCTCCTGAAGAACTGGAATAACTGGTGGATTTCTCTGCTGTAGAAAGTACAAAACCATAAGAATATAGGCATACGAAGACAGACTACCACGGGATGCATCACCAATATCGCAGCGCTGAAAAAATACATTTTGAACAAAATGCTGAATTTACATTTTACTGTTCAAGACTAACAACTATGTCAGAGAGCAAACAGAAACCCCAGAAGTAACAGCAAATACATTCACCTCATAATTAAAAATTGTTTTATGAAGCCTGAAAAATAAATGCACCCAAGAGTCAATTGCCATCTGGCAAATCCACAGCATAATTTGTCTAACATAAAAACAGAAAAGCTTTTCATAGCCAAAATACTTTAAAAAAATTTATAATGTGACAAACTGAAAAAAAATCCAACTCAAATCAAAACCCCTAAAACATAAATCCCAGGTCTCAATACCATAAAATTTAATTTTCCTTAACTCATGCTGCAAGAGCTATTTCTATGATGCCTTATTATTTTGGTTCCCCCTCCCCTTTTAAAAAAATAAGCCATTAACAGCAAGCATTTCCATGTTGTACTGGCAGTGCAGGCCAAACGTGGCATTTTGCAAGCAAACATACACATACCTAATTAAACCATGGTGCAGCCTGCACAACACAGTGCAAAACAAACACCCCTGGCCAAGCTGGAACCAGATGAGCTCAAGGTCCCTTCCAACCCAAGCCTTCCTGTGACTCTGATCAGTGAATTACCTTACTATGCTTGAGTATCTCATTACAGTATAACCTTTCCACAGCACCTGCTTCTAAGCTATCCTGTGTTTCAAGCCTGTGTCATAGCAAACAATGCATTTTTAACCTCCTAGGGCTGGAAAAAACAGGGATTCGCAAATTACTTTCACATTAGCAGCAGCAGTGACAGCTGTTCCTGGGTTTTCTGCCAATGCAAACAGAGGAGGAGGCATTTTGCTTAAAAACAGAGTATTTGTATAGCCATGTAGTCACTTCCATGCGTTTACATTCAGGAGTGTATATCCCACAACCTGTATATTTCAACTTTGCAGTGATATTTTTAGAACATGCACAATAGTATGCAATGCTGCCAAAAAAATGTAAGATTCATTATTATCAATACAAGGCATTTTTTAATCTGGACACAGAAGAGACATGGCAATATTCTGCACTACTGTGACCACATCATTGCTAGTCTCAGTGAGAGTATAATGAACGTGTCCATTCCATTCTGGCACAAAGTTATTTTATTCATCTTGATGTATTTTATTACATGAACATCTGGTAGCATGATGCACCATCTCTATAAGCCATTTTTATTTGCCCCAGTTCCACTAAGCTTTCTTTGGATGTGCTGTATTTAGTACTGCAGCTTGAATAAAAAGCAATGCCACATTTCAATTATCAGAGGCTGTATAACATAACACTTTGATAGAATATCATAACAAAAGATGCAGGAGATCTGACATTTCCAAACACTTAAAGTCAAGTGTATGCCCTAGGCACATCACATAGAGGCTCAGGTATTCATTCATCACCCATACCTACCTAACCCTGACTTTCATACTAAGTCAAACAAGGCAAGTGTGCCAGAAGAAAGCAGCAGTAATCTCTGGGCTGGTCCCAGACATGAAAACTTGGGAAGCCCATGCACATCCACATGCCCCTACATCTTACAGTTACCAGTTTTTCCAGTTTTGCTGGGGCTTGGGTGGGGTATTTTGTTTGTTGTAATTGCAGCTGGTTTGAAATTGAAGAAAAAAAGGAAGATTTTCCTTTCATCAGCTTCCTCTTACACAGAAATCTTTCAACAGATAGCAGAAAGTACCAGGATTTGATTTTGATACACACAGTCAGATGGGGCACAGTAAGCTTAGGAAAGTGCACCTCATATCAACAGCATTCTGCTGTCTCCTCTCCAGTTGGTATTGGCAAAAGGCAAACTCAGTGGCTGCAGCAGCAAACACTGGTACAAATAAGTACCTTCTTTTTGTATTACCTTTGCAAAAACTTTCATTGTGTAGCCCAGATATTGCACCCTAGGATCAATAGCTGCGTAGGTAGCCAGCATCCTTGTGTTATGCTGTGCCTGGAAGAAGGGAAAAAGAAAATTAAAGTGGTGACAGGGTGAGCCAATTATGTAAGAAATTGTGCAGTTTCACAGTGTCAGGTGAAAGCTGGAATGAGCTCTATTATTCATGATGGCACACAGGCCATGGTGGAAGTGGCACTAGTGGCTTTTCAGAAGTATCCCCAACACAAGACTTTCTGTGCTGTAACCTGCTCTGCCATCAGGTCATACACAGCTACCCAGGTCAGGCTGAGGGTTTGGGCCACTGAATTTAATTAATGTAGAAGAAAAACACAAACATAAAAGCATTTTCATTCTGGTTTCAAAATTATTCCCTCAAACGGTTATTTGGGTAAGACAGAAAGAATTAAAAAGCTTTCTTTGAACACTAAAGGACACAAGCAGATGCTCACCAGTGTATTGTACAAACTGATATCTCCTTCCAAGCCACTCCTCCTGTGCTCAAACTTTACTATAGGCACTTTGGCTGTTGTTATAGGCAAGATGTTCCTCAAACCTGGGGAAGCAACACTTTAGTACATAAAACATTTCCATTAACAACACTTATAGTAAATATAACTGCAAAACAAATAAGACTTTAAAGCACCTACCTGGATGCTTCTTAAGAACTTTTGCCAAACCTTCTATTATTTCTTTACAGTTTAATTTCTAGGAAAAACAAAGATCACAGCTTCAGATGTTAAAACATGGATCCCATTCCAATAAGCACATTTACTGTCATACACATTTCATAGATGAAAAGTCTATGTACAAAAAAGAGCAAGCATCAAGCCAGCACATGAATTTACACAAACTAGTCTTTCCTGTGTGGACATCCATAGTACACTGTGTATCTATCAGGCATTACATGTAAAATAGGCTGCATCTTGCTTCAGTTGGGCAGAGTGCAACAAGCCAATGTGCAACTACCAAATCCTACCTTTCCTGTGTACAGAAACCTTAACTGAATTAAAAAACCTTAAAGAATCCTTGAATTTTATCAATTTCAAAACTCTTACCTCTGCATTTTCATGACCTTCCAATGTCATGCAGATATCTAGATCACTGTCCCGAAATCCAAATCCATTCTTTGAGGAGCCAAATAAGCAAAGCCTGGCTTTGTCTGATCAAAAGAATAGACAAGAGAAAGGTAAATTCTGTTACAGTTGATTGGTACGTGCTTAGTATTAAATATTGCTTAACTGCAATGTGCAGGTGCCCATAAAAATGAGCTTAAAGAGAGAGCTTACACTGTCACTTCAAAGACCTCAGCTTGATAAAGGAGGAAGCACAACACTTCAGAAATTATTTACAGAAAGTAAGGAAGGATAAAGACTTATTTTATGTAATTTTTTATGACTGAAGTACATTACAGTTACTATAATCATTAAATGGCATCTTGAAATGTGGTGCAATGTTTTGTGGTATGCAACTGCACTTTCCTGCTTGTAATAAATCAAAATAATGTGCAAAACCAGTCACCAGTGCAGCTTTACCCCACAGATAAGAGAGAGCTATTCCTAGGGTAGCCAAAGTAATATTTCTGGTTCCATTCAGAGTTTATCTAGGTTGCATATTTTTCCTATGACTAGGTAAATTTGGTCAATGAGTTTTTGTAATGGTAACATACTCTTCAAGAAGACACAAGCAGTAAGATTAAAATACTTTATGGTACATTCTTTCCCAATTGCTTTGTTTACATTTTTGTTTGAAACACAATATTACGAAGTATTTCCATTCTTGGATGGCAAAATTATGTTGTTAAAACAAATTCTTTCCTAACTGCAAAGAATACATTGATCTGTTCAACTGAAATGAATGCTAAGAAAATAGATCTCACACCTATTCACAGCTTTTTTCCCTAAACTTTAACAGAATCAGAAACAGTCTTTCAAGAATCAGTCTTTCAAGGTCCCAGCCAAGATGTCAATCCTTAGCTGCTGCCAGTAAGTGGAGGCACAGCCAGTGGATGGAATTCCCAATTCCCTGATGACAGGTCAGCTACAGCAGGATGGCCTTCCATGGACTGGAATTCAGGAGCCTGTGTTTGGTACCTGGTTCTAGCACTGTTTTACACCTCCTACAAGAAAATCACTTGGCATGTCTGTGCCTTGAATTCCATCACTGCAGTACAACACTTTTGCTTGCTTTATACAAGGGTTGTGAAGATAAACTCATTAAGATTTCTAAGATACTCAAGCACTGGTGACTAGGCAACAGAAGTCCTTGGCCCACGACCAAAGCTAACACTAAACCAAACTTTCTTCTTGGCCTGACTGGAGCAGTCCTGTGCTTGCATTTCTACTCTGGCAGCTCTTCCTCCACTCTAGGGACGTTTCCATGGAATAGCATGAAGGGAGGTTCAATGTTGAAGTCTGCAAGACAGCTTTACAAGTGGAAGGAAAAGAGATGTCCCTGCTTCAAGCAAGGAAAATAAAATGTGACAAACTACATCTTTATGCTCTGGACAACATGACTGAAGAAAGCATTCTCAAGAATCACTACCTAAGGTTACATACCATTATATTCTTTTCGAATAAATCTCTCCAAACTTGCCAGTATTTGTTCTCTGTTTTGTTGCTCAGATAAAGGAGGGGATAATTCATCTAAGTAAAAACAAATTAAAACACAGTCAGACATGACATTCAGCACCTCAAGCATCTTTTTCAGCTAATTAAAAGATTGGATGGGGGGGTTTTGTTGTGTTTGCTTTGCTTAAATCTGCAGTTTTCTTTTTATATCATTAGAGTCCTCATTTTATTTCAAGACATTCAACCACAAAGTGGCTTGGTGGGCACCTGGCACCCAGCCAAGGTAAACCCACCACAGCACCCCCAAAAGATGCCACAGAATTTGATAAGCACAAAAATTAGTTTTGCCCAGAGCCTGATTTCTGGTAGCTTTTTAGAAACCCAGTGAAAAATTCCATGTAACATCAGTTTCTCAAATTTGTTAATAAGGGATCATAGCCATGGATTATTTGAAAATTAAAATCCATTTGTAGCCTAGGGCACCTGGAAGAGCTTCTTCCTGGTGTATTGTGAATAACTGTAAATAAGTAATTTAATCCTGGAGTTTTTAATTCTTCCAGTTTACAGATCACAGTATATAGTGGAGTACAAACACTTTCTGAACTTACCAAAACATCTTTTACACACTATATCAAGTATGTCCCGAAATCTGTCTGTCATTGGTGGTAGTGGTTTTAGATCAATTTTCTTGAAATCCTCTGGGCAATCATTTTTGGAATGTCCATCCCGTTTGCAGATGCTGCATACTATAGTTGGTGGCTTTTTTGGGGGGAGAAAAAAAGGAAAATTCTATTTGTGCACTTAAGACAGTTCAGTAGACCTAACATTTCCAAGCAACCAAGAACATTTAACATATGAACAACAGAGCCTCTGCAAAGAGTGGAAAAACTCTCAGCAAGCTGCATTTAATTCTCACAGTGCCTTAAAAGCACCTGGAAATGCTACAAGAGAGTAGGAAAGGAAAGGCAAAAATAACCCACAAATAACCAGAAAGAAACTCAGACTTTTTTTGTGTGGAAATCAAAAAGCTTAAGATGAGGAAAACAGACCATTTAATGCAAATGTCACACAGGATGGTGTTTGCAGTCCTGAATAACAGGTACTCTACAAAGGCCAGAGCTCCCACCCATAACCCAGACTGAAACAATCACTGTGGGAATCCCACCCTCCATCCACTCTTAGATTTAACGACTTAAAAGAAATGATACATGACCAGCACTGCTTACCTTTCCTGAAGTAAAAATAAACTTATCAAACACATAATGCATCTCTTCTGTTGAGAGCCTGCCTTCCTCTTTGACATCCTGGGTTTCCAGCACTGCTTTGCAGCTGGCTGAGGTAGCTGGGGTGCCAGTGCACTTGGTCTGTGGAGACAACTCCGTTACCAAACTCTCCCTGCTTTCAGCATCAGAAAACTCATTACTGGAATTTGTGTCATCAGGCTGATGTGCACTGCAGTTACAGTGGTGGCTGAGCTCACCCTCAGTTAGACACATTGACATTTCTAAGTCATCCCTCTCTTTAGGTGATTTTTCCTTCAATTCACAGCATTCATTGGAAATAAGGGATAAAGCTTCTTCCTTGTCCTCATCATAGCTGGAGTCCAATGTTGAAAGTAGCAAAGAGTCCATGTTCTGGGAAGTACATCTTTTGGCTACAGCTTCTACCACTTTGTTACATTCAACTTCATTCTCTGGTATGTTACATCCACTTCCTACAGCTTCCTTATCTACAACATTTTCCCCTTGTGGAAGGCAGCAGTTTGCTACAGGCTCTTCAGATCTTGTGGATTTCTTATTATTCATTTTCCCTTTTTCCTTTTTCTTGGTATCTGGCTTGGATTTAATCCCATCTTTACTTTGTGGACATGCAAAATATTTATATGCTGTCCTAAATCGCTCCAGGATGTACTCAAATACCATCTGGCTATTTAGACTTCGTGCAACATTCCTCTTTAGTGCAAAAGGATCTAGGAAGAAAAAGAACAATTTAATTAGTAATCTTTAAATTCCACATTTCATAAAGCAGCTGAAATCCCAAAGTTATTATAGGGTAGTTAAGGAGATTCTTATCTTATAATCCAGAATTGTGTTTAGTTATACTTAGAGAATGGAAGACCCACAAGTTTTTTCAGAACTCTTCCATACAAAACATACCCACGTGCAGCCATGAATGGCTATCATAAACAATTCTAAATAGTGTTACTCAGAAAGAAAACCATGGGTATATTGCACCATTATATTATGGCAAATTTCTCAACTAGAAATTACAATAAACATACAAAGGCAAAATAAATAGAGGCCAGCCAGAACCATTTTTCCTCCACTGAAGAAGGACTTTCATTTCCCTTAAGAAATTAATTTGTCTACGATTAACAGTAAGGATGTAAGGATTGTATGAACCAATCTCACCAGGATCCATTCTTAGTCCTTCCTAACGATTTCTAGATCAAACATGTTTTCCAAGCAAAAAGAGCTCCTGCATAGTTGCTATAAGTTTGCCTGGAAGATAGCACCAAACTGAGATTCTGTTACTTCATAACATCAGCTACAAACTTAACATTGGAAAAAAAAAATCAAAAATGAGAAGTAAAAAACCATAAAGCAAACAACACCACAAATAACTCAACAACAGCAGATGTCAGAACCAGAATGCAATCTGGTTTTTTGAAATTGTTTCTCATTCCTTCCTCAATGATCTGTCCTGTCATCTTACATCCCACATGTTGAATAAACAATTCCCTACTTTTTCTAAACTATAGCTAAAAGTGATTGAAGAATTGGGAGAGGAAATTAAAGTCACAGGAGTGGTCTCAACATCCACTACTCAACCTGTGCCTCAAGAATTCAGTGCTTGTTTTTCTGTTCTACTTTTCCTTCTCACTCTTCTTGTACCTTATTGACTCATCCTTCAATGTACCTCTGCACCTCATTCTCTGTTTGTATGATTCTCTTTGTCCTCCCCATCGCCTCAAGTGTTACAGATAAGCCACTTCAGCAACATCTCTAGAAAGTGTTCAAAAGTCATTATTCATGCTTTATAGAAGTACCTTACGTGGTTTCTTAGCCTTCCTCAAATACCCAATTTCTCTGTTCTTAAGGCCAATTCAGAATGCCATACATGGCTCTGTAACTCAGTGACTTTCCCTGCTTTTTAGACAGAGAAAATTTGTCTTTAAGGAGACTAAACTGCTGACAAAAAATATATATATTTCAAAAACTTTTTGTCCAGATTCTTGTAATAGATTTGCAAGTTAAGCAAATAAAGATGCTGATGCAGGGTGACTACAGAAGTGGGAAGGGGTCAGCCTACCTTCAATGGCTATTCGCCTCTTAGGCCAGTTTTTATTCTCTCTGGTTAAGAGCTCTTGTACCCGTATGCTGATGACATATTCCTCCAAAGCAAATTCCAGTGTGTAAAACTTCAAAAGTTCCAACCACAGTTGCCCCAGTGAAACTTGGTGAGGGGTTTTGAATGCTAAGAGAGACTGAAAAACACGGACACAAGTGCTCAACTGCAATAAGAAATTAATATTGCCCCTTTTTTTGTCCTGATTCCATCCAACATCAACGTTTAAAAATAAAAAAATAGGGATGAGAGATAGCAAACGGCTTTCAATTAAATGAAGTCAGGACTTACAATCCCATGTTTCTCCTTTGCATTGCTTTGGTTGTCCACTTCTGAGCTTGTTGCCTTCTTGCCACCACCTTTTTGTTGTTCAACTTTAGCTTTGCTTTCTGCTCCAACAGAGTTTTTTGCTGCACCATTTGTGGGTGGTTTGTACTCCCACCTTACAAATTCTTCATCTTCCACTCCTTTCAGCTGGTGGTCATCTGGCCTCTTCGAATCAAAGCCTTCAATCTAACAACAATTAAAGTGGCTCTGAAACAAGACTGTATATAATACACACAACCAACAGTTTTCAGCAAATGTAACACTGACTGCTGTGGTATTCATACCCCTCAAGATTAACAGATGTCAGAGACAGAAATTCAGAGAAGAAAATAATCGCCTTTTCTCCAAAACACAGACGATACAACTATACAGCCTGCTACAAGTGCCTTTAAAAAGAGTCTTTCAGAATCATCAAGCATCATCTGTGTGAGCATTAAGTACCAATGCATTTTATTTATCATTTTCTCTGGCAATCAAATTCTGCTTTTTTATGAGGCTGCAGAACACAGAAATAATGCCAACAATTTAATATTAAAGTTACTGCATTACCAAATCACTTACCCAATTGCCTAAATAGGATGGTAAAATACGTGGTTTTCTTTGTTGAAGAAAAAATATCACCATTAAGGCAAAGGAATATGAAGGAATCCCACCCTCAGCCTGACAGTCAATGTGACAGAGCTGTAAGAGAAGAAATAATTACTTTTCTGATGTAACACCAGAATTTCAGTTTACAGTCTATTATAAAAGGACAAATACTAAAGAAATGTGAGAAACATACTACAGTAAAATACAAAATGCTGTATCTCAAACTGCAGTGGTCATGCCATGCCACGTACAGATAAAATACAAACTGTAGCAATTCATACAGTACCTTAAGGAATACTATCTTACAATATATTATTCTTTTCAGTTTCACCACATTTTGTGACTGTGGGACATATTTATGTTCCCATCTAGAATTTCAGTCAAGTCTGAAATGTATTATTGTACAGTGGCATCTCATGTATGGAGCAGGTGAAGCAGTGGCACAAAATCCTTTCTGCAGACATATTCATGTACATTACACACTACATTGTACACAGTGCTTAAAAAGAAGTCTTGAGGATAATTAAATAACTTACTCTAGCCCAGTAGCGGAAAGCCAAAACCAAGGGAATCAGGACAGGCTCCAGTTTACCAAGTGCAGCCAGCAGGTCAGTTGTAAGGCAAGCCACATCATTCCTAGCACTTACTTTACATGTCAAACCACTGCAATCACAAATGCAGAACAGATAAAGGGTTATCACTTTGTGATATAGATGATGCTTGGGGCAGGGGGGGAGGTGAGGCATCACACATACGGTAATAAAAACATCCATCAGAGTCTCCCTATGTAAGAACCTGAATTTTTTAAACTAAAAGCTACAAAATGTAATTGTATTTTCTTTACTATTAACTTGTTGACTACACCTAGAAGTTACAGAAGTTCATTACAGCCAAAAATACAAAACAACATTAAGAATTTGCTCTAACTTCTGCCATTACTTAATTACGTTCTCTTGCACAATTCAATTGCCAAATATATCATCTACATTCCAAACAATTAAACAAATCAATAAATTAATTAATACTCCACACCTGCTGTATTAAGAGCTGGTAAACCCACAATATAGCTTCTCTAAAAACTTCCCTTTAGCTTCTCAGAATGATTATTTCTATTCTGTTACAAACACAGGAAAAGACAAGCCCACTCTTGTTGCATTTACTTCCCCAGAGTTTCAATCCATACCTCTGGCCAGTCAAGAAATCATGTTTCATTTTGGAGGTTGCTACTTCTTAGGAATTTACTGAAACTGTCAGATGATGTGTCCTTTCTGGCAATGTGTATCTTATAAAATGTTTTTAAAGCCTTGGCTTAAAACTGCTGGCAAAAATTTTAAATAACTGAAAATCACTTTTCCCCCAGTTAACTAAAAGAAGAGTAATGTCAGATTCCTACACCCAGTGAGTTCTGTGTAGCACAAAAACAAAAGTAGCTTTCTTTCTAGATTACATTTCTGTGTATGAGCAATTCCCTTTTAATACAAATGTTAGCTGAACATGTTACAGTAATACTTCTTGTCAGGGGTGCAGGCAAGCAGCTGCTATGAACAAGCATAGTAGCTCATTAAAAACGTTTTTCAGTCACCCGTACCTTTTAACATCTTTGCAAAAGACAACAGGAACTTTGGCATGGAAATCTGACTCCACATCTGAGTAGACCGCTAAGCAAGGAGGGAGAAAAAAAAACACACTTTGTTTCAAAGTTTCTTACAGTTTTCCCAATTCTGTCTTTGAAATTATTATATTTATACCATGATTTTACAGAACAACTCAAATTAAGTGCTGCATAGCTAAGCAATACCAATATTTTCTGGTTGCTTTTGATGCTCACCACAGCCAGGCTGTGTTCCTGACAGAACCACGAGGCTACAGGTTTTAGAGCTTGGAACAGCTCTCACTCATGGACATATGCAAGTGGAAAGCAGCTTTTGAGTTTACTGCTTAGAATTCATCCTACAAAAGGTTAAAACTTTTTGCTTTGCCATTTGACCATACTGCCCCAACTTCTGGCAACCTGAACTGGACTAATGGGGCTGCCATTCCCTTGCTGCAGCTTCTCCTCTCTCACTCACACAAGCACTGGTGTTCGTAAAAATCACATTCATTAAAACAGCCCAGATACTTTGACTGAAAACAAATCAATCTTTCTAAGTTTACAGAGAAATTGAGCATAAAAACAAGTAAGCAGCAGACGGAATGTTAAATAGAAATGAGATGCAACTAAAACTCACCACTGTTCTTCAAGATCTCAAGCACCTGGATCAGAACATCTGGTTGACTCATCTACAATGAGAAAATTAGAGTAGGTTGCATTACTGAGACTAATATTTTATTTTACATTTTATTTCAAAGTATTTCAGTTGCACAAGTAACCGTGTCCTTCACAGTTTTGAAGTCTGGCCACTCTGTGTCCTTCAAAAAAGTGAAACCACGTATCAGTATTAATGAAAAAGTGAATTGTACCTGTCTACACCATGAAAACAGGTGCCAGTAAACCTCACAGACAGCTTTCCTTTAGCTTACAGCACTAGTCAACACTGCTCTTCTAGTTCTGCTTTGGCAGGATAAATAAAAGTACTTGCCACATATTCAACAATTACATTGTCAATGTATACTGCTAGAAATGGAGCAATAAAGAATTTATTATCAAGACTTTCCCTGGGGTTTTAAAGGTTATCATGTTGAAACATGTGCAAGTGTAGCAGCTGAGTGTCTATCAAGAATGTGCTGCTGATACCACACAATAAACATGAACCAACAACTTCATTACCTCAAGAATGTCACTTTTATCCCAAATTTTAAAAGTAGGGGGGAATCAAAACCTACAAGAGTTTGCAGTCTGAATCATGAGCTCATGGAAGCACACATAGCCAAGCCAACTGTTTTCATACTGCTTCAGTGCTCACTCAAAAAACAAATTAGAAAAGTCTAGCATAAGGTTGTCCAAACAAAACAAAGAACCCACCCAAGAATTAAAGTTATCGAAAGAGCAGAGAAAACTTCCTCCACAGCACAACTGGCATCAAATCAAAGATTAGATACTTTGTGCTATTCTAACACCATGTGCCCCAAAAGAAGATGAAGGCAATGGAACAGAAATAAATGTGGATGGCCTTGATTTAAAAACCAGTCTTAGTTAATACAAGATAAATATCTACACACCTTAGGGGGGAATTTGATATCAATGTTAACATCGCTGGTCTTAAAAGCAAATCTAGTTAAACAGGAGCCATACATCCTCAGGGAACAGTCTGGAGAGAGAGAAACATAATTATTTAACAGCCAGTACACAGATTTTTCTTTAGTGGATGATGCATACCTTACTTTAGATACTGCACCTCACAAGATTAATGAACAGTGAACCCCTTTCTCTCTCCTGTGAAGGTTAGGCATTTACATAACACAGCATCACAGGAAAACAAATAATTCAATACTGTAATCACCAAATGCCCAACATTTTCCAAGCTGTTTTAAAGATTTTTTCAATGCAGCTTTAGTTCTGTTTGTTTTTAATACAAAATTAAATATGAAGTAACAATAACTGTCACCATCTCAGTGCAGGATTTTATGCAACAGCTTTTGTTAGCTACAGCTTGATTTCACTACAGCACTTAGCCAATTATAAAATTCTTTGTTGCCTCAGACTTCTGTATGAGGCATCCATCTGTTGATTCCATCAGCAAGTTCCAACACACAGCTCATTACAAAATATGTACATAAAGCATAACTTCAATATAATCCAAGGCACAGAGTACAGTGTCCATTCAGTGTTGTAGTTAATAGTTACCTGCAAAGATAACTATTAGAACAGATCTAAACTAACTAGGAAGTACTTACTCAGCAATAACATGAGAAATGCCATCCCATTCCATAAACAATAATTTATCCCAATTCACGATGAAATTCAAGATAAAAACTTTCCTGTAATAGAAATTAGGGTCTCCCATACTTAAATCAGCTGAAAAATCAGAGTATTCTCAATCCTTCCCAAATTCAACACCCTGCTCAAGTAGGGTCACCTACAGCAGGTTCCCAGACTGTGTCCAGTTGGGTTTTGAAAATCTGTATGAATAGACAGTTCACAACCTCTCCAGGCAATCTGTGCCAGTGTTCAACCTCTCTCACAGCAAAGAGGGTTTTTCTTTTATATCTTCCTTTATGTGTGTCCTTACCAAACTCACTCAATTGAAACAACAACAAAATTACTCTTAAAAGAGAAACAAAATCTTATATATACATAGTTTCAAGCCTATTTTCACTGCTTAGAAATCAGCCCTCTCAGAATGAAAGTCTGTATGGTTAATAACAATAATTTGCAATTTCTTCCAATGGCTTATCATAGTAGTAAGAATTTTTGCATAGTTCTAATGTGAGCTCAAGAGAAAATCATGCCAGAAGATCAGATGTTTTCTACACAGTGCATGAATTAAATTTTTCCAAATTTACAACTTAGGAAAACACATTCACTAAAACATTGCTGGCTTTGAAAAGGAGAAAAACAAACTGTCATTTACTATTACAGACTCCCCTTTCACTACTCCTACACCTCCACAGAAGCTCATCAGTCCAAACAAGTCAGTCAGACAAAGTAACAATAATTTTCCTGAGTATTTATGTAAAAATGTTATGTGAAAAAGCTTTGTCTTATGCTTCCCACTATCAGTGGAAAACTCCCTGGAGTGCCAGAACAGAAGTTTGCACTAGGAGCTACTTATAGAGCAAACAGATTAGCAAACCTCCACCCTACAAACCTCCATTCTACTCAGCACCTTATGTTTAAGCAGATACTTCACAGAGCACCTATAACTAAAGCTAATCATCCTGCAGATAACCTATCTTTCCTACTGCTGTATTTTTATAGAGCAAAGGGAAAAAAATGTATTTCTAAAATAAATGGACTGTATAGAACTACACCCAATTCCAATACAGATGAAATTAAAAAATTAAAACTTTTTTTTTTGGCAATGGGATTAATATTTCCTTCTGTTCAGATGCACTGAACACCAAACCACTATTAGCATGAAGTCAACATCACTGCAGCTCCAAAAATTCCAAAATTCCAGTGTATTAACTATAGGAGCTGATGGGAATTCAATGCAAAGAAGCAAATGTAAATATCCTTCTTGTTATGCTATCCCACCACTTTAAAGAGGATCAATAAACATATCAGAAAGAAGGACAAAAAAGCACAATCATATTTTACTCTTTTTGTACATTTGTTAATTCTTTTAAAATCAACTGCCAGCCTGTATTTACAAGTCTGTATATATTAATATTGTACACTAGCAAGATAATTGAACCCCAAATGCACTCATTCACCATTAATGAAGGTATCAAAAAATATGTAAAAATAATGAAAAACTTTCCACCTAAAGCAAACGGAGAATACTATGAATACCTGGTAAGGGCTGTTGAATAATTTTCTCCATCTCATTTACAATTTCTTGCCGAATCCTGAAGTCCTCATCTGAGATGCCTTGTTCATTTGCTGCCTCAATGAGAGTGAAACTCAGAGCAGCCAGCTGTGCAGACGAGGGCGGTGGGAGCGCCCGCAGCTCGTTTTCTTCTTGCTTTTCCTGAGTAATTGGTGGATGATATAAGTCAAAACTGGTATTTTAAGAGGAAAAGGTTATCTCTTACTGCTCTGTGATATTGGAACATGCTGTTTGTTGTTTTTGTCCTGACCAAACACTTCCAAAGGCAGGAACTCTGTCTGGCCTAACTGGTAAATACAGCAGTGTGGTCCCAGGAATGAGAGCAGATACTCAGGGTTAAAAACAGAGACTGTTGTTTCACAGCTGGCAATTGGGGAGGGAATCTTCTGTATTCCATTCCTGAACCACATTTTCTGACAGTTCTGAAGCAGAATTCATCCAAGAAAATAAAAAGCTGTAATTGTTTCTACATAATAAATGTAACTGAGCTGGAAAAGTCATATGGATTTCTTCAGAGTGGATTGTACTTGAAGGAAAGATATCAGAGGCAGAAAAAGTATCCTGAGCTCCAAGGGAATTTTATAACTTGAATCCCATTACTGCTTAAAGAGCTGGATTTAGTGGACCCAATCCAACAGCAACAACATGTCAGATGCATCAAGTCATTTGGGACTAAGTACAACAACCCCTTGTTTCATGAATTCATCAACTATATGAAAGATATGACTGAAATAAATAATAACCATAAGATAAATATGCACTAAGAAAACACAGTACAGTATGAAAATGTTTGTTTAGTTCTAGGCTGCATCTCTCAGCTCTTCTGCTCTTATCTGAACAAATTTAGTGTGAGAAAGAATATGAGCATTTTTAAAATAGTATGGGATTTTTTTTGTCACCCTCTTAGGATTTTTCTTGAGTTGGGAAACCACAGCTGCTCTGAGCTTATCTGATTGTCATGTATCTCACAGAGCTGTAAACAAGAGCATTTTCTGAAGTAACATTAAAGACAGTTACATAGGTATCACCATGATGCTGCACACAACATAAAGCTATCTGGGGTAAGTGTTAAAAAGTGAAACTGCTCCCTGTCCTCCAGAATTCCACCCAGTGCTAAAGAAACCTCACTGCTCAATTCCCATCTTCATGCCCAGACAAAAACCATGGTAAGAAAGCGTTTATAGATCAATCATAGGGCTGGCTCTTTTTTTAAGCATGGTGCAATTTAGGAGACTGAGAGAGAACCAGAATCCTTTACAAATAATCACTGATCATAACATAAAAATGTTACTTTCTGAGATTTAATGGATTTATGGCATTTTTTTGTCTTCCAGGTGATGACTTGCACACGTTTTAGAATTAGAGCATTAATGAAAAACAGAAGTATGGCAAGAAATCCATGGAAACATGCAAAAGTAATTTGACTGAATTCTGGGGAATGGTCATAGAAAGAGTAGTTTTAACCATCTAAATCATTAAATCAAACATACTGGGGAATCTGTAGCTCTTCAGCAACATTTACAAATATGGGCTGGCAGGAAAATCTGTGCACCTTTTAGTGGATTTCTTGTATGTAACAGTTCTTTAGAGCAAACCATAGCACTGTGGTAATCTGATAAGGGAACTGGTTTTCTCTTTGTAAGCCTTAGAACTGACCCAGAGTGATGAAAAATGAACTGAATCCTTCCCTCCTATAACAATTCTAAACTTCACAAGTCAGCCGAAGTACAAAAACCATAAAAACAACATCCCCAACCCAACCTCCACTCCCTGGAGGTCTTGCTACCAATGGCATTATTTTCAGAAAACAGAAAAAATGAATAGATTTTTATGTAATATATATTTCTCACCTAAGTTACCTTGCATTCTGTTACTAGTATGATGAACTGCTCACTACTCAGAGACACTAATTCAGAAGCAATGACCAAAAATGTCCTTTCCTCTCTGCCTGGACAAATCATCAAGCCCTTCCTCTTAAACAGAAAACAGAAATTTGTGGATCTCTGCTCAGCACACAAACTTTCACCTAAATGAACATGATCAAAGAAAACAAACCACGTAACAAAAAAATTACTTTAAGTTAAAAAATAAAATCAAAAAAAGAGGAGGAAAAGAAAAAAAATAGCCATAATTTTGTTAACTTACCATTATATTTTTCTTATGACGTTTTTCCTTAATATGCTTATGAGCTCCCTGGATATTTTCAATGTGGACTAAGCAGAGCTTGCATAGATACTGACAGTTGGTGTATTCTGGGGAGCGCTGAGGAAAAATTGCCATAGATTAAAACAGATGTTTCTATCAGTAGGGACTGAAAAACTCAATTCTTTGATTAATAAACTGTATTTAACTATTACATAACACTTTTAATGTCAAGCTGCTTTGCAAACATTAAGCAATCTTCAAAAAACAAGCAGAAGTGGATTTTTACCTGTACAACAAGAGGGGAGAGTGAGGAAAGGAAGTGAGATGACTTCAACATTACATTTCTCAGTAAATTTGGTGGGGTAAGATTAGGACTGAAGAGTTGCTGCTCCTTCAGGCTGACCTAAAGGCCAGTAAGCCACTCCCCTGTCAGGTGAAGCTGTTAATTAGTGGATGAATCTCAGCATCTGCCTGCCTTTCTCTGATGAGGAAATGGCCCCAGCCCGGCCGTGCCCAGCTCTGCTGCTGTGTCACACGGCTGTGCCCTGTTAGAACGGGTGTGGCCAGGCAGCCCGGGGGAACACAGCCACCTCCTAATCCCTCTGCCCCACCAAGGTGGCATCCTCTGGCAAGGGCTGATGCTGTTCCACTCTGATGAATACTCTGGGATGCTCAGGATTGGAGACACTGGCAGAACAAGCCTCTTTTGGCACAGACGGGCTGGCAGAGCTGGAGTACACGAATGGAGAGTGGCCCCCTGGGAGATCCCCAAGGCTGCAAGAAGCAGCCAAACCTCCAGAGATGATGATACAAAGGAACCTGTTTTCCCAGGGTCCACGAGGGGACACCGTGGAGTTTCTTCAGCCAGGAAACCATTAAGACCTGCTGGCCTAAAAGGCAGAAGGGACTCTGCAAAGAGAAGGGGTTGTTCCCAAATACTCCACTTTATCTGTCTCATCCTGCAATTGTATTTTATTGTTCTAACAGATCACAGCCACAGAGATTGCAAACCTTTTGAAAAGCTCACTGCAGAGACAAAGGGTTAAAAAAAACCCACTTTTGTTTTTCTCCAGACTTGTTAAGACTTTTCCAGTAACTGGGAGAGAAAAAAAACTGCTTCTTCATTCTAATTCTAATACATCTATATTTACTAAGCCCAAAAAGTATACTGAAAATACCAGATGTTTAAGCAGTGAAACAACAATGAATGAACACCATTTTAAGACACTGAGGTGGACCACAGATCAGTTAAACAAATCTGACTTACCATATAGAGACCTAAACCACTGTTAAATTTGGGCAAGTTTTTCCACTTACTGCTTATTGAGTTTGACCTTTTGCTTTTGGGAAAAAAGAAAAAGTCTGATACACTCCAGCTACAGAGTAAATATCAATTTTAAATATTGCTTTAATTACTAATTCTCTTTACCCTTATTTTCTCTAAGACAGGTACCTAGTAAGATAAAATTAAACATCCATTTGGAAAACAATTTATAGACAGTTACACCTGGCTGCCTGGGAAGATTCAAGTATTTGATGCCTGATGACTGAAGTAGGTAAAAAAATACTTTACCATTCTTTTATAATAAAGTGACTATCAGCAGTAACAGTTTGTGTTTTTTAAATTTGCCTTTCTTTACGATATTGATCTGCAGTATTATGCTAAGAGATGTTCCCAGGAAGGCTGAATCATGTAATAACTTTTATTTTGCCTTCGTTATGAAGACTTTTAAAAACATCTAATTATGCTTAACTCCAATGAAAAGGGCAAAATCTCAAAATAACAAGACAGAGAAGTTACAGACTACTACTTGTGTAAGAGAGATGCACACAAATAAGCTAAGTCTCATGAAATTTGTCCTTGGATACTTAAGGAACTCATCCATAAAAGAACCAGTTGTATTTTAAAGAACTCACAGAGAATAGGAAGGTTCCAGATCATCAGGAAAGAGAAACTTAAGAATATCTGTAAAGGGCTAAATAAGATGAGCCAAGGAACTAGACACCAGTCAGAATTAGCATTCAGAAAAATACTGTAATCAATTTTTAATAAGCACATAGGGAAAAAACAGGTGAGAGGTGACAACCTGATCTGCTGCAAACAAATTGCACTAACCCAATCTTAGGGTTGCTTTTTTAAAGATAAGTCATAGCTCTTGAAGAAGTGGCAGCATACGTTGTATTTGAATTTTACAAAGTCTTTGTCACTTGTCATAGTATCAGTCTCAAAAGGAGACCATAAATACTAACTAAATAAAGAACAGGAAGGTGGGAGCAAAACTGCTGAGAGAATTGTCCTCAGAGCACTCGTACCTAGAAGTATTTGCCAAGTGTTCTTCAGCAGGGGTCCTTGTAGGGGCAGAAATCTCCACATTTTTGTTGAAGAGGTGGGGAATGCAACAGAAGGTGTGCTGACTATAAATGTAAAAGATATTAACTTGGAAGAGGATACAGAAGTTGTAAAATGACAAAAATTCAGAGATCACAAAAAGTTAGAGAAACGGAATAAATCGGCTCCAAGTAAATAATATCACAGCAAAGCATCATTCCTTAGGTATTATCAACTGCAAAACATACAGGGCTGGGAACACCTGAGGGACCAGTTCTTAAGGAAAGGCTATGGGAATCACTGCTGCTCCAACTAGAAGCCAACATCCTACTGCTGCTAAAAAAGCAGAGATCCACAACAAAAATGCCTATTTCACAGAGATGAAGCCAGCTTTCCTCTTTATATGTAGGACTGCAGCTGAAACTGCATGTCCAATTTTGAACACTGCTTACACAATGCATGTCTAGAGAAAAACAACAAGAATGAACCAGGAACTAAAAACCCCCAAGACCAATGAACAAAGAGAGCCTAAAGAAGGTGTGACTGCAGGAATGGGAATGGTTTTCCCAGGTGCAGAATGTAATGAAAAAGAAGTCATAAACTTTTGGTTATTTTCCTAGGACAACATATGAGAGATTAAAATGTTTCCATTAGATATTAACAAAAACTTCTGGGTTACCTACACTGACTTCAATATTTGTTTCACTAGAGATAACATTAAGAACAATTTAGGTGAACATTTTTAAGCTGTCGTCTCCAATACAGGGACTGGGACTGGTCAGAGGTAATACACTAAAGAAAGCTCAAGGTTCTTTTCAGTCCTGCCTTCTGAGTTTCCAGAGAACCAGACTGAAATCTTGTAAGATAAAATCTTATTTAAATACTGGAACTGTAAACCTTCAGAGCTAGAAAATTTAAAAAATACTGTTTTGCAAAGGCTACATGTGCCACAAAAGGAACACTAAATTTCCAATTCATATCATCTGCCACGATGAACAACTAGTCAACTACTGGAGACAGTATCTTAGATCAGAAAGTGACTCATTATTAAGAAGAAAGAAAGAGAAGCAGCAGGCTGTAGTAGAAATACCACCCAACCAGAAATATGGTGATGGTAATGAAAGAGGACACACATTTTCTTTTTTATCTGATAAATAACCCAACCTACTTTTTCAAGTCGGGAGATATAATCTCTTTCCAGACGTTCTTCAGCTTGTTTCAATCCTAGTTGCTGTTCAACTGTCAGATTAGATTCATCAATAACACCAGTGTTTTCTAAATAATCCGCTTCCAATGTATGTTCTTTTGTTGATTCAGAATTCTTTATTTTACCTAAAGCAAGAAACAGTTACTTTCTTCAGAGTAATTCAAGGAGAGGAAAAGTGAAAATTAGAGTACAGAGCAGCTAAGAACCAGACACAAATTAGTGCAACATTCCAGTTTTTTGTCCAAACACTGGCCAAGATCACCTTAAACATTAAAATCGTTCCACTATGTTAACCAGCATTTTAAAAATACTTCAGAGACTAATCTGCTACTAAGAATGCTGTCAAAAACACAAAATAAAAGGTAGATTAATTCTGTGTTTCAGTCAAATTCACAATATCTTAAACTGTTCAAAGCAAGAAAGAGTTTTGTCATCCAGAACAGAGTAAACAAGATCTCGATGCCCTACTGTAAAAGAAACAACAAATATTAAGCATAAAATTACTGCACACCACACATTTTGTTAAGGAAGTAAGTCAGAGAACTGCCTCAAAGACGTTCACCCAAATGACCTTAGAGTCACCAATCCCAGCCCTCAGCCTGGAAGCTGCTGCAGTCACACCTGAACGCTCCGTGCCACCTCTGCCCCACGGGCAGCAGCCACTGAGCTCCACTGCTGCTCCCAAACTCAGCCCAGTGCCACAGGGCCAGTTCCTCCACATGCCTGTGCATTGGTCACAGGCCACTCATCTCTGCAAACACCTACAGCAAATTATTCCAGTCGCTTTTACATAAGCAAAAGTGAGGGTTGTTTGTGCTTTGTCTTTTCTTCTCCTTTTTCTTTCCTTTCAAAGGAGATCGGTGCCCCCGGACTAGCGAGGAATCAAAGCTGAGCAAGTTTTCAAGTCCTGGTTTCTCAGTGACAGATGGTCCCCACAGTACATAATGGTGGTCTACAAAGAGCTGACTGATCACAGAATGCTGCCACTTGAACTTGTTTTTCCTGTTAAACACTATTAAGACAGCTAAAAAAACCACACACTTTATTATTTTCCTTGTATTTCCATACAAGCAACTGCTGTAGCTGTGGGAAATACTTCAAACAGAAGGTCTACACTGGCTGGCATCTTAAAACAGTATTTTCATTGAAGAAAAAATGCATTCTAAAGAAGTGTGACAAATCCTGAGCTATGGAATTAACCCAGTGAGACAAGGCTTGAACAATATATTTAATTTTGAGACTGAAAACTATGTGTAAGAAATGCACACTCGTAAGGGTAACCACTGATAGGTATTCCAGAGCTCCCTAAATCAAAAAGCCACCTGCCAAAGCCTACTCTAAACATTTTTAGTAACAAAAAGAGCACAACGGTCACAGAAAATAAGTAAATGTTTCCCCTCTACCTATAATAAGAACTTTTCTTGCCCATTTTTCCCCTGATCTTTCTGAAAAGCAGTAATAACAGGCATTTCCCTAAGTGGCAATGATATTACGAAGGGTTCCCCCTTCATGAGACACTATATTCACAAAATTGCCTAAAACCCACGCACACTAAGTAGCTTACAAAGAGGTTTAAGTCTTAGGCATAAGAAAGAAGGACAGCTATTATCATCACTTCTTGTTCTCTAAGCAATAGGGTTGTATTAACATGATGTTCTCTCTAAATGCAACCAGCAACATGTGAAAAAATAACACGAACAGAAACATTTCAAAGCCCATTTCAGACTGTCAGCAACTGCACCAGAAGAAAATGGAATAAGACAGTGTTAACTAATACTTACTGAAGTCATCAGGTTTATGTTCCATTTTTCTTTGATCTGCAGCAGTCTTACCAGGATCACCAGCCTGATCAACACTAGTCTTCAAAGTATGAACTCCCACTGGATTTTCCAGCACCAGTTTCCCTTTCTGAGTAGCTGTTAAGCTTTCCATACTGACCCCATTCCCTGAAACATGGGAGCCTGGAGCATTTTCTCCCACTGGTTGGGCTTTTGTCTGTTTCAGGTTTTCCATTGCTGATGATAAATTAGAAAATTTTTTTGCCTTTCCATGACTTCGATCCTGAACATTCGATCCCAAATCTTTAGTTGCAGGAATACAGCTATTTACTTTGCATGATTTATTTTCTCCTTGTTTTTCAGAACAAACATCATTTTGTTTACTTTTTCTGCTGCTATTCCCACTTGGAGAACTTCTCCCAACATCCTTCACAGATTTGTCATTTCTATTATGTTTATAATTTTGATTAATTGTAACTTTGACTGTTTTGCCTTCCTCACAGACAAGACGGACAGACTTCCTTGGGTCATGATTTCCATTCTTTGAGCTCTTGGCCTCTTCCATTATAGTGAAGACCTGCTTCTCCTGTCTCGAGACCACTTGAAGTGCAATTCTTCAGCAATTTGCAGTTGATTTTAAATCCTCTGTGCAGGCAAGGATCGTAGCTGATTGTCTACTGAAGAAATAATGATAAGATATTTTTAATATTAAGGAAAAAGACTAAATCTCTATGCAGTCAGCACATTAAACAAACTTCTCTAAAGGAAGGTGTTAATACAAATTATTATAGGAAGCATATTCCCCCCCAAAGGCATAAGTGCATTTTCACAATACATTCCAGTATTAAAGTAAAAATCATGAAAATTTTGATCATTTTGATTTGTATTTAAAAGAGGAGGGCTATGAAGAGAGAAAAAAATGGTAGAACATGCTAAAAAATACTCAGTGATAAACCTGCCAACAGCTTGCTTTTTTATTTCCTTCCTATTTCTGGCTTTATGAGCAAAAATAAGAACCGAGATGTCTGCAACTACACTGGGAAAAAAAAGAAAAAAATTAACACATCTAAAAAATACCACTCAATAAACACACAGCTCAAATTAGCCACTAGAGAAAACTAATTCAGTTTCCAGCAAGCAAGCTCCATTTTATTAACTGATTTTAAAAAGCATTTAGAGATACAGCTCCAAGTATTAATAATAAACCTGACCAATCACCTGCACCTCCTATTCTCATACAAACTAACTGCCAGCAATTAAGTGAGATTTTTCTTAGGAAAAAAACCTCCACAAATAGTAAATATTCTGTTCAGCTGCAGGTTAACTTTCCTCATCTAAACCTCAGGCCTTTAGGTGGTATATGAACATCTGAGATTTATGTTGGAGACAACTCAAACGTGTTTCCAATGGGAGGAGGTTCAGCACAAGTTGGTCTGTTTGTAAGGAATTATTCTTATTAATATAGAAAATGAAGATAAGAATCTGCAACAAGAACTTGGATTTCTTTTCTTACAACAACATTTAGACAGCAACTGAAAACTATGAGGATGAAGCATCAGAAAAAGAAAATTATTTTTGTAAAGCTATAGCAAAATGTGGAGTGCAGAGTTTCCCTCCTTCCTGTCCAGCTGCATGTTTGGTAGGTAAATGCATGATCCATGGGAATTTCTGGACTTTAGAGAACCCAACACTTATCATTTAGTGAAGAAAAGAAATAATAGAAAAGTCTATGAACTACAGCCATTAAAAGTATCACAACATAACTTTGTACTTTAAAAACAAGAACTAGAATGAAAAATGAGATTAAAATGTCTGCTTACAAAAAAACCCAAAAAAACAAAACCAAAAAACAAACACCAAAACCTTTCTGAATATTATCAGTATAAAGTACAGTAATTTTTTTTCAGGCTATATAATACAGTTACTATCTCTCATTTTAATGAGCCACAAATCAGAAAACACTTCAGGAGACAAACCATCTACTGAAAATGGTTATCTTATGTCTCTATTGATATAATGGAAAATACATATCTTTCAAAAGTGAAAAATCGAAGAAACAAGCAAAGCCCACAAGAATTTTCCTGAAGATGCTGTTAGCAGCACGCTTTTTAGTAAAATATAAAGCCTGAAAAAGAAAGAAAATCTCCATTCCTAAATTTGTTCCAATGGCCAAGTATTTTATCTCACAAATATATTCAGTTAACATTGCAACTATTTTCTATTAAACACTGATTGCACCTGGTTCTTACTTCTAGATCAAAAATCACAAGGATTAAATAATATTTGCCTTTGGAATGCAGCCCGTCTTTCCCATGGCAATTCTAATCAAAAAGCAGCAGGAACTCCTGCCCACGTGCACCAGCACTGCTGAAGCCTCAGGGTGGGAAGGAGAGCCCAGGGTCCCTCCAGGCTGGCTAAATTCAAGTTACTCCAGTCCCTGAGCACCAGTATAAAGCTCTGCTCCAGAGAATGGTGAGTGTTAGCTCTGTACACATCACAGTCTTAAAACTCTACGGCGGGTTTGGTTTTTAATTTCACGTAACCAGAAGAGAAATGAGAGCATGAGGGGTTTTTTTTTAATTCTAAACTAACCACACTTTACTTGTTCCACCTGAAGAGGGGAGAAAAACTGCCCAAACCAACAAACCAGGGCCGAGGCCAGCACGGTTCAGCTGGGGCACACCGAGGCCAGCCCGGTGCCGGGGGGGTCCCGATCCCGGTCCCGATCCCGGCCCCAAGCCCGGCTCACTCCGCTGCCGCGGCTGCTCCCTCCCTCCCTTCCTCCCTTGGGCAGCTCTGCCGGCAACCAAAGCGGAAAACCAATCCAGATTAACATAAAGCTGGCACCAGGCAGGAGGAGGAGGAGGAGCACGCCTGGCAATAACAAACAACTCGTAGGGTGGGGACAACTCCTGTCGGCACCGCTTCCAGATTAAGGCTGCCATGAAACTCCGGCATTGGAGGAAAAGTGGGGCTGCCTTTTGGTTTTGTACGTGTCACGTTGTGAGAGTCAAATTTTGTAAGCAAGTTTTAAAAAAATCTGCAAAAATTATTCAAATTATTGATCTCATCCATTCAATTAAATATACAATTATATATTCAAAGAGAATACATAATCTTTAATCAAATGTACAAATGTGATGGGGAAAAGTAACTAAAGAAACTGCTAGCAAAAACTAGAACCCAGCTAATGAACTGAGTACTGTGACAGTGGTAAACATCAAGAATGTAATCAAATGTAAGTAGATAATATTAAAAAACAGATACAGTCTTTATTCCTAAGAAATATGAATAAAGAGAGGTCATGACATTTCATAAGACAAGAATACTCTGTACAAAAAAGAAGTTAGGAGTTCCACAATGAAATGCAGAATCTGAAATGCAAGTGCAATAATAATGTTGTTGAACTTTGGGATTTCTTTTTCTTTCCTTTTGCTCTTTAATACTGAAATGATTTAGCAGACGAAAAATAATTTAAACTGTTGCAACATATTCAATAGCAACCAAATTACCATCTCACAACGAACTGCAAAATAAACCAACTAATAACACTTAGTATGAGAAACAAAAAGAGACCTCTCCTGAACCCAGGACAGACACAAAAAGATCATTCTCTGTCAGGTATCGGCCATCTACATATGACAAAGGAAGAGAGGGAAATGGGGAGAGGGAAAGGAGTGCCTCTAAAAAAAAAAAACTTGGTTGGAAACAAAACACAGGAGCTGAGTGAATCAGTGCTGAGGTGGCATCTTTGTAGAAACCTGGATGGCACATCTTCTTCACAAGCTCAGGCTCATACCAAATTGCCAGGCCTGGAATCAAAGAAGAATTTTCTCCCAGCCAGGCTGGCAACAAAACCAGAGCATTTCGCCTGCGTCTGCAAAGTGGGGTATGATTAACCTGCTGAAACCATTTCAGCATATTTCATTTATTCAATATCCCAGTGTCACAAGGGACTCAGTTTCCCCTGCTTTCTGAGTGTAGAGTGCCAGTTACTCCTCTGAAATCTAGCTCAGATCTTGGCTCTTTTTAGAAAAATAATCTGGCTGAAATACATTAGCTTGAGATCAGACGAGACCACCTGACTTTAAACTCCAGAAAAGTATAAAAAAATCTATATATACCTACAGCAACCAAA
The DNA here is from genome assembly GCA_013397195.1 of Hylia prasina. Taxonomy (NCBI): domain Eukaryota; kingdom Metazoa; phylum Chordata; class Aves; order Passeriformes; family Sylviidae; genus Hylia; species Hylia prasina. The sequence goes on from VYXD01007607.1 coordinate 686,958, forward strand.
TTAAAAATGTTTAAAATCAGCTTTGGTTAGAATTCGTTTTACACTCAAGAAATGAAGAAACAAGAATGTTTCACTTTCATTTCTGCCAGTTCCTTTTGTTTCCTCCACCTTGCAGACTAGCATTAGAAAACTCTGCATTTGAATTGCAACGAATCAGAGGAAGGCTTACTTCCAAACCGGGGAAAAAGAAAACCACCAAAATTTTCAAGAAGATATTTCCACCTCTTCTACCACTTCTTCCTCTCAAGTTGTTCCACTGTATTCAACTCCCTCAAACACATTTTGGGTCAGACTTTGACATAACAGGGCCTCTTCAAAGATGAAGGCCAAGTTAAACTGTGAGCTCTCACATTGTGAGTTGCTCTTGTGCAAAGCTTTTTTTAACCGTTTTATTAACAGCAGAACTGACTCTACCTGGTTTCCTGCATGTTCATTTTGTGCTGCTCTGTCACACTCTCAATCACAGCCCCTTGGGCAAGCAGGGCAGACCTGCTGGAGCCCTGTCTGGTTTGTAGCTACTCCCTACAAGGAAATGGAACTTCCTCCTGCTTCCCCCTCAGCAGAGACCTCTCCTCTGGTGGGGAATAATTGTTCCAGAAAACAGACAGAAACCAAATGACCCTTTGACATTAGTTCAAATATGTTATAAAATGTGGTCCCAACTGGCTGAAATGTCCAAAAGTGGGGAGTAGAGTGTAGAAAGGCAACTAAAGGGAAAGAGAACAGGCTTGCAAGTTTTGTTTCCCTGGGGAGTACTAGATAAAATATAAACACAGAAAGTACTACAAACATAAGTGTTATCACCCTCTTTCTTACAAAGCATTCCCTCCTTTGAGATAGGGAGACTTGCATTTTATCCAAGACCTGCTTTTATCTCTCCCATTATGATTGTCCTTAAGCTCAAATCTCCCAGCCAGCCTTCCAACAGTAAGTGGGGTGATTAACCTCAGTGCCCCCCTCGCGTCATTACCAATATACCCCAGCTGAACTTCCTCAAAAAAAATAAAAGTAATTTCTGCAAACAAAGGTTACAGAGACAGCCAGGAACAATAGGAAAGGTTGTCTTCTGCACTCTGCTCAGAGTGCAGCACAGGTGATGTCTAGTACACCCCTGAAGTGCTGGGGTGGTAGGTCTTTTCTGACTGTTCACAGCCTTAGGCCCATTTTTCTGTCTGAGAGCAAATAATTCAAACCTCTCCCATGTTCTTTGTCAATAGTTCAAAAAAAAAAAACCTATCACACATTTATGTTTGGTTTATGATGAACTAGACTTAACTTAGTACAAACTACTACCCATGCTTGAGGTATTTCCAAAGTACTTAAAACTAAAACTATCAGAGATTACTGGCCACTAAAGCGCTTCAGACTCCACCAGCACTAAACCCAGGGGTATTCTTAGTAACAAACGTAAGTGCTACATGGTGTTCCAGAACTCCCTCTTACTACAGGCTATAGAATTTATCCTGGTAAGTGTAATACTGCCAAAATCTACCCAGAAGGAAGTCAGCATAGCACACATAAACACACAAATCAAGGATGCAACAACACTGGCACTCGGGGCTCAGTGAAGGTAGGAAGCTCTGATGCTGTATTTACAATGTGGAAGATTGAAAACTTCCAAGGAGTTATCATTAGATAAATAACTGTGTATATATACATACTTAAAAATATATAACATAGTAACAGGATGGTATCCCATTTACAAAAGTACTGCTGAATAAATGAAGTAACAAGAAAGGCTTTGGCAGATACAAAATTTAGTAATACAGGTAAGTGCAAATATCTTACAATTAAATTATGAAGTGAGCAAAATATGCTGGATGGGAGATCCATAAGGGATATGCTTGTTACAGATTACTCTGCATTGACTCACTGTTTTTTCTACAGCACTGGATGACTCACTGAGAAGGTGAGAAAAACTAACCTCACCCAATGCCAAGAAATACCTCTTTCTGACCTACTACTGCTGCTGCCTCCCGTGCCATGCTCAGGAAAGCCATCCTCTCTCAGTCACACCAGCTGTGTTACAACAGTCTCCCCCACCTATCTATTTCATATAGGCTCCTCATGCTTTTGTACATTTTGGTTCTGATGCTACGTTTTACTGCAATAGTCCTTCACACCTCAGACCCAGCTGCAGCAAACCCTGAAGCTGGAAGAGGGGCAGCACCTGCCCCAAATCTCCTCGTAAGCTCTCACCATTCATGCTGAGAGCAGAGCAGGAACTGATACAGGGGAGCTCTAACCTCCAAAATAAACACACACAACATCAGTCCAAGTACCCATGAGGAGGCTGGGAAAGCACAACACAGCACTGCACTGGTTTGGAGCCTTTCAGAGGCTTCCAGAGGCCTCAAATGATCACAAAACTGGTTTAAATAGCAGCCACACACTGAAACTAATTTTTTCACCTTGATCTTAACCTCCACTTATGCTCAGTGCTATGCTGAATGACAATACAGCAGTACATATTGTGGTACAGAAGCTTATCTGGATCTTGTATTTGAGCAACCGTGAGCCCTTCACCCAAACTGGAATCCTTGAGGAAGGGATGGTCTTTGAACTGCTTCACACCAGCTGCAAACCTGTTCACAAACCACAGCAAAAGCAAACAGATCTTCTACCAGTATCCTTATGCCTGTTCACCAGCATCCAGCACTTTCCCTACTGAAAGAAACATGCTGAAAATCACGACTTCAGGAAAGCTGTCAGGAACACAGCCACACTCAGTGGACTGAGTCACAATCGTTTGTAACACAAAACTGACTCCAGACTCCCCTGTCAAGCTTTGCTGACACCAAAAACTAAAATCTGAAAGTTACTTCTTGCTGGCAGTAGTATTTCATGCATCAACAGAAATGAAAATAAAAGCTAAGAACATCTGATAAACTGGGTTTTTTTCCAAAGACTTGCTGAAACCTTAGAACCAAACTTACAAACCAGGGATACAGTATGAGTACACATGCATGTACGCATGCATTTCTGTGAAAATAAAAGAGTAAAAATTAAATTTGTGTGCATTGTTACAAAATTTAGGTCTTTTGTACTTCTAAGTTAAACAATTTATCAAGCACTACACAAAATAGTCTTAATGTGCCAAAAGCACCAGAAATGTTGCCTTCCACTGGATTGCTTCCATTGTGCAAATTAATCCACTAATCAATTTGCAGGATCCTTCTTTCTATGAGTTCTCAGTACAAGTCAGTACCAGTATTGCATATTTCACTCCGATAGTGACAAAAATAAACTTAATTTAGTAGAAATGCTTTGTAAAGTTTAAAAAGCCAGGACTGCAACTTGAACACAGAATATACTCTCAGACAGTCAAACTGCCTTATGGTATCAACATGAATATAAAAATCCTGAACCATGACTGACAAGCAGATCCACAAGACAGTTAAGAGAGCTCCTCAGGAATATCGTGCTTTCAAGTACAACACAGGGAAATCCTGCCTCCCTCTCTTTCTCCCCATTGCAGCAATTCCCCTCAGAGGAAGAAGTGGATAAACGCCCTGCACAGTGCAGGTGTCCCGTGGCATCCAGCAGTTTCTTTACCACTGCAAGCTGAGGTATGAGAGGAAAGTCCCAGCTGTCCTCTGTGCAAGAACAGAACACAGGAAGAACTTTCTGATCCCTCTGTGTCTCTCTTCTGGGAACATATCCCAATATATGTTCTGGGAAAAGGTCATTTTATCACAAAATTAATTTTATGAAGGTTTCCACTAAAGTTAAGTAGAAAAATGATTAAAAAAAGCTCACTGCAAAATTGGTATTTGTAAAAGAGACCTCTTACTCCTAATATAGCATCTTCTGCCAGGTACTGTAATTAAGTCATAGTTCCATGGCTGGCTTACTTTTCTTGTCACGGAAATAATTATGTCATAACTATCTGGGGTCAGCCTATCCAAAAAGCAACCACTGAAACTGGGAGCACAAGTCAAAACCATAAACAACACGTATCCTCTATTTTCAAGCAAATGCAACGACCCCTGAATCCAGGGCACAGTGCTCAGGAAGCCAAGTGATGTGCAGGTGGCACGGATAAAAAAAATAAATTATTAGATCCATACTTAGATACAACTATCATTTTAATATACTAATCTCTACCTTAGTTTAAATCCGATTATATTGTTTCTCTGTGTGTTACGAGCTCATCCTCCTTTGACATATCCAGAAACAACCTTAAAAGCCAGGAGGCCTCAGGTAATATGACACATTCAGCCAACTGGCAAATTGCAACATATTGCAAAAGCAGCAAAGTCGTTCAGCTGTATTTGTGTACAAAATAAGCCAACAAAAGAACACAACGACGTCGGCGAAGGGATGCCTGGGTGTCACTCCAGGCTGATCGTAATCCACGGAAAGGAGAACCTCTCACGGCGGAGCGGGCACGGCTCTCGAAGGCAGCCCCGCACACGGGGCATTTCCCCGCGGGACTCGCCAACTGCAGTGGTCTCTCCCCCCGGCATTATTTAATTCCATAGGGCGTGCGAACAACAAACCGCACGCACCGGCTCCGGGCCGGATGCGCCCCCGGGGGCGGCCCCGGTCCCCCGCCGACCTTGCAGCGG